>JBBDGP010001657.1:2862500-3231386 GCA_037952835.1 Lithobates septentrionalis
ACGGACAGTATCCAGGCCTGTAAGGTTGGCTTCTATTTGTCCGGCCTCAGGCCCAACTGTGCCTATATAATTGGTAGAATGCTTGTTTAAAAAGTTGTGCAGAATGCAGCAGGTTAAAATGATAAAATTAAGTTTGTATTCCGCCAAATTAATGGCTGTTTGAAACAGGCGGAACCGGCTGGCCAGAATTCCAAACGCATTCTCAACCACTCTTCTAGCTCTGGCCAGCCGGTAATTAAAAACCCTCCTCTCCGGGGTGAGGGTTCTTTGGGGGAATGGCCTCATGAGGTGGTTGCTGAGAGCGAAGGCTTCATCCGCAATGAAGACAAAGGGGAGTCCTTCCACGTTATCCTCATCAGGTGGCAATCCCAGGCCACCACTCTGGAGACGCTGGCAGAACTCCGTCTCGGCAAATACTCCTCCATCCGACATCCGGCCATTCTTCCCCACGTCCACATATAAAAAATCATAGTGTGCCGACACCACCGCCATTAAAACAATACTGTGGAACCCCTTATAATTAAAATAATATGACCCCGAATGGGGTGGTGGCACAATGTGGACATGTTTCCCATCTATAGCCCCTCCACAATTGGGAAAGTCCCAACGGCTGGCAAAATGGGATGCCACAGTCTGCCATTCCTGTGGCGTTGAAGGAAACTGGGGAATCAAACAAGAAAACCAAAATCAATTAATTTGGAAGCTAACATTGCAAGAAAATTAGACAATTAAAAACATTATTCCCCAGCATCAGTATAACATTCAATAATTTAATTCCTCTGGAATAACTAATATGGAAAGGCACACTTATCAGATTGCTCACCCCCTCTGATGGAACATTGATTACATTTTAGGGGGTTGTGAAATCCCTAAAAAATATTACTTTTAGGACACGCAGGAATTTAGGGACTAAAAAGGCTACAAGACTGCAGTTGTCGCACTCTGCAGGTGCAGTTGCTAACCAGCTTACAGTAAATGAGGTAATGTAAAAAGGCATTCATGTTGCAAGGAGTACACAATCACAGGCAAGGGCAATTAATGAAAACACTTTGAGGCTTGCATATGATTTGATGATGGAAATCAGCAGAGCTTCTGCTCATTTACTAAAGCACTGGAACAAATGCACTTGTAGAGTGCACATGCATTTTGCAAACTGCAACATATATTTGCTTTAGACAAATCAACACCACAGAACATTCAAGCAAATTTTAACGAGGGTGGGGGTGGGGGGGTTATGAAATCTAGCTAATTGCTCATTAGCAGCACACTATTTGGATTGAGTTTAGGTGGGGGGGGGGGGGGGGTTGTGAAATCTAGATAATTGCTCATTAGCAGCACACTATTTGGATTGAGTTTAGGTGGGGGGGGGGGGGGGTTGTGAAATCTAGATAATTGCTCATTAGCAGCACACTATTTGGATTGAGTTTAGGTGGGGGGGGGGGTTGTGAAATCTAGATAATTGCTCATTAGCAGCACACTATTTGGAGTGAGTTTAGGTGGGGGGGGGGGGGGTTGTGAAATCTAGATAATTGCTCATTAGCAGCACACTATTTGGATTGAGTTTAGGTGGGGGGGGGGGGGTTGTGAAATCTAGATAATTGCTCATTAGCAGCACACTATTTGGATTGAGTTTAGGTGGGGGGGGGGGGGGGGGGTTGTGAAATCTAGATAATTGCTCATTAGCAGCACACTATTTGGAGTGAGTTTAGGTGGGGGGGGTGGGGGGGTTGTGAAATCTAGATAATTGCTCATTAGCAGCACACTATTTGGAGTGAGTTTAGGTGGGGGGGGTGGGGGGGTTGTGAAATCTAGATAATTGCTAATTATAAGCACACTAAATACACTCCAACAAAATACATTCAAAATGAGTAGACTAGGTGGATATGTTCCCATCACTTCATGCTGGGAAGGTTATTAAAGGAAAATATACATGCATGACAAAAAATAACAGGAAAAAATTCCAGCATGTGTGAGGATAAAAAGGGGACATTCACACTATATTGCAATGATGGTAAGTAGTGTTTGAAGCAAGAAATACATTACATTATCAAAGATTACATAAAAGAACATGTGATGCTAATAAAAGAAAAATATCTTACCTTAATATAGTCCTTCTGCAGGACCTGTATGATGGCAGAACAGGTCTCTGGGATAATGATCCCCAGAGCCTGGGGGGAGATGCCTGTCGAGAACTTAAGGTCCTGCAGGCTTCTCCCTGTGGCCAAATACCGCAAGGTAGCGACCAGCCTCTGCTCCGGAGTGATGGCTTGCCTCATGCAGGTATCCTGCCTGCTGATATAGGGGGTCAGCAAAGCCACCAAACGATCAAAAACGGGGTCCGTCATCCGGAGAAAGTTCCTGAAATCCTCAGGATTATTCTCACGGATCTCACGGAGCAAAGGCATATGAGAGAACTGGTCACGCTGAAGCAACCAATTCTTGGTCCATGAACTCCTCCTCGCCCTGTTCATGGACTGGTCTTGGTCTGAAGAATAAACTACAGCACCAAACACATACAATGCACGAGCTCGACGACGAGTACGTACAGGTAACATGGCTTCAAAACGGTCGGCTGGTCAGAACGCACTAAACAGAACGCACTGAAGAACAGCAAGGCCTGTGAAGAACGACCTGAAAATCAGGAACGAGCGGCCAATAAAACAAAGATTTCTCAATGCCAACTGACCAAACGCACTGAAAAGCAGATACAAACCTCACAAGCACAGACTGAACAACAGTTAAAACGAACTGAAAAATACGAGTCTCACAAGCGCGAATCGTCTCTCACCAAACTTCTACTAACACGAGATAAACACGAGATTAGCAGAAGGAGCCCAAAGGGTGTCGTACGGGCTATTGAACTTCCGTTTTATAGTCTCGTCGGACTTGGTGTACGTCACCGCGTACTAAGCTGTCGTACTTTTGTGTGGTCGTGTGTGGGCAAGTCCGTTCGTTAGAAAGTCTGCCGCAAGTCCGCCGCAAGTCCGCCTAAAGTCTGCCGGAAGTCTGTCGGACAGGCTGTCTGACTTTTGTAGACGAAAAGTCCGACCGTGTGTACGCGGCAATATACCTTCAGAGGACTTTCTAACATCGGGATTAATATATATGGATGATTTCCTCCCATATTCCATGTTTGGGACTGCTGGTTTACTTTTTATCTCTGATGTTGGACACTTTAAAACCTTTTTAGCGCTACACTTATTTTGTTCTCTCTTTTCTGTATTAAAAATCCTTTTTTTTTTATTGGTCTGTAATATTTATTGGTATGTAATATTCAAATTTTCTGAGATACTGAATTTTGGGTTTTCACTAGCTGTAAGCCATAATCATCAAAATTAAAATAAAGAAATGCTTGAAATATATTACTCTGTGTGTAATGCATCTATATAAAATATATGTTTCACTTTTTGAATTGAATTACTGAAATAAATGAACTTTTTGATGATATTCTATTTTTATGAGATGCACCTGTAGTACATTCATATCAGTCCTTGCCCTCAAAGAGCTTACAATCTAAGGTCCCTAACTCACATTCATACATACACATACTAGGGCCCATTTAGACTAGAGCCAATTACCTACCAGCATGTCTTTGGTATGTGGGAGGAAACCGGAGTACCAAGAGGAAACCCACATGGACACAGGGAGAACATGCAAACTCCATGCAGCTAGTTCTGTGGTTGCGCACATTAATGATACATGAAAAAATGCCTTAGTAAGAGTTGCAGGACTTGGTGTTTACATAAGGCGGGGCACCTCTATAATTCATTGTCGGTTGTATTTATAGTGTTGGCACGTGTCTATCTATGATTATTTATGGAAAGAATAAAAGGCAAATCGCCGGGGCATTGCAAGAAAGGGATATGGTGTTGGCGCATATTATTGGAGCAGACTAGGGAGTATATATAATATTGAGCTTTTCTGTCTTACACAACTGCCGGAAGTTTAACCACATGGGGCAGGAAGAATCATAAGAATCATCCTTGCTCTACTGTGTACTATAAATATGTATAGCTGCAAGGACTTAGAAAAGCCGGATATGTGTTTTCACCTTCAGTTGCTTTGGACAACTATCAAACATCTTCATTATTTTTAGCATCAAAGTAACTGAAAAGCCATTGTTAGAGAGAATGGTCTTGTTTTTTTTTTTTTTTTTTGGCAGGAGACTGGAGGAGCAAGCTGGATGCCGATATCTGTCTTAATTCATGTCTAACCGAGTTCATTCATTGCGGAGATTCCAAAGATGGTCTGTATTAAAAAAATGGCGGAGGGATCTGAACTCCTTCAGCACATGCGGTTATAAAAGTCAGTATCGTTTTATGAATATTTCGGCACATCACTGCTCACTTGGAATATATTTAGTCCACACACATTAAAAGATCATTTTGGCAGGGCGCTCGATGTGGAAATTATAAACATAATCCTTTATAGAAACACATTGAATTGTTTTTTTATTAATGCTTTTCGTTCCCTTGACGTAATTAGTCGCCAAGATTTTTTTTTTTTGATAGTTATTTTAAACTGCTTATATCATTTTCCAATTGATAGATTACAAAAGCTGAACTCCAAGACACATACAGCTCTGGAATTATTAATACATTGTAGCGCTTACTCTCCCAGGAGCCACTGGATATGATATGGCTTTTTTCTGCCACAACTCTTTAAAGCGGAGCTTTACCCATAATAACTAGATTTATAATTATGCTACCAAAGTTAGTGTGTGCTGTAAATTGCCTCCAGCATTGCTTCTGTTTCTTTTAGGCGTAGGCTACCATTTTGCTGAAGCCCAGAGCCCCTGAACAGCAGTAAATCACAAAGTAATGCTAAACCCATCGATTTAATGGTTTCAAAAACAGTTACGTTCCTGGAATGTGGTGATTGCTAATGGTCACATTTGCTTGTGTCCTCAACAGTCAAACCATCAAACAGCTTGTGTCATAAATGGTGGAAAATAGAATAAGTGTATTAAGACAAGGCAAGGTAACACAAAGCACAAACCAATAAATGGGCAAAGATCTTGTTAGAATATGTTAGGCTAATTAATGAATACTAGCCTTAAAGAGGATCTTCTGGCTGTATGAAAACAATTAAAAGTCGGCTACAAATATTGTAGCAGTTGACTCTTAATAAAAGGACACTTACCCGTCCAAGGATCCAGCGCCATCCTTACCCAGGCCTGTTTTTCCCTCCCAGGTGCCAGCATTTTTACTAAGGGAAGCCAGCTGTCACTCCTTGCTGCTTCACAGCCAGCTTCCCACTGCGCATGCATGAGCCAAGCTGCACTTTGTGAATACTCCCACGGCCTTCTGGGACCTGTGACGTGTCCCAGGAGCCTGAGGGAAAAGAGGGCTGGGGCGAGCAGAAGTGGGAGCAGGTACCTGTCAAAACCAGGTAGCCAGATAGAAGTGAGAAGGGAGGAGGTGGGTGAAGTTCCATTTTAAGTATGGCAATTAGCTAAGAACAAAGAACGCTAGCATGGAATCCACGGTATTAGTAAGGAACAAACAGTGAGGTATATCACCGTACTGGTGACCCCACAATAGGGATAAAACTTTTTCGCAGAAGAGAGTTTAACAAGACTCGTGGCCACTCATTAAAATTAGAAGAAAAGAGGTTTAACCTTAAACTACGTAGAGGGTTCTTTACTGTAAGAGCGGCAAGGATGTGGAATTCCCTTCCACAGGCAGTGGTCTCAGCGGGGAGCATTGATAGCTTCAAGAAACTATTAGATAAGCTCCTGAATGACCGCAACATACAGGAATATATAATGTAATACTGACACATAATCACACACATAGGTTAGGCTTGATGGACTTGTGTCTTTTTTCAACCTCACCTACTATGTAGCTATGTAACTATGTAACTGTAGTAAAGGAAGTCTCACTGTAACTCTCAAATAACAGCTTCAATTAAAGCGTCCTGAGGTGCACTCTGCAGTAATACCTGGTGCCTATTTTGAAATGTTAAGCTGGCTGACGTTGGGGCTCTTCTGTGAGGTGGTACATATGAAGCTGTCCCTTTAAGGCTATTCGATGAATGGCTGATGAGCTGCTAGGTAAGGAGCAGTCTCTATTGGCGTTAATTATGGCCAGTAAGGGGTTAAGCTCAGTTGGTCCTGCTCACCACTCCTGGCATCCAACGGATCCAATTTAGAATGCACAGTGGTCTGCAGTCCTCTAAAGTCAGGTCCCAGGTGGCTCAGTCTCTCAGCTCTGATTCTCACAAGGCCCAATCTTTTTGCAGGTTTGGTCCTCAATGACTTGCCTCTCGTCACACTGCATACAGGTCCTAGCCTTCTGATCCCTGTTCAGGCTGGATACCAGTTGCTCAGTCCTCTCTCTCTGGTTCCCCACACAAGACTCCCCTGATTAGTAACCCAAAGCCCAGGAAAAGACCTGCTCTCTTATCCTCAGTTCTGCAAAGCCTTATGCTCCATGTAGTCCACAGCTCACTTAGTCTCCATTCACTTGTGTTTTGCTGTGCTACTTTAAGGACTATATATCCCATGATCCTTAGGGGCTGTCCTTAGAGGGGGAAAGAACAGGGGATTACACAAACAGTCTGCTCTGTCTCTCAGTAGCGGGAGGTGAAAATAAAAAGCCCACAGTTGCACACAACACAGGACTATTAAGGCTTTTGTCAAGTACCCAGAATCACACCGGGAAGGACGGGTGTGAAAAAAGAGGAGAGCGGCACATGGTCAAAAACATCAAAGAAGACTTGGCTGAGATGGGGGTTACATCATCCTGGCCTGGTAAATCAAGATGGTCAAAGACACCAAAGAAGACTGGGCTGAGATCGATAGTTACATCATCCCGACCTGGCCAATCAAGATGGTCAAAGAAACAGAAGAAGACTTGGCTGAGATGGGGAATTACATAATTCTGACCTGCCCAATCAAGATAGTCAAAGACACAAAAGAAGACTTGGCTGATGTCAGGGCTGGCTCAGCCCTTCCTTCTCTGAGCTGGCCGCTCAGCTGTCGGCTTGCTTTTCCTCTACTTAGATCCCTTACTTCTGGCTTGGCTGATTACCCGATCTGGATACTGAACTCTGGCTTGGCTGACTACCTGATCCGGTTACTGGACTTGGCTATGCTTTGACTACGCTTACTCTATTTACCTTTTTATTTTTATTAATAAACAAGTGTGATTTTACTGTACTTCTGTCTTGGTCTGGTTCATGGTTTCTGACAGTAGGCAAAGGCCATGAATTCAGAAGATACAGTCAATCCACTTGTTGGTAATATTTTTTCAAGATTGGATGAGTAAGATCACCGCATGGTTCAGTTTGCCATGGCGTTACAAATGCTCCTGAGTCGCACGGTTCACCTAGAATCCCCCACTGTGGCTGCTCCGGTACAACCTGAGTTGCAGGCCGTCCCTGCTGCTGTGCCAGTCTCTGTGCAGGCACCCGCCTTGAGTATTACCTCTATAAGAGGTATGTCTGGTTCTGCCCCGCTTCCCCAGCGATTTGGGGGCGATCCAGTTCAATGCAGAGGGTTTCTCAGCCAAGTTGAGATATACTTTGAGATGCTGCCCCAGGCGTTTCCCACGGACAGAAGCAAAGTAGGGTTTGTGATATCTTTGCTTTCTGAGAGAGCCTTGGCCTGGGCTAACCCTCTATGGGAGATGCAAAAACCTGTTGTCTTGAGGTACCCTGAGTTTGTGGCCTCCTTTAAAAGGGTATTTGACATTCCCGCACGCTCTGCTTCTACTGCCAAGTGCCTCATGTCCATCAAACAGAGTACGAGAACTGTTGCTGATTATGCCATTGAGTTCCGTACTCTGGCAGCAGAGGTTGCTTGGAACAATGAGGCCCACCTGGCTGCTTTTTCTCATGGTCTCTCAGATTCCATCAAGGATGAGATAGCAGCCCGAGATATACTCACTGAGCTGGAGATCTTGATCTCGTTTGCCATCCTCATTGACTCCAGACTCAGAGAAAGGCTTTCTTTTAAGGATCGCTTGTGGAAGCCTCCTGTATGTTTGCCTCCGAGCTTTGCAGTCCCACCCGTGCCTCCCTTACCTCCCATGCCTCCTGGTACCGAGTCGGTCAGGTAAGATGAACCCATGCACTTGGGCTTTATGCTTCTCTCTGCGGATGAGAGAACCTTTAGGAGGAGTGAGAGATTGTGCCTTTATTGTGGCCAGGCAGGTCCTGGGAAAACCCGAACCTTGAAGTCCTGTCATGGACAGACCTTAGGTGGTGTTGTGTTGTCCCCAGTTATCCAAAAGGATAAGCCCCTGGTTTCGGTCACCCTTTCTTTGGCTAAGTCGTCTATCAAGATACAGGCTCTAATCGACTCTGGGGCTGCAGGCCTGTTCATTGATGCTGCCTTTGTATCAAAGCACTCGATTCCACTGCAGCTGCGTGACACTCCACTTGCCATTGAGGCTCTTGACGGAAGACCTCTACAGCCTGCCCATGTGACTCATGAGATGGTTCCATTGTCCATGGCCGTAGGGGCTCTTCACCATGAGATAATTCCAAGTGATTTCCTCTCCTAAGTTTCTGCTGGTTATTGGTTATCCTTGGTTACAGAGGCACAACCCCTCTTTTGATTGGCTCCATGCTGTGGTTCTCTCCTGGTCACCACAATGCAGTGAAACATGCTCCCGGAAGGTAGCCAAGGTCCTGTGTACCTCTTCACTCTCCTCCCTGCCAGAGGAGTACCGTGATTTTAGCGATGTCTTTGACAAAGGTCAAGCCGGTAGTTTGCCTCCACACCGGCCGTATGATTGCGCAATTGACCTTCAACCTGGTGCCACTCCTCCTCATGGCCGGGTCTACCCTCTGTCGGTCTTGGAGGATAAAGCCATGGAGGAGTATGTTGCAGACGCACTTTCTCGCGATTTCATCCGCAAATCCTCATCTACTGCTGGTGCTGGTTTCTTCTTTGTGAAGAAGAGGAGCTGTGAACTGAGACCTTGTATTGATTATAGGGGTCTCAATCGTTTCACGATTAAGAATGCCTACCCGATCCCGTTGATTACAGAGTTATTTGACAGCCTCAAGGGAGCAACGTTTTTCACTAAGCTTGATCTGAGAGGGGCTTACAATTTTGTGAGGATTAAGGAGGGCGACGAGTGGAAAACTGTGTTTAATACCAGAACACACCATTATGAGTATCTCGTAATGCATTTTGGCCTTTGTAACGCCCCGGCAGTTTTCCAGGAATTTATTAATGATGTCCTCCGAGATTTGTTGCAGTTATGTGTGGTGGCTTATCTCGATGATATCCTCATATTTTCCAAGTCCCTGGAGAGCCACCACACAAATGTCTGTCGTGTGCTTCAGAAATCAAGAGAGAACAATCTCTACTGTAAACTGGAGAAGTGTGAGTTACATCGGGAACAGGTTAAATTCCTGGGCTATGTCATTTCCACTGCTGGTTTTTCGATGGACCCAGAGAAACTTTCGTCAGTCCTACAGTGGCCTCAACCTGTAGGGGTAACGTCCTCTGCAGCGTTTCCTGGGTTTTGCCAACTATTATCGGAAGTTTATTCGTAACTTCTCGCCTCTGGTCAAGATCCTGACCGATATGACCAGAAAGAACGGTAACCCACAGAGTTGGTCTCCAGAGTCCATTAAGGCCTTTGAAAGTCTCAAGGCTGCTTTTGTTTCTGCTCCTGTGTTGGCACATCCTAATCCCACCTTACCTTTTATCCCTGAGGTTGATGCTTCTGAGACTGGTGTTGGCGCCCTTCTGTCTCAACATCCTACCTCTGAGAGTGCTATGCATCCTTGTGGCTACTTTTCCAAGAAATTGTCACCTGCTGAGTGCAATTACGAGATTGGTGACAGAGAGCTGTTGGCAATCATTTTAGCCCTGAAAGAATGGAGACATCTCCTTGGAGGTACCACTGTGCCGGTTCTCATTCTTACTGACCATAAGAATCTCACATTCTTGCCTGAGGCTAAACTCCTCTCTCTCAGAAGGGCGCGATGGGCTCTTTTCTTGTCAAGTTTCAATTACATTGTCTCATTCTTACCCAGTACTAAGAATGTAAGGGCTGACGCCTTGTCACGACAATTTTCCTCCACTTCCAAGTTGGAGTCGGTTCCGGTTCCTATGATTCCTCCTGATCATATTCTGGCTACAGTTCGCACCAGTCTTACTTCTCCTTTGGGTGACAAAATTCTTGCTGCTCAGGTCGATGCTCCTCCTGAGAAACCTTGTGACCGCTGCTTTGTCCCAGAGTGTCTCCGTACTGCCGTGCTCCAGACTTACAATTCTACCAAGGCAGCTGGCCACCCTAGTAAGAATCAACTCATTTGGGCAATTTCCTAACAATTCTGGTGGCCTAGTCTACGTGCTGATGTAACTGCCTTCGTAGCTGCCTGTTCCCTGTGTGCTCAGAGTAAGACTCCACAACACCTTCCAGTGGGCCTCCTACAACCCATACCCAATGGAGAGAGGCCCTGGACCCACCTGTCTATGTATTTCATTGTAGAGTAGCCCAACTCCCAAGGCAACACGGTTATCCTTATGGTGGTTGACCGTTTCTCAAAGACGTGTCATTGTATTCCACTTCTAAGGAACTGGCTTCCATTTTTGCTCGGGAGATCTTTCGCTTACATGGTCTACCCAAGGTGATTGTCTCAGACAGGGGTAGTCAGTTTGTGTCCCGGTTCTGGCGAGCCTTTTGTGCACAGCTGGGAATTCAGCTTGCTTTCCCCTCTGCGTATCACCCGCAGTCTAATGGGGCAGCAGAACGAGCCAATCAGTCCTTGGAGCAATTCCTATGTTGCTATATTTCTGACCATCACAACAACTGGTCAGACCTATTACCATGGGCAGAGTTTGCTCACAACAGTGCCTTGAATTCTGCTTCCTGATTGTCTCAGTTTATGGCGAATTATGGTTTCCAACCTTCCATGTTGCCTGACTCTTTTGTTCCGCAGAGTATTCCTGCGCTAGAGGAGCATCTCCGTGGTCTTCGTTCCACTTGGGCACAAGTGCAGGAGGCTTTGCGTCATGCTAATGATAGGTACAGACTCCATGCTGACCGCAGATGCCTGCCTGCGCCTTCCTACCAGGTTGGGGACAGGGTCTGGCTGTCATCTCGCAACCTCCAACTTTGTGTTCCCTCACTGAAGTTCGCACCTCGGTTTATTGGGCCCTCTCAGAGGTACAACCCATTGTTGACTCTCATAGGTTCTGTGGGCTCATACAGTACCTGGTGCATTGGAAGGGGTACGGTCCGGAGGAACGCTCCTGGGTCTCATCCTCGGACGTACATGCTCCTGCCCTCCTCCATGATTTCCTGGCTCAGCCCTTCCTTCTCTGAGCTGGCCGCTCAGCTGTGGGCTAATTGCCAGCTCTCATCTCTCTCCACAGTTAACCAGCTGTTGTGGATCTGCTTGTCAGTCTCGCCTACTTAAAGTTCTCCAGCTCACTTCATTCCTGCCTTCGCCTAGGTCACATCACAAGAAACCATCTCCTGTGTTCCTATCTAAAGCCTGGCTTTGCTGACATCCTTTCTGGCTCCTTATCCTGCTTGCTGTTCCTCTACTAGGATCCCTGACTTCTGGCCTGGCTGATTACCCAATCTGGTTTCTGAACTCTGGCTTGGCTGACTACCCGATCCGGTTACTGGACTCTGACTATGCTTTGACTACGCTTACTCTATTTACCTTTTTATTTTTATTAATAAACAAGTGTGATTTTACTGTACTTCTGTCTTGGTCTGGTTCATGGTTTCTGACAGCTGAGATGGGGAGTTGCATCATCCTGACCTGACCAATCAAGATAGTCGAAGACACCAAAAAAGACTGGGCTGAGATGGGGAGTTGCATCATCCCGACCTGGCCAATCAAGATGGTCAAAGACACAGAAGAAGACTTGGCTAAGATGGGGAGTTACATCATTCTGAACTGGGCAATCAAGATAGTCGAAGACACCTTAAGAAAGCTGGGCTGAGATGGGGAGTTACATCATCCCAACCTGGCCAATCAAGATATTCCGAGACACCAAAGAAGACTGGGCTGAGATCGGTAGTTACATCATCCCGACCTGGCCAATCAAGATGGTCAAAGACACAGAAGAAGACTTGGCTGAGACGGGGAGTTACATCATTCTGACCTGGCCAATCATGATAGTCCAAGACACCAAAGAAGACTGGGCTGAGATCGGTAGTTACATCATCCCGACCTGGCCAATCAGGATGGTCAAAGACCCCGAAGAAGACTTGGCTGAGATGGGGAGTTACATCTTTCTGACCTGGCCAGACAAGGTAGTCAAAGACAACAAAAAAGACTGGGCTGAGATGGGGAGTTACATCATCCCGACCTGGCCAATCAAGATAGTCGAAGACACCAAAAAAGACTTGGCTGAGATGAGGAGTTACATCATCCCAACCTGGCCAATCAAGATGGTTGAAGACAAGATGGTTCCACTTAAAGGCTTCATCTTTAACCACTTTCCCTGTCACATACCTGCTGCCCTGCAGCAACATGACTGTCACAGTTGTCTTCAATATGGGACTGTCATTGACAGCTTGTCTTCACCTTTTTTATAAGAAACAAGATGGCGAAATCCAATGGGACAAAAACTGTGTCTCACGGGACCAACATGAACAGAGTTTTTATTTACTGACTATTCACTGGGAGTTCTTTATGAACTGAATAGCTCACATTTGGCAGCGGTTTCTGTAAACACTGGCAAAGAAAAAGGATTGTTTAATTGATGAAATACTGCATCGGGTGTGGTCCTGAGGGCTTCTTCCCAGCTTGAAACTCCACTTTTCCTCCTGTTCTGGTAATAGTAAGCTAATGACTGTATTTTATTAAATTGTGTATAAAATTTCATACTATTGTGTGATTTCTTGGAGTTTTGATGTTTCTGTGAAAGTCTAAGGCCTCATGCAAACTGGACATTTTTGATGTTGCTTTTAGGGGCGTCTGGAGTGTCCATGCATATATAGGCATTTAGAGGAGTTTACAGACAGGGTGTTTAGAGGCAGAAAAAACACCCACTGATAATACATCCAGGAGCAGTGGCATTTTGAAGAAAAAACGATTGATGCATGTAAGCATTTAGTGCTTGCGCGTTAATTCATTTCAATGGGCAGAATAAATTATTATTATTATATTATATTATATTACACCTAAACGTGCCTAAACACATTGTACACGTTTACAAGTGTGCAGTATTTACCCAAAAAAAGGGTAAAAACTCCCCTTGTGCGGTGCTTTCAAAGTGCTTTACAGGAGCTTTGGAAGCAATGGGCAGGGCATTTTGGGAGTGCTAAATACAACACTCCCAACCCACCACAAAGATGCTGCTTGCAGGACTTTTCAAAGCGTCCCACAAGCGCACCGCCCGGGTGTGAAAAGACACATTGCAATGAATGGGTGGTGGTTTTCAGGTGCTTAGCAGAGGCTATTTATAGTGCTAAAGCACCTGAAAACCGCGCCAGTGTGAAGGGGGTCTTAGCCCTGCAAATGATACTTGGTTCTCTGTATTCTCTAAAAGGGCCAGTACTGGGAGGAGGGTAGAGGGTGGCAATATAGGACAGGGCTCAGAAGGTGGATGGGGGGGGATAGGCGTTGACTCGGAGCAGGGGTACCCGCAACCTTAGTTTGTGGTGATAACATTCAATCACAGTATAGCCCAAAGCAAATAAGTAAATAAAAAATGAGCGCAGGCTAAAATGAGGAGGGACACAGGGTAGCCGGGCAAGGTAGGGTTAACAGTTTTGTCTCTGTCAACTTGGGCTGCAGGGCATTGGTCAGCCTTGCATGGGGAAGGGATTGCAAGGGTCAGATTGTGGAGAAGCAAGGGGGACCGGACATCCGGGGCAAGACACGAGGAGGAGAAATGTTCCTCCACGGCTCTCCCATGGCTTATTCCCGGGAACTAGAGGTGCAGCTCCGCTCCATGGTGGACTCTATGGGGACAGATTGGCTGCAGAGCCAGATTGCAGCCCTGCTGGGATCTTCGGCCACAACTCAGGGTGAGACACAGGGCAGATGCGCTCGGCGGGCACGCCCCCGGAGCGTTTTAGTCCTTCAAGTTCCTCACGTGCTCAGCGCCACCCAGGGAGCCCAGACTTGGACCCTCTAGCCCAGCTGGCTCAGCCTCCTCTGGCTAGCGCCGGTGCGGGTGCTGGGAGGAATCCCTGTCGTGGGAGGAGCTCCATGGGAGGGGGACATAGCCTTGCGCCATCCCCGGTCCCTGCCAGGCTGAGGAAGAGTCCACATGCGGCCGCCTCCCAGGTGAGGGCCATGTCAGGAGTGGCGGCTCAGCCTGAGAGGAGGCGCCAAGCGGATCACTGCCAGTCGGGCAGAGCGGCCAGAGACCCCATTACCCCCCAGATCTGGGCAGCATCCACAGGGCTTAGGAACGGGTCTGAGCAGCAGGGCCCCTCCCGCCAGTGGGGGGTGAAGAGGAGCCACGCAGTATCGGCCGGGCAGGCCAGTCCAGCGGGGCAGAGGCACAGGAGGGACAGCGAACTGCCCGGGCCTTCTGCGGGCGGCGCATCCCCACCAGCCCTGAGCCCAGACGAGCACCAGGATTCCTCGCGTTCCAAGGGGGAGTTGTCCAGCGTGGAAGATGACGTCGCTCCACTGAGTCAGACCGGTTTAAACTTTATGTGCATCCTCACCTAATTTAATATCCCTGGGTTCGCTGGGGTGTCTTTTCTATTATTCCTATTGGTATATAGCAACGAACAAAACTAATGTGTAGCGCTAAAAGTTCAACATATAAAATGTCCAACCGATGAATACGGGTATCACAGAAAATATAGAACAGTCCTCCGTATATGTAAGACTCATAAATAGATAGATGTATATTCAGTGACTTCGTGCAAGGAACATATCAAATGTGTGACATCTGAGGTGGACACAGAAGAGACGCACCACCACCAACATTGGGGTGGCTTACCAGATGACGTGGACCCAAAAGGGCGTACGCCCAACTGGGTCAAATCAGGCTTGGGTGGTGGGTATTGATGGATGTTCCAGAGAAGTGATGGAGGTGAAAATCCGGAAGCAAACCGGTGGCTAGTAGGTCCCTCAGGAGAATGTTGAAAAGCAAATGGCCGTAGAATGGAATGAAAAGGAGAGAAGCCACATAGTGTAATTCCCCCAGACGATGTCTAAGAGGACGAAACGCGTCGGGTAGGACCCCACTGCCGCCATTCTTTTTACAGCGCTGATTTTAGTACTTCATGTGAGTGTACCCTTTTTTAATAAATTTGGTATATTTTTTTACGGAATTACACTATGTGGGTTCTCTCCTTTTCATTCCATTCTACGGCCATTTGCTTTTCAACATTATCCTGAGGGACCTACTAGCCACCGGTTTGCTTCCGGATTTTCACCTCCATCACTTCTCTGGAACATCCATCAATATCCACCACCCAAGCTTGAATTGACCCAGTTGGGCGTACGCCCTTTTGGGTCCACGTCATCTGGTAAGCCTCCCCAATGTTGGTGGTGGTGTATCTCTTCTGTGTCCACCTCAGATGTCACACATTTGATATGTTCCTTGCACAAAGTCACTGAATATACATCTATCTATTTATGAGTCTTACATATACGGAGGACTGTTCTATGTTTTCTGTGATACCCGTATTCATCGGTTGGACATTTTATATGTTGAACTTTTAGCGCTACACATTAGTTTTGTTCGTTGCTATATACCTATATCCTATTGGTTGTGTTAGCTGCTTATTTTTACCCTTTTTTTTGGCCGCGCAGAATTTCTTGTTAGCCTATTATTCCTATTACATGTGCTGTTGTGTGTTTGGTATGTTCCGTGTTTTGTGTTATGTTTTTCTGTATTTCTTTTCAGATCATGCTTGCCTCGTGTGGATTCTGGGACATTCATTTGTTCATTGGGGGGCCAAGAGGGCTGATGTCAGGCCTAATGGCCATCAGCTGGGATTTCCCAGGTCCTAGGCCAGCATCAGGTAGATAGGGGTCCTGGGATTGTTATGGAGCAGGGTGGTCCCGGAGGTACATAGGGTTTCTAGGCGGGATAGGCCCCCTGACATCCTGGTCTTGCACGCTGGAGGCGATGATCTAGGGGTTAGGTCCAGCCGACACCTCATTTGAGACGTCAAGTTTGACGTACTCCGCCTGCAGATAGCCTTTCCTCATACTATGGTGGTTTGGTCTGACATTGTAGGTCGCACTACTTGGCGTTTCGCCAGGTCTGTGGTTAAGTTGAACAGGGCCAGAGTAAAGGTTAACAAGGAGGTTGGGAAGTTCATTGTGCAAAACGGCGGTTTCATAGTACAGCATCGGGAACTGGAGGTGGATATGTGGCGGTATCCCCGCAGTGACGGGGTTCATCTGAACACGGTTGGCACGGATTTGTGGTCCCTGGGTTTACAAGACGGGGTACAGAGGGCATTGCGTTTTTGGCAGGGCACAAAGGTGTGAGGTTTTCATACTTTGCGCTGTGGCGGATGGGTCTTTGGAGGCATTTTATAACAACCTGCTGTTATTAGATTATTAGGGACCCATCTAAGGTATGGAGTCCCCGGTGGAATGCCAGTTATGGTGAATTAACTGATGGTTACAATGGTGGTATCTTCAGATTGTGGTTCGTCCCCGAGCGCCGAGGTGCAGTGCGGCAGGGACCGTGAAAGTAATTGCACAGATACAAGGAAAATTTTGATACTTGGTACCTCCAAGCATAAAAAGTGTTATGTTTTTATTTGGTAATATCGGTTTAAATAATTTATTTGTTTTAATAAAGGGGCTGAAAACGGCCAATTTACTCCAACGGTTGTGTCAGGGTATTTTTGGTAAAGTCTAGTTGGGGTAACGGGTTGGTTGTGCATCTTGTAGTTATACAAAATGGTTGTATACATCTGGGGTACCTTGGTCATGATATATGCACATCTTTCAAAGTTTTTTTAAATATGCTTTTAATGCATGTGAAATAAAAACTAAAAACTAAAATAGATTTTACCTTTTACATTGTTGTTTGGCATGTCTTGGAAAATCCCTTGGGCTTTATTCACATGGGGAGGACCCACACCCATTCTCTGAGAAAAAAAGCCCTAAAAATAGGTGATATTATCTTTGTTAGTATATACAGTATAGACCGAGGGCTCATTCAAACCAACAGTCACACAATATGGTCCGTATTACACAGGTGCATTGGTGTGCGTTGTGTAGGGCCATGCAATACATTGTAACAACATATTGCAGTGTTTATAGTTTTTCTCTTTTTTAACTTTATTGCTTTTTTAAAATTAAACATTATTCAGTGCGTTGTGAATTGCTGACGTGTGTTGTATTGTGTTGTTGTGCATTGCACAACAATACACTTGTATGGTGTGAGTGAGCACATAGAATACAGCTGTAATCTCAAGAGAGTTTGCCTTGAGTCTTGGTTAATCAATTATAATTAAAGTCCAGGCAAAAACTAACTAAGGCTACAGTATGTTCACACTGTTCCGACACGGAAGTTGCACGGCTTCTGATCCGAATTTGCAGTGCGACTTCATGTAGGACTTCCATGCGACTTCAATGAACGGGATCTGACTTTGAGTCTGGTATGTATTTTGAGGGGGAACCCCACGCCAAAATTGTAAGATAAAATGGCGTGGTGTCCCCCCAGATCCATACAAGGCCCTTTGAGTCTGGTATGGATCTTGAAAGGGAACCCCAGGCCAATATACAAAAAAAACAAAATGGCGTGGGATCCCCCCCAGGCCATAACAGACCCTTTGGTCTGGTATGGATTTTGAGGGTAACCCTCAAAATCAGAATACCAGACCCTTATCCGAGCTACCAGACCCTTACCTGAGCACACAGCCTGGCAGGTCAGGAAAGAGGGAAAGAGCGAGGGCCCCCTCCCTCCTGGCCCATACCAGGCCGCATGCCCTCAACATGAGGGGGCTGATCTCCATATTGATGGGGACAAGGGCCTCTTCCCCACCACCCTGGGCTGTGGTTGTGGGGGTCTGTGGGCAGGGGGCTTTTTGACAAGTCCTTTATTAAAAGTAAAGAATGCCCCCTGTCGTAGCTCCAGCATGTCTTCTTCCTCTGGTCTTCTCCCTCCGCTGCTGTCTTTTCCTCCGCTGTCTTCTCTTCCGCTGCTATCTTCTCCACCGCCTCCCTGTCCTCCTCAGATGCTGTCTCCTGACATTGTGTCATCTCCGATGCCTGCCTGTTCTTATATAGCTGTGGGGCGTGGCCATGTGCTGTGATGTCACTGTGAGACTCCGCCCCTTATGACGGAACCCATGCTGTTTTTTTTGTTGTTTTTTTTGACGTGGGGTTCCCCCTCGAGATGCATACCAGGCTCAAAGTCGTATCTCGTTCATTGAAGCCGCATGGAAGTCAGGCATGATGTCGCAGGGCAAAGTCGGATCAGAAGTCCTGCAACAGTGTGAACATGACTCTAAACCTGCTCTCTGCCAAATTCTAAACCTAATCTATCTAACCCTGTAAAGCAAAAATCGCTAGATAAGATAATTACTGGAGAGGGCAGTTCTGGATTGAGTGTTGTAAAAGTTGTTGCCTTTTAAAAGTTTATGGCAGAGTAACTTGGATGGGGCTTAAAGTGGAACTTCAGTCTCCCAATCAATATTTATTTTTTTGTAATCCTCATGCTGCTAGCATTAGTAAATAGATAAGAAAGTATATTTTACTATATATTTACTTGTTTTGAACTTTTTTTTTTTTTTTTTTTTACCTGTCTTCAGTTACTTCCTGGTGCCTTTCCTAGGCAAATTATGTCATACATCCTAGGAGTCTCCAGGAGGGGTGGGAGAGGAGGAGGGCTTTTCTAAGCTAAGCACACCCTCCTGCATGCATGATTAAGCTAAGGACAGATGGATTCGAGGAAGTAAATGCTACATGAATTATTTGCTCTTACTCAAGATGGTTATAGCTAGAAATGCTAATGGGTTGTTTTTCAAAGTGATTTCTCAATAAAATAAAGCATGGAGACATGGATAGGGGAGCTTGGTTTGAATATTAAAAATGAATTAAATAGTCATTTCAGTTTGTGGTGCTCAGATGCAGTGAAGATTCGCTTTAGAGAAGCTGTGGGATGCTCCAGAACAGGAATATGAGGACACTCTTCCTTTTACAGGTGCTTCTCAACACAGTCCTTTGAGCCGTAGGACATAAAGTGGACATCACTGGAACATCATTAACAATGTTCCAGGCCAGGCAAGCCTTAAACTTAGTGCGCCAGGGGTTAATAGCACCTCTATGACTAAGCCCCGGTGGGTGGGGCGAAACATGTCAGAGGACATGGCGTGTGGAGTGGTGCAAGACCGAGGCCAGCTTATATATGTTAACCACACAGACTGGATAGGGTTGAGCGGCGTTTCTTTCAAGTAGGGGTTAATAGTAGCAAATCACTAGGATCCCTCTCTCAGGTCTGTACTCTCAGTGTCCCTGGGACTTGAATGTCTCCCTCCATACTCAGGCAGATAGGTTCCTCAATGGAGCCTCCAGAATGGATCCATAGTGAAACCCCTATTTCAGCTCTCAAAAAATTAGCAGCAGTATAGGCCCCCCAGCTATGCACAGCTGGGAACTTAAATCGGAGTTCCGCTTAAAAAAAAAAGTCAGCAACTGCAGTATTTGTAGCTTCTGACTTTTAATAATAGGACACTTACCTGTCCCAGGGTCCAGCGATGCGGGGAAACGAGGCCCGCTCGTCTCCCCCTCCTCTCTGCGGCGTCGGCATTGTCACTGTGGGTGCCCGGCTGTGGCTTTACAGCCGGGCACGCACTGCGCTGTGTGAGCCGTGCGGCGCGCTGTGACTGGCCGGGCAATGATCTGGGACCTGTGATGTGTCCCAGATGATTGCCGAGAGGGAGGGGGGAGAGGTGAACTGACTTCCGGCTCCGCGGAGCTCTGGGAGGAAGTGGGAGCTGGAACCCTCTTTTTAGCGGTTTTCCGCTCCCCCAAACAAATAACATGCCAAATGTAGAATTTCAGGGGGTCACCTTCCCTTAAAGCGGAAGTTCTATTTTTGAGTGGAACTCCGCTTTAATGAGACTAGAAGAATCTTCAGCTGGTCTGTCTGGAAGGGCAGCAGCCCTTCTGGCTTGGAACCTCTCCTCCAGGGGAAGAACACAGCCTTCTGAGGCCCCAAACTATTTCTGCACTTCCCAGCCATCATCTGGGCACACTTCCCCAGGGATTGGCTGGAGCTGCATAAATATTCAGGCTACTCGTTTGCCTCTCCCACCCACTACATTCTGGAAGCCTCCAGAATACAGGGGGAAGTCATCAAACATGCAAGCTGCAGAGCCCAGAGCAGTCCAAAGCAATCACATGCTGTTCTGCTGATGACAAGAGAGCCATAGAACTAAATTTGCTGAACTTAACTTAGCAGCCTCTCTGGGAGGGTGCTACACCTGTAATCTTCTAGAGAGAGGAACTTCCATTTACAGGCCTATCACAAAAAACCTGACAACATGACAATTCTTTTTCCATTGAGGGTGATTATTTCTAAACATTTGGTATACACAGCATGCACAACAGCCTCACCTGAGGGGCATCTCCAGGCGAATGATTGTTTGCTCAAGCCTGGCTGGCGGCCTCAGATAGCAGGCTGCATCAAAGAAATGTTATAATTAACCCAAAAAGTAAGCACCTGACAAACACACCGATATTGGATTTTCTGAAGCAGTAATTGGATGAAATCAAAGCGTTCAGTTATGTCAACAGGATAAGCAAACTACCTCAGGTACAAAAAATCCAAAACATAGGGGTCTTCTAGAACACAACTGCAATTCATTGGAAAGGTGGGAATGAGGGCAACAATTTTATCATCGTTAACTCCTACTGTTCAATGGAACTATCGCATATTATTTTATCGCTTCTTATAAAGTTCAGTTTATGTTTGCTCTTTGAAGCATAATAATATTTAGAGTTTTCATACTTTCAGTAGGATTTATTTTTCATTAAAACATCTACAATATAATAATTTGATTTTATTGGTCTTTAAATCTGAATTACAGCCTTCCCTTACGTAGTCTTACATAGTTGTACAGGCCCCTCTCCTGTACTGAAATTGCTTACTCTGATTTCACTGCACACTGTGAGCTTCTGTATAAGAAGTCAGGTAAGGCCCACCTCATTTCTTGGCTAGAGGACATCCCTTGCCTACCACTATCATTCATTGGGTTTCAGTTCTTGCAATTTTATTTAACCGCTTGCTGCCCGCCCACGGTACAATTAATGCAGACAGGCGGCACAGCCATGCTGGGCATATGTGAACCAGCACGCCCCCTGGTGTGGTCTCATCCATACAGCCAGGGTATTATGTGGTCGCTATGATTGGTCATAGTGATCACGTGATTACAATGTAAACAAAACCATCATTAATGCTTCCATTCATGACTGTTTTGCTTACTATTGTGATGCTGTGATTGCCCCACAGCTATCACATGGTACCTGATCACAGCACCCTGTACCATGTGATTAGCTGTAGCCAATCACAGCACGTCAACAGTAAGCAAGCTGTCAAGAATAGAAAACAATTCATGACATTTATTTAACTATTGCTTATATAGCAGTGATCATTACTGTTATAAACAATAATAGTGTTAAAAAATCCCTGATAAAAATCCCTGTTAAATGAATAAAAAATGTAGCCTCCTCAGACGACCATGTTAAATTCTTTAAGTTTTTCGGTTCTCTTCCTATTTTGGATGGAAACACAATTTTTTACCGACCACCAAAATGTCTGTTTTACGCTATCATTGAAAGCTTGTGCCAGAACTCTGGTTGGTTTACCGTTCAAAGTGCTTTTCCACTATATGTTTAAAAACGTTTAGATAAAAACAATTGAATGTAAAAAATAAAAAATATCAAAAAAGAAAAAAAATGTTTAAAAATGTAATTAAAAATTATTTCATTTTTTTTTTTTTTTTACATACTGTCACCAGTCAGTGTCCCTGATCACCGCCACATCAGTCATATAATGACACTGTACTGCACTGGTGACAGTATGTAAAAAATAATAAATTGTGAAACAAACCCCAAATTTTATTTTATTTCTTAATTTTCCAACAAAATTACATCAAAAAACTCGCCATACCTCTTACTAAATACCTTGGACTGTCCAAAAAGGGGTCATTTGGGGGGTATTTGTTCGCACTGTCTCGGCATTATAGGGCCTCAAGAAATGAGATAGATATTAGTACATCAGCATTGATCGATTTTCAAACATAAATATATATACACCATAGTTTGTAGACTATAATTTTCACACAGACTAAATAATATACACTGATTTGGTGATTTTTAGCAAAGAAATGTAGCAGACTACATTTTGACCTAGATTTATGAAGAAAGATTATTTGCTAAATTTTATAACAGAAACTAAGAAAAACTTTTTAAATTTTTTTTTTGGTATTTCTTCGTTCATATAGCAAAAAAAAGCCAGTAGTGATTAACCGCTTGGCGATCGCCCTGTAGCAGTAAAACTGTGTGAAGGATAACGTATATATATATATATATGATCTCACACTTCCAGGTAGGGGGCGTGAATGCACGCCGCCGGAGGCTTAGTCCTGCTGTGATTACACACAGCAGAAGCCGATCGGCGGGTACCTGGGGTCCTGATGTCCACCGGCACCAGCCGATTGTCAGGCAGAGGCACTGAACTGCAATCTACTGTACCTATGTAAACAAGGCAGATCGCCATTCTGACAGAGAGGAAAAGATGGAGTTCGTGTCCCTGCCTTCCATGACTTCCCTTAGTAAAAGCACCTCACACAGTATAGTAAAACACTGGTTAGGCACCCAGTTAACCCCTTAATCGCCCCTGATATTAACCCATTCCCAGCCAGTGTCATTAGTACAGTGACAGTGCATATTTTTAGCACTGATGGCTGTATTAGTGTCACTGGTTCCCACAAAGTGTCAAAAACGTCAGTTAGTGTCAGAATGTCTGCTGCAATATCGCAGTCCCACTATAAGGCGCTGATCGCTGCCATAGTAATAAAAAAAAAAAAATCCCAGTTTGTAGACACTATAACTTTTGTGCAAGCCACAATATACGCTTATTGGGATTTTTTTTACCAAAAATATGTAGCGGAATACATATTGGCCTAAACTAATGAAGACATTAGATTTTTTTCTATGTTTTTATTAGATATGTTTTATAGCAAAAAGTAAAATATATATAGATAGATAGATAGATAGATAGATAGATAGATAGATAGATAGATAGATAGATAGATAGATAGATAGATAGATATTTTTCAAAATTGTCAGTCTTTTGTTTTTTGTTTATAGCGCAAAAAATAAAAAAAAATTCAGAGGTGATCAAATACCACCAAAAGAAAGCTCTATTTGTGGGGAAAAAGGACATACACCTTATTTGGGTACAGTGACGCACGACCGCGCAATTGTCAGTTAAAGTAGTGCAGTGACGTATCGCAAAAAATGGCCTGGTTATGAAGGGGGGGGGATCTTCTGGGGGTCAGGTGATTAAATACCACCAAAAGAAAGCCTTTTCTTGTGGGAAAAATAAATAAATAAAAAAAATATATATATATATATATATATACACTACCGTTCAAAAGTTTAGGGTCACATTGAAATGTCCTTATTTTTGAAGGAAAAGCACTGTACTTTTAAATGAAGCTAACTTTAAACTAGTCCTAACTTTAAACAAATATACTCTATACATTGCTAATGTGGTAAATGACTATTCTAACTGCAAATGTCTAGTTTTTGGTGCAATATCTACATAGGTGTATAGAGGCCCATTTCCAGCAACTATCACTCCAGTGTTCTAATGGTACAATGTGTTTGCTCATTGGCTCAGAAGGCTAATTGATGATTAGCAAACCCTTGTGCAATCATGTTCACACATCTAAAAACAGTCTAGCTCCTTCCAGAAGCTACAAAACTGACCTTCCTGTGAGCAGATTGAGTTTCTGGAGCATCACATTTGTGGGGTCAATTAAACGCTCAAAATGGCCAGAAAAAGAGAACTTTCATCTGAAACTCGACAGTCTATTCTTGTTCTTAGAAATGAAGGCTATTCCATGCGAGAAATTGCAAAGAAATTGAAGATTTCCTACAACGGTGTGTACTACTCCCTTCAGAGGACAGCACAAACAGGCTCTAACCAGAGTAGAAAAAGAAGTGGGAGGCCGCGTTGCACAACTAAGCAAGAAGATAAGCACATTAGAGTCTCTAGTTTGAGAAACAGACGCCTCACAGGTCCCCAACTGGCATCTTCATTAAATAGTACCCGCAAAACACCAGTGTCAACATCTACAGTGAAGAGGCGGCTGCGGGATTTTGGGCTTCAGGGCAGAGTGGCAAAGAAAAAGCCATATCTGAGACTGGCCAATAAAAGAAAAAGATTAAGATGGGCAAAAGAACACAGACATTGGACAGAGGAAGACTGGAAAAAAGTGTTGTGGACGGATGAATCCAAGTTTGAGGTGTTTGGATCACAAAGAAGAACGTTTGTGAGACGCAGAACAAATGAAAAGATGCTGGAAGAATGCCTGACGCCATCTGTTAAGCATGGTGGAGGTAATGTGATGGTCTGGGGTTGCTTTGGTGCTGGTAAGGTGGGAGCTTTGTACAGGGTAAAAGGGATTCTGAATAAGGAAGGCTATAGCTCCATTTTGCAACGCCATGCCATACCCAGTGGACAGCGCTTGATTGGAGCCAATTTCATCCTACAACAGGACAATGACCCTAAACACACCTCCAAATTGTGCAAGAACTATTTACAGCAGAAGTAGGCAGCTGGTATTCTATCGGTAATGGAGTGGCCAGCACAGTCACCAGATCTGAACCCCATTGAGCTGTTGTGGGAGCAGCTTGACCGTATGGTACGCCAGAAGTGCCCATCCAACCAATCCAACTTGTGGGAGCTGCTTCTAGAAGCGTGGGGTGCAATTTCTCCAGCTCACCTCAATAAATTAACAGCTAGAATGCCAAAGGTGTGCAATGCTGTAATTGCTGCAAAAGGAGGATTCTTTGATGAAAGCAAAGTTTGATGTAAAAACAATGTTATTTCAAATACAAATCATTATTTCTAACCTTGTCAATGTCTTGACTCTATTTTCTATTCATTTCACAACGTATGGTGGTGAATAAGTGTGACTTTTCATGGAAAACACAAAATTGTTTGGGTGACCCCAAACTTTTGAACGGTAGTGTATATATATATATATATATATTTATTTTATTTTTTTATTTGTGTACAGTGTTGCATGACCGAGCACAGTAAAAAAAAATGGCCTGGTCATGAAGGGGCTTAAACCTTCCGGAGGGCAAGTGGTTATAAATGTCATTGGCACACACTAAAGTTGGGTGGGGTTGGAGGAGGAACCAGGGGGAGCACAAGGTTATCATATTAACCTTAAGCTTTAAAGTGGATGAAGTGTGGAAGGGTTAGAACCCCTGTCCGGTTTTTAATTCTGCCTGTGTCCACATTGAGGACATTTCACCTCATTTCCTCAACAGCGGAGACAGACACAATAAAAAAAAAACGTGAGAGAGGTCCTAACCCTACCCCCATAACATCCAAAACTAGGTAAAAGTCTTGGCTGGAGTTCCACCTAGGGAGCAGTACACCACCACTGCATTTCTGACTTACACTGTGCCTTGTGATGCATGTATACATTGATCCTGTATTCCATGGAGGAAGCTTGTAAAAACTCTGAGCACAAAACACAAATACAGACATTCCTTTTTATGGTTCATATGGCCCCAAGTCTCCTCACCTTCTACCTGCATTTAGCCCTCTTCCAGCAGGAGGTTCCTTGGCTTTTGTTCAGCTCTCCTCCCATATGTACAAACATTACATTTTATACTTCAATTTTGGTTGCTTTTTTTAGGGTTACTGCCAACTGGCAGCACCAAAAAGATCTCCAGGGAGTTTAGTTCTGAAGATATTGGAAGTGTAAAGTTCAAGAGTAACTCCACTCTATTTTGACAAAAAAAAATTCACCTTTTGGTTAGACATGTGCGGTTCGTTTCGTTCCGAATTGAAAGTTGGAGGAATTTTTCGTTATTCGGAAATTCGGAAGTATCTGAATTTCCAAATTACAATAGTAATGAATTAAGACAAATCCGAAATAATGAATAAAAATTTGAATATTTTTTTAATCTAATTCAAATTTACCTCTACCTTTTAAGTTTATGGAATATCTACCCTTCCAGGCTCATCAAGGCCATAGGCCCTGCAGGCAGTACTTTGTATCATGTTTTGTTCACCTTTCGTGGTGAACCAGGAAACTTATTGTGGTCATACAATCAGATGTTACTGTCATGCTTAGACCCCTTTCACACTGGGGTGGTTTGCAGGCGGTATTGCGCTAAAAATACCGCCTGCAACCCGCCCCTAAACAGCCTCCGCTGTTTGTTCAGTGTGAAAGCCCGAGGGCTTTCACACTGAAGCGGTGCGCTGACAGGACGGTGAAAAAAGTCCTGCAAACCGCTTCTTTGGAGCGGGGAAGGAGCGGTGTATTCACCGCTCCTTCCCCGCTCCTGCCCATTGAAATCAATGGGACAGCGCGGCTATACCGCGGCAATACCGCGGCTGTAGCCGCGCTGTACGAGGGATTTTAACCCTTTTTCGGCCGCCAGCGGGGGGTAAAACCGCACCGCTAGCGGCCGAATACAGCTGCAAGAACGACGGTACAGACGCGCTAAAAATAGCGCTGTTGTACCGCCGACGCCCCCACCGCCCCAGTGTGATAGGGGCCTTATTGTCATTACCTTGTTATCTATTATCTTTGCTACCAGCATTATTTACATGCTCCAGCTGCACTATCCATCATGTATTATTTGTATGTTACCATGTATTTTTGATACTACCTTCTCGCTTTCAATACATTTCCTTATGTTCACCCTAGTACCCTTTTGCAGTCACGTGCTTCATATAAAGTCCCACCTTTTTCTGGCTTAGCCCCTTTTCCTTTGATTCAGACTGGGGTGGAAATACGTGACCTCACCAGGTCTCGGCTTCCTTAAAGTCCCTAACTACAACCCCTTCTCTTGAATGACTTAAATTTACAAAGAGAATAAAATAGGATAGAAAAGAAAATGATAGACAATAAAAGAATTGAATATAACAGAGTAAAACAGAACAGAATACAAAAATAAAAGAATAGAAAAAAACGGGACAGAATAGAAAATAAAAAAATAGAGTAAAACAGAACAAAATAGAAAAAAATAAAAGAACAGAATAAAATAAAATAGAATAGAGAATAAAGCAATATAATATATTAGTATAAAAAATAGAATAGATTCGAAAGAATATAATTCAAATTCAAATTTTGAATAGAATAAATTTGAATTAGAATAGAATAGAGAATAAAGGAATAGAATAGAAAAGTTATAAAAAACTGAATAGAAAAGAAAGGATATAACCATCTTCTGAAATTCGAATTTTGTATAGAATGAATTTGAATTCAAATACAATAGAAAATAAAATAATAGAATAGAATTAACAATAGAAAAGTATAGAAAAAAATAGAAAGAATATAACAATATAACTGTTTTCTGAAATTCGAATTTTGAAAAGAATAAATTTGAATTTTGAATAGAATAGATTTGAATTTCGAAAAGAATAGAATATAATAGAAAAGAAAAGAACAGAATAGAAAATCAAAAACTAGAATAGAAAAAAAATAATAGAATAGAATGGAATTGAAAGAATATAACCATCTTCTAAAATTTGAATTTGGAATAGAATAAATTTGATTTAGATTAGAACTCGAAAAAATGTAATCGATTTGAATTCGAATAAACAAAGCTAATTCAGAAAACTAATATAACTAAACGAATTTATGTAAATAACGAACCAAACAAAACTAAACAAATTTTTTCATTCTGCACATGTCTACCCTGGGTGATCTATGTACGTTGCAAGGATTGTAACAAACTTTGTTGCAGATTCCTACCTTTTGTTATTTTGAAGAAATAGCTGTTTGATTCTCTGTGTCCATGTGCAGAGTTAATGTAATGGGAGTGATTTATAATTATCAATCAGCTGTTGCACTTGCAGGGCTCTAAAGTGGCAGGGTCCGCACCCCATAAGACATGATTTACCTTTGGGAATATCTCAACAAAAATGATATTTCTGTTGCAGGGGAAGCTCAAAATCTGACTTCTATATTAGTGCAGACTTCTGGGAAAATCAGTGAGCAAATCACATAAGCAGTAAATTACACTTCTGGGGGGGGGGGGGGGTTCTGTACACCATCTATGTACAGCTATGTACACCTCCAGGTAGCCATATTGCATTTTTACAGAATGAAATTTAAAAAAGAAATGTAAAAACATTTAATTATAAAATGACTTATGTAGCAAATGCATATGCTATATTTAAAAAAATGTATTTGCAATTCTTTCTCCCCTGCAAAAGTAGAGTTACACTTTGAAGTTACAATGAACTCTGATGCACCCTTTAAAAGTCAAAGGGAGGAAAAAAAATATATAGCAAATAAAAATAAATATAAAATATATTATACTTGCTACACAAGCCATATTGTAGGTAAAAGGGAAGTTCCACCCATTTAAAAGTCAGCAGGTACAAAAAGTGCAGCTGATAACTTTTATAATCGGACACTCACCTGTCCCACGGTCCAGCAATGCTGGCGTACGAAGCCTACTCCTCTACCCCTCCTCTCCGCGGCGCCGGCATTCTAACTATGGGCGCCTGACTGTGGCTTCACAGCTGGGCGCGTACTGCGCATGCGCGAGCCGCGCTGCACGCTGTGAATGGCCGGGCAATCTTCTGGGACCTGTGACGTGTCCCAGAAGATTGCAGGGCAGAAGGGGAGAGAGGCGAACTTCCTTCAGGCGCCGTGGCGCCAGGGGAGGAAGTGGGAGCTGGATGCCTCTAAAAACAGGGTAAAAAAAGTAATTTATTAGGCAGCTCTGTCGCCTTTTCCGATCTCTTCTCCCCTCTCCGGCTCTTCTGTGTCCTCCGCTGATGTCTTCTGCCTCTGCTGTTTCTTCTCCCCTCTCCGGTTCTTCTCCCTCTGCCCGCTGTCTTCTGCCGGGTCTCCTCCGCTATCTTCTAGCTTCTTTGCCCGTCTTCTCCGCTGTCTTGTCCCTCTGTTCTTCTTCCAATGTTGACTCGCCGCTCTCTTCCGCTCTAATGCTGGGTGCGCGGTGTGTAACTACAGGACGCAGAAGAGCCGGAGAAGGGAGAAGAGATTGGAAAAGAAGACGGAGTTGCCTAATAAATTACTTTAAAAACCTGTGTACTGTGTTTTGGTTTTAACACTTTTTTTAGGTGAATGGGTAAGGGTACAATGTACCCCATACTCATTCACATAGGGCGGGGGGCATAAATTGGGGGCCCCCTTGCAAAAGGGGGCCACCGGATTCCTATAAGCTCCCCACCCGCAAACCCTGACAACCAACGGCCAGGGTTGTCGGGAAGAGGCCCTTGTCCTCATCAACATGGGGACAAGGTGCTTTGGGGTGGGGGGGGTGCAGGGCCCCCCCCACCCCAAAGCACCCACCCCCCCCATGTTGAGGGCATGTGGCCTGGTACGGTTCAGGAGGGGCGGGGGGCGCTCGCTTGTCCCCAACCCCCTTTCCTGACCTGCTGGGCTGTGTGCTCAGATAAGGGTCTGGTATGGATTTTGGGAGGACCACCAATGCCGTTTTTACGTCGCGGGGGTTGCCCTAAAAATCCATACCAGACTGAAGAGCCTTGTATGCCCTTGGAGGGGGAATCCATGCTGTTTTTTTTTAACATTTTGCATTGAGTTCCCCCTAAAGATTCATACCAGACACAGCGCCTAGTATTGTCGGGGATCAAAGTTGGATCCCTGTTCATTGAAGTCGGATGCATGTCGGACTTTAAGTTGCAGGGCAAAGTCGGATCCAAAGTGGTACGACTGTTGTGTTGTACCAGTGTGAACCCAGCCTTAGGCCCCTTTCACACTTGTACAACTTGTCCCACAATTTGGGACTGCAAAGTAGCATGACAAGTCATTCCCCATGATTTCCAATGACAACCGTCCATATTAGTATGACTTCAAGACGTTTCCGATTTCAAAGTAGTCCCTGCACTACTTTGGTCCGACTTTGATGGCAGTTACACAGGCATTCCCTGAAATTGCGGCAAAATATGCTGCAAAATTGCAGTAAAATTGTGCAACTTTGAAGTCGCAGTAGTGTGAACGGGGCCTTAGTATCCAAAGGACAAGGTGGAACAAACAGCTTTTCCTTCAGAGTAGAAACAGGTAGGACTCTGCAGCAAAACGTGTTAAAATCCTTGCAATGAACATTGATCACCCAGTGGGGATAGTTTATGAATGGGCTGCCTACCACAACAAAACGCCCCATAAAAGGTGCATGTAGCATTTTTTGGCACACACTGCAAAGCAAGTTATTATTATATATATTGCCATGCGCTGAGCTATGTTACAATGCACGTTCATCGGCATGATGCATGGGGTGCTATTCAGAATGAATAGCACCGCAGGACACCAATGTGCATATTGCACATAACGCACATTGATTAAATGTTTCATGAAAAGAAGAAGACTGAATATCACCTATATGCTATAATTAACTGGTGGACATACGCTTTCTATCTCGAAATACAAACGTACCTAATTCCCTTGTGTCGTCCTGTACAGTGGTAAGCAAAGACTTTATTGGGGTGACTTGCATAGCATTAGGATGAAGCAATTGGGTTGGACTGGAGGACAGGCAGATTCAAGCCTCTGGTATGTGCCTGGGATTAGGAACCTTTTAAAGATATTTTGTGTAAAAAGACAATAATGCATAAAAGACAATCCCACATATTCCAACAAGTGTTCACTGGCCGGTTATTAGACATCTAACAATATGACAACAAAATACATGTTTACCTTTATATGTGTGTGTATATATATATATATATATATAAATATATATATATATATATATATATATATATATATTTGTGGTTGCTTTTTTTTTTGCATGATTATTGTTACAAATATAGACCAAATTTTATCCATACATACATTAACAGCAGTCTTCTCATTATTTGCTAGAAGAGGAAGTGTTCTTGTTCGTTTAACTTCACTTTTGTTGAAAAAAAGTTCCCCTCTGGGTGATCTATGTACATTGCAGGGATTTTAACAAACTTTGTTGCAGATTCCTTCCTTTTGTTATTCTGAAAAAATATCTGTTTGTATGTCTGTGTCCGCATGCAAAATGAATGTGAATGGGAGTGATTTTATAATGATCAATCAACTGTTGAGCTTGGCAGGTTCTAATGAGGAAAGAGGCAGGGCCGGAATCCCATTAGACATTCTCTTTAAGAAAACATTTTTGTTGCAGGGGATGCCTAAAATCTTGCTTTTTGGAGAAAGAGTGAATGAGCCTGTTGTGTGCTTGGCTGAGGGGGGGGCTGAAGTTGGGAAGACCTGGACAAGTAATTCCTGCGGCTCCTATAGGAGTAGCACTACATAATAAACATGGAGGTTTCAATTGGGACTTCATCTTGCACCACACTGCTATTAGTAGATCTCACATACTTGTACAACCATATTGTTGTAATGTGTATGGTCAGCTGTCATGGATCCGCAGTAATGTTTGTCTGTCAGCTTACCTCTCCATGTGTTCAGCTTTAGAGGCCAGCCACTCTCATCTGGCTGCTTAAGTAATCTCTCCTCAAAGCATGGCTCCACCCCAGCCCCTATCAGGGAACTCTATATTAACCTGTGCACTGCAAGTCAGCCCTGCTGATCAATATTGTGTGTTTGGCTTCTGTGTGCTACTTGCTGTGTGTTCTACGTCTGATTGCAGTTACCGATCGTGGCTTGGTCTTGACTATCCTTACCTGCTTGTTCCCCGGACTATTGGCTATCTCCTGACTATCCTTACCTGCTTGATCCCCCAACCTTTGGTTATCTCCTGACTATCCTTACCTGCTTGTTCCCCCAACCTTTGGCTATCTCCTGACTATCCTTACCTGCTTGTTCCCCCAACCTTTGGCTATCTCCTGACTATCCTGTGTTGTCGCAGTCTACTGCTTCCTCTCTACCTCCCTGTAGTCTACCGTGAGCGTGAGCTGAAAGGCCCTAGGGGTTGCGACCTGGAGCCAGACTGCAGCTAAATCTATCCCCACCACTAGGGGCCTCTGGTGAACACCCGCTAGCTCTTAGATTCCGCACCCTGGGAAATCTCATGGACCTGCTCTCCTGTATCACCTAGTGCTCCACCCGCAGCAGTCAGTTGTAGGGTCCACTACCCTGCGGTGCACTCCAGACCCCAATGGGGTGCATCTGTCACCTGGTCTCAGGTGACCTGACATCAGCTTTGGAAAAAAAATGCTTCTTGACATAAAATTCTCACCTTGAGTCATGATAAACCATGCCTGCTCCTATAACAGCTGTCTCTAGACACAGTTGCCAAGCATCCAAAATGAGTGAAGCAACTATGGCACCAATAATTCATCCATACGACAAAAACCACACTTACTATTTCTAATTTCACTCTTCAGTTCACTGTAGTCGAGCGTGTCGCAGCAGTGGGAAGTTTTCATTGCACCTTGTGGGCAATTGAGCACGTTAACAGGACCATGGTCATTTTATAGCCAATTACTGCACATTGTGTTGATTGCTTCCTTTTAAACATCTCTCCCCTTTGTAGTTCTGCAGAAATGAAGGACTTTTTTTTTTTTTTTTTGCCCACACACATTGTAGATTTATGGAGTTTCTTGCTGTGATACAGAATCTATTCATTCTCTCTCTACCACAAAGATCTGTGGAATGTGCACCACAAAGGGACGGTGATGATAAGTACGAATTTTATCCTTGGGTTCCTCGCTGACATCCTATGGGAGACTTGTCAGACTCGTAAATACTTGGAGAAGTCATGGTCCCTCAGGAAGTTAAAAAAATATATATATACCGTGCTGGTATTTCGAGGTGCAATGAAAGACATAATACATCCCTAAGTTAGAGTTGGCCTAGCTTTCCTTTGACACTTGAACCGAGAACATTCCACCTAAATAGATGAGCTGTGCGCACCATTTCATCTGTAAACGTCAGCCCAATAAACTTTCCTTTACAATATGAACTCCTTGAAAGGACGGTGAGATGCAGGCTTTTCAATGCATTTAATGATGTGCCAAGTGTAAGGCTACTTGCCTTTAATGTGAATCTGTACTCCATTTTTAACTTTCTTATTGAGCCGCTGGCTCGCAATTAGCAGCCTGCCGTATGTGCGCCTTCAGTTAGCCATTGCGCTGCCGGTCGGGTCTATCAAATAAACTGAAAATAGATTTCAGGTTTACTTACACCTTAGATAACCAATTCCAAATCTGAGATGAAAGATAATTTAGAAAATGTGTCAAGTCGGTATGAGAGGAGTGAACTTCGCAAAACTGATTTCACTGGAAAGAGCAAACGGTCAATTTCACTCACTGAAGTTACTAGAAAAAAGTCTACTCATTTTTTTTTCTTTATTAATTGGGGTTGATTGGCTGTGTTTAGGGTGAGTTAGCTTATTTCATTTTATTTTCTATTTATTTATTATTATTATTATTATTATTTTATTTATATTCCCCCTTTTCTTATTTATATGATTGTTGTTTGTGTTCTGTTAGCAGAAATGTTCAGTTTTGCTTATTAAACTGCTTAGGTGAAATTGCTTAAAAAAGTCTACTCATTGTTTTTCTTTATTTTGTAGGGGTGTTAAGGATAGTATTGTTATTTCTTTTTTTGTTCTATGTATGTTCCCTCTGTGTCTGTGTGGGTTTCCTCTGGGTATTCTGGTAGGTTGATTGGCTCCTGTCTAAATTGGCCCTAGAATAAAGTATATACAGTATGTATGTGAGTTATGTCATGTACACACGGGCGGACTTTTCGGCATCAAAGGCCTGATGGTCTTTCCGACAGACTTTTCACGGAATTCCGACGGACTTTTGAACGAACGGACTTGCACACACACGATCACATCAAAGTCCGACGGATTTGTACGTGAGGACGTACGACCGGACTAAAATAAGTAAGTTCATAGCCAGCAGCCAATAGCTGCCCTAGCGTCGGTTTTCGTCCGTCGGACTAGCATACAGATGAGCCGATTTTTCGACCGGACTCGAGTTCATCGGAAAGATTTGAAACACGTTCCAAATCTAACGTCCGTCTGATTTTTGACCGAAAAAGTCCGATGAAGCCAACACATGGTCAGATTGTCCGACGGATTCGTCCCGTCGGACCAGTCGAAAAGTCCGCCTGTGTGTACACGGCATTATGGACTTTAGATTGTTAGCTCCTTGAGGACAGGGACTGATGTGAATGTACAATATACTGTACATACAGTTGTGCTCATAAGTTTACATACCCTGGCAGAAGTTATGATTTCTTGGCCATTTTTCAGAGAATATGAATGATAATATGAATGATAACACAAAAACATTTCTTTCACTCATGGTAGTGTTTGGCTGAAGCCATTTATTATCAATCAGCTGTGTTTACTCTTTTTAAATCATAATGGCAACAGAAACTACCCAAATGACCCTGATCAAAAGTTTTTATACCCCAGTTCTTAATACTGTTGTGGAAATTTTTATTAATGTATGTTGTCAGATGTCCCCCAGTGTCAGATTTGCTGTAATACGCTCATGCGGGCGTGTTCGCACATACAGACGTTGGTGGAAGACCCATTGGCTGCGGAAACCTTCCCTTGGACACGGCAGATCTGTTTGCTCTTTTAGGGATGATCATTTATGCCTCGTCAAGGGATTGGCCACCTCATGGCGACTCCATTAACACTCCAAGCAGGCAGATCTGCATACATGGGAACCATAGCATAACCATACAAAAATGTATGGCCCACTGAGCCATGATAGAGTATGGCTTGCGTCATTGGTAGCAGTGGGAGTGTGCACACGATCGTGTTCAGGGCCATGTAGTTAGTGTTCAAATTGTGAGACACTTTTGTCTCACAGGATGCTTGCCGCATGGCTCTGCACATGACCATCTGCACACGTCACTACTGTAATTCTATTTGAATATATACACTACCGTTCAAAAGTTTGGGGTCACATTGAAATGTCCTTATTTTTGAAGGAAAAGCACTGTACTTTTAAATGAAGCTAACTTTAAACTAGTCCTAACTTTAAACAAATATACTCTATACATTGCTAATGTGGTAAATGACTATTCTAACTGCAAATGTCTAGTTTTTGGTGCAATATCTACATAGGTGTATAGAGGCCCATTTCCAGCAACTATCACTCCAGTGTTCTAATGGTACAATGTGTTTGCTCATTGGCTCAGAAGGCTAATTGATGATTAGCAAACCCTTGTGCAATCATGTTCACACATCTAAAAACAGTCTAGCTCCTTCCAGAAGCTACAAAACTGACCTTCCTGTGAGCAGATTGAGTTTCTGGAGCATCACATTTGTGGGGTCAATTAAACGCTCAAAATGGCCAGAAAAAGAGAACTTTCATCTGAAACTCGACAGTCTATTCTTGTTCTTAGAAATGAAGGCTATTCCATGCGAGAAATTGCAAAGATTTTGAAGATTTCCTACAACGGTGTGTACTACTCCCTTCAGAGGACAGCACAAACAGGCTCTAACCAGAGTAGAAAAAGAAGTGGGAGGCCGCGTTGCACAACTAAGCAAGAAGATAAGCACATTAGAGTCTCTAGTTTGAGAAACAGACGCCTCACAGGTCCCCAACTGGCATCTTCATTAAATAGTACCCGCAAAACACCAGTGTCAACATCTACAGTGAAGAGGCGGCTGCGGGATTTTGGGCTTCAGGGCAGAGTGGCAAAGAAAAAGCCATATCTGAGACTGGCCAATAAAAGAAAAAGATTAAGATGGGCAAAAGAACACAGACATTGGACAGAGGAAGACTGGAAAAAAGTGTTGTGGACGGATGAATCCAAGTTTGAGGTGTTTGGATCACAAAGAAGAACGTTTGTGAGACGCAGAACAAATGAAAAGATGCTGGAAGAATGCCTGACGCCATCTGTTAAGCATGGTGGAGGTAATGTGATGGTCTGGGGTTGCTTTGGTGCTGGTAAGGTGGGAGCTTTGTACAGGGTAAAAGGGATTCTGAATAAGGAAGGCTATCACTCCATTTTGCAACGCCATGCCATACTCAGTGGACAGCGCTTGATTGGAGCCAATTTCATCCTACAACAGGACAATGACCCTAAACACACCTCCAAATTGTGCAAGAACTATTTACAGCAGAAGCAGGCAGCTGGTATTCTATCGGTAATGGAGTGGCCAGCACAGTCACCAGATCTGAACCCCATTGAGCTGTTGTGGGAGCAGCTTGACCGTATGGTACGCCAGAAGTGCCCATCCAACCAATCCAACTTGTGGGAGCTGCTTCTAGAAGCGTGGGGTGCAATTTCTCCAGCTTACCTCAATAAATTAACAGCTAGAATGCCAAAGGTGTGCAATGCTGTAATTGCTGCAAAAGGAGGATTCTTTGATGAAAGCAAAGTTTGATGTAAAAACAATGTTATTTCAAATACAAATCATTATTTCTAACCTTGTCAATGTCTTGACTCTATTTTCTATTCATTTCACAACGTATGGTGGTGAATAAGTGTGACTTTTCATGGAAAACACAAAATTGTTTGGGTGACCCCAAACTTTTGAACAGTAGTGTACATGTGTGTGATTGGTTCTTTTGAAAGAATACACGTGTCTGATTGGCTGATTCTGAAGCCACCACCTTCCTTTGTTTATTCATGTTTACAGTATAAATAAAGGCAGCAAAGCATTCTATGGCAGGATTCTTCTAAGCTCAACGTGATACCAGCATCTGTGTCTGTGTTACTTGGAGATATACAAGCACACTTTCCCGGCATTATACAAGAGAGCTGTATTTGTGCTTTTAAGCTTAAAATTTCCCGGACAATACTGTGAAAGCTGCCCATTCCTCTTGGCAAAAAGCCTCCAGGTCCTGTAAATTCTTAGGCTGTCTTGCATGAACTGCACGTCTGAGATCTCCCCAGAGTGGCTCAATGATATTGAGGTCAGGAGATTGAGATGGCCACTCCAGAACCTTCCCTTTATTCTGCTGTAGCCAATGACAGGTCTACTTGGCCTTGTGTTTTGGATCATTGTCATGTTGGAATGTCCAAGTACGTCCCATGCACAGCTTCCTGGCTGATGAATGCAAATGTTCCTCCAGTATTTTTTGATAACATACTGCATTCATCTTGCCATCAATTTTGACCAAATTTCCTGTGCCTTTGTAGCTCACACATCCTCAAAACAGCAGCGATCCACCTCCGTGTTTCACAGTAGGAATGGTGTACCTTTCATCATAGGCCTTGTTGACTCCTCTCCAAGGTAATCTATTTTTAGATATACCTCTAAACTGTTGATGTTGCATCACCATACAACCAGTGCAAATCTTGCGCAAAGCAGGAAACCAAGCCCTGCGCCAGAATGCTGGTGAAAGCTTACCAGTAGAGGACTGTTTATAATGCTGTGATGCATTGCGATTGCTTAGAAAGTTCCCATGCATGCGTAAATCCTTCTCCTTAAGTGACTTTACTCTGTCACCTGTCTGCCCCAGAATGCAATTCTTGGTCATGGCACATTTCATTGGTCACCTAACGAGTCAGCTCCCATCATTTATGCCTTTCCATTTCCTTTTATTCCTGCCATTATGGTCCTTTATGACCATAAAACCTAATCTACTGTCCTGTGAAAGCTGTGCAATAGAATCCAGCTGTTAATTCTAACAGGAAATCTCGTGGCGCTGCCTCATGTCCTTTCATTGAGTTCACAAATCCGAATGATATAGATACCGCCAATTCCTGCAACTGCAGCTGTCTGCACTCACAAAGCTCTGACTGTTAGATAAGCAAATGCCAGCTGGAACAAGAAGTTTCCCTTATTACTGGATGCCCAGCACTTAGCCAAGTGGGCAGCTGTCAGCTTGGGTGGCAGCAAAGCCGCATGAATGGGAAACCCCAATCTCTCACAGTCATCCTGAAGCAATGTTCTGTCTTTGCCAGCACGGCAATGCAGCCAAGACCAGGACGTCGGTAGCCAAGTGTGATATCATCATATCTGCCTGAGATAAATCAAGCTGGATGTGTGCTTATCTGTGCTTGCATGGCAGTCATTTATCTGCATCCTGACCGATGTGATGCGGCTGCGATACAGAGGCCTACATCATGCGGCACGTGAACTGATTCATTGAGAGACCTATTCATGATATGACTGAAGAGTCTGTCCTTTATAAAAAAAAACATTAGCGGAAGGGAATGCAAGACAACATCCACCGGTGAACCCCAGAATATATAATATTGGGCTCTGCTTCAGTTGTCCAAGCAGGGAAAAGCAACAAGTTCACTTTAGTTTTGGATCCCAGCAGCCAATACTTCCTTCCCTTCACTCCATTCAGCCACCAATAGAGAAGAAAAATACACAGGACAGTAAAACCTTGGATTGAGAGTAACTTGGTCTGAGAGTGTTTTGCAAGACAAGCATTTTTTAAAAATAAATTTTGACTTGATAAACGAGCGATGTCTTGATATACAAGTAGCGTCATGTCACAACTGAGTACAAAAGAGAAGAGAGGCGCCTCTAAGTGTAGCAATATGGTTACATTTAATGAAGGTACAACATTTAGCAACTCACATGGTTGATGATTAAAACAGGCATATCTAAGTATGCAGACATCCGAGGTAAAGCTGTCCACATAGACCATCCCCCGCACCGCTATCTACGTCATCCCTTCCACTAACGCTTCAAGCCTCGCTTTCAAATCGCTCTACTGCAGGGTAGTCTTCCCGGTTACGATTGCAGACTGACAGCGGTGAGAGCCAGCAGTGCAGAGGACAGTCCCCTGAAGAAGTCACGTGATCGGTGACGCCACGCGTAGGGACGGGATAGGCTTTTTCACATTGTTTGAGGCATAACGAGCTCGCTGCTCGTAGGAGAAAGGATTTGTTTATACATTGTATAATGTGAGTACATTTACTTATGTTTCTGAATAAAGCGCCACCCTGTTAAAACCTACTTCACTATCCAGTACTTTTGTCCTTCATACCCGTTTTTTACATACACTTGAGATGTGGAGGCAGAGTTAGGACCCGCGCTGGTCCAGGACCCCAGCTAGGACTATAGCCATCTGAACCCAGCTGCCATAAGGATCACTCAACGCCGCCAAGCGTGGAGACAGGGACGGGACTGAGGCTCAGGACCCTGCGGTTTAGCTACTATTTTGCGGTTGACCTAGCACCGCTAGGTAAGGGGCCACTACCTACACTAGTGTGTTATGCACGAAGAGGACACAGAGTGAATTGCACCCCAGACACCCCACTGCTGTTTATTTGAGCACTAAGACTTTTTTGTGCACTCTAAAGGACATTAGCACATTGCACTTTAAGTTGCTGCACTTATTGGCATGTTATTTACTGTTCTAGCTTCAGATCAAGCACAGTATTTTAGGATCACCACTGTTGGGACATTGTATTACTTATTATGCCACTTATCATCTTATTATTTATTTTTGGATTGATTTGTCTGAATAGAGCTATAGCACCGGCACTTTATATGATATATTTTTTGTACAAATATTAAGGATGCATTTTTTATTTTTATTTATATGAATTGAATGTGTTTTGGAAATACTCACTTTTTATTATTTATATGAAGATGATTTTGCATATTGCTTTTTATTGACACAAGATCTCTACATCCCTTATTATTTCACAAGGTTCTCAGTGTACACAAACTTATGCGATTTTATTCACTATGGGATATCAGCATACAGTTTAATTGATTGCATACAGAGATTAACAGCAGCTCGCTGTTCTGGCTAGCGCAGCACCTCCCCCCCCTCTTCTAATTCTGTTTATTTTGGGTTTGTGCTTGGCCCTTTTCCGGTGCGTGCAGCTGTCCAGTCGCATACGTTTTCTTCAATTTTATATTTTTATTTTTCTTTCTTTCATTTTCCAATTGGGTAGCGCAGGAATACTTTTACTATAATATGGTTACATTTAATGAAGGTACAACATTAACAACTCACATGGTTGATGATTAAAACAGGCACATCTAAGTATGCAGGCATCCGGGGTAAAGCTGTCCACATAGACCATCCCCCGCACCGCTATCTACGTCATCCCTTCCACGAACGCTTCAAGCCTCGCTTTCAAATCGCTCTACTGCAGGGTAGTCTTCCCGGTTACGATTGCAGACTGACAGCGGTGAGAGCCAGCGGTGCAGAGGACGGTCTATGTGGACATCTTTCCCCGGATGCCTGCATACTTAGATGTGCCTGTCTTAATCATTAAACAATGTGAGTTGCTAAATTTTGTACCTTCATTAAATGTAACCATATTGCTACACTTAGAGGCACCTCTCTTCTCTTTTATACTCTGTAGGACCTGCTGGATTTTGCTTCTAATCCCCTTGTGGAGGCTTCCATTTGTGGATGGACATTTTATGGTTACACAACTTGGTCACATTGCTATAATCTTTTTATATGGACTATAAACTGAAGGACTTATGAATAAATGGATGTGGAACGGATCATTTGAGTTTCCATTATTTCTTATGCGGAAATTAGCTTTGATATACAAGTGCTTTGGATTACAAGCACATACCTCCCAACATTTTGAGATGGGAATGAGGGACACCTGCTAACAAATGTATGTAGGCATAGGACATGCCCCCTCTCATACCCCCTTAAAGGAGAACCTTTACCGTCACCCGCCGCCGTCACCCGCTGCCATCGCCCGCTGCCCCACCGAAACAGGGTAAGTTCCGGGCAGACGACAGGCGGGGGGGGGGGCACAGTGGCAGCATTCGATGGGCACAGTGGGAACATTTGATGGGAACCGTGGGAGCATATGATCGCACAGTGGGAGCATTTGATGGGCACAGTGGGAGCATTTGATGGCACAGTGGGAGCATTTGATGGCACAGTGGGAGCATTTGATGGCACAGTGGGAGCATTTGATGGCACAGTGGGAGCATTTGATGGGCACAGTGGCAGGATTTGATGCCACAGTGGCAGCATTGGATGGGCACAGTGGCAGCGTTTGATGGCACAGTGGCAGCGTTTGATGGGCACAGTGGCAACATTTGATGGGCACAGTGGCAGCATTTGATGGCACAGCAGCAGCGTTTGATGGCACAGTGGCTGCATTTGATGGGCACAGTGAGGTCAGGCACTGTTGTTGGATGAGAAGGCCTGGCTCGCAGTCACCGCTCTAATTCATCCCAAAGGTGTTCTATCGGGTTGAGGTCAGGCCAGTCAAGTTCCTCCACCCCAAGCTCACTCATCCATGTCTTTATGGACCTTGCTTTGCAATGCCTCTGTGGTTGAGTGCCACCTGCAGTGGAGAAAGTAGATTGCACCTGCCTACCTGGTGTCCCTTCTTCGCTGAAGTTGTAGTTAAAGATTGCATTTGTGGTTGTTCTAGCAAATGGCAAAGATCTTCAAAGACCATACTTCCCATTCTGTTCTGTTTTCGGGTGATATTTAATATTGTTGATCATAAACGGTTGCTATGGCTGATAAATTCCAGCCCAATGCCGTGTACACACGGGTGGATTTTTCGACCAGACTGGTCCGACGGAACGAATCCGTCGGACAATCCGACCGTGTGTGGGCTTTATCGGAGCTGCAGCGGACTTTTTCGGTCGAAAATCAGACGGACCTTGGATTTAAAACATGTTTCAAATCTTTCCGACGGATTCGAGTCCGGTCGAAAAATCCGTTCGTCTGTATGCTAGTCCGACGGACAAAATGCGACGCTAGGGCAGCTATTGGCTACTGGCTATGAACTTCCTTATTTTAGTCCGGTCGTACGTCATCACGGTCGAATCCGTCGGACTTTGGTGTGATCGTGTGTAGCCAAGTCCGTTCGTTCGAAAGTCTGTCGGAAGTCCATCAAAAGTTCGTCGAAAAGACCGTCGGACCTTTGATGCCGAAAAGTCCGCCCGTGTGTACACGGCATACGGGTGTTGTATCAATTTTTTGTGATTTTGGTGAAATAAGGTAGCTTTTAGGTATAATGATGAGTCTGTGCCATCTCCAATACCCCTTGCCATGTATAATACACCATTTAAAATCCCCTTTCTGGGTTAACCTTCCCTATTTAAGCATCCTATCTATCGTTGCCATTTCAAGCCCAGTTCAAAAACTAAGGTCCCTTACAGTGCATTGCTGATTTGAAGACATTGTTGATTTGATTGTTGATTTTTGTCCATCTTGATGGACATTTAGTACAGATTTCCTTTAAATAAAGAAGAAGTAGATGCTGCCTAATCTTCCTAACTCACCAGCAGCCCTGTCTCATGCTGAGTTCCCAGTCTATTGCTGGTTAAAGGATCAGATCCATAGTTCAGGCTGGCAAGCATTCCTCTATGTTAGCTATGCAACAGCTGGAGAGCCACAAATGACCACACCACACATAACTGGAGTAAATTGGCCATAGCAGCCATTTTATTAACCAAATATAAATACCAATAATTAACATGTCAATAACCTTTCAAAACATAACATACAGCTTTATTAAAGATAATGGAGCCCAAGGTCCCAATAGGCATTAAAACCAGAACCATACCTGCTAGTACTTCTCAGGCCTCCAGTCGCTAAAGCTCGGAGACAACTAGCAGGTACCCATACTAACTGGGAGCCGTACCCCAGACGGGTCCCTACACCATACCTTTTAAGTGCCCATATGACCTAAAAAGACCTTGCACCCCGCCAACACGATAGATGATGAAAAGCTTCCGTCTGACTTTTTCTGTCGGACAGAATGTGGCGTGTGTACGTGGCTTTAATCTTCTCCTCATCTCCATAACCCCTCTTTAGCACAGGCAGAAAGCACAGGAAGTTATCAGATCACAAGATTTCAGGCAAAATAAGTATTTTCTGCCATAACCAAACAGACATACGAAAACATTTCCAATCGTGTTTTTACCGGAACAAATGGAACAAATAATTGAAGTTCCTTGCAAGGGCTCACATACAGTTTAACCGCTTGCCGACCAGCCACCGTCATTATACTGCGGCAGGTCGGCTCGTTCCCGCAAATCGCCGTAGCTGTACGTCAGCTCCTTTAAAAGCTATAGCAGGCGCTGCACGGCAGGGGAGCCGATGCTCGTGGCTGGCAGCCACGATATCCACTGGCCACTGGCGAGCGCTCCACAGAGAGCCAGAACTGGGATCTCTCAGTGTAAACAAACAGGTCCCCATTCAGACAGGGGAGGAGAGAGAGATCTGCTGTTCCTAGTGATCAGGAACAGCAATCTCCCTCTACTTAGGCCCCTTTCACACTGGGGCGGTGGGGGCGTCGGCGGTACAACAGCGCTATTTTTAGCGCTGCTGTACCGTCGTTCTTGCAGCGGTATTCGGCCGCTAGCGGTGCGGTTTTACCCCCCGCTGGTGGCCGAAAAAGGGTTAAATTCCCTCGTACAGCGCGGCTATAGCCGCGGTATTGCCGCGGTATAGCCACGCTGTCCCATTGATTTCAATGGGCAGGAGCGGAGAAGGAGCGGTGAATACACCGCTCCTTCCCCGCTCCAAAAAAGCGGTTTGCAGGACTTTTTTCACCGCCCTGCCTGCGCACCGCTTCAGTGTGAAAGCCCTCGGGCTTTCACACTGAACAAACAGCGGAGGCTGTTTAGGGGCGGTTTTCAGGCGGTATTTTTAGCGGAATACCGCCTGAAAACCGCTCCAGTGTGAAAGGGGCCTTACAGTCAGTCCAATCCCCCCCCCCCCCCACAGTTAGAAACACCTCCCTAGGGAACACTTAACCCCTTGATCGCCCTCTAGTGTTAACCCCTTCCCTGTCAGTGTCATTTATACAGTAATCAGTGCATTTTTATAGCACTGTCAAAAGTGTCCGATCTGTCCGTCGCAATGTCGTAGTCCTGCTAAAAATCGCTGATTGCCACCATTACTAGTTAAAAAAAAAAAAATTCTAATGAAAATGCCATAAATCTATCCCCTATTTTGTAGATGCTATAACTTTTGCGCAAACCAATCAATATACGCTTATTGCCATTTTTTTTATCAAAAATATGTGGAAGAATACATATTGGTCTAAACTGATGAAGAAATTTTTTTTTTATATATATATATTTATTATAGCAAAAAGTAAAAAATATTGTTTTATTTTTTTTCGAAATTGTCGCCCTTTTTTTGTTTATAGCGCAAAAAATAAAAACACAGAGGTGATCAAATACCACCAAAAGAAAGCTCTATTTGTTGGGGAAAAAAGGCGTCAATTTTGATTGGGTACAACGTCGCATGACTGCGCAATTGTCAGTTAAAGCGACGCAGTGCCGTACCGCAAGAAAATGGCCTGGTCATTAAGGGGGAAAATCTGAAGTGGTTAATGACGACCACATAACTGCATGGGATGAATTCCTGGACAAAAACTAAAAACACTGAGTGGGTAAGTTATGTCTATAGTTGCTAACATTAATGAAGCCAGCCTTCCTGCAATAGGAAATATAACAATTGTGGTTTTCTAAGCTGTCTGCCATGGCAAAGTAGCTCTAGCCTATGCTGGCTATTGAGCTCTAAGCTAAAACTAGCTATAGAATCGCAGAATAGAAGGGACAGGGTTAACTAAAATAACAAGAGCTGCATATAATATACTGGAAGGTGACCACTACAAACATACTGTAGCACAGACCTAGCAATCTCCTTTATGTGACAGTGTTCTGGCCTAGTGATTGGTTACTCATGGCAAAGCTCTGCATTCTAGAATAAAGAGAGAAAAGGTCCCATGCTCTCCTATACATGGAGGTAGCACCTCCCACAGAGGGATTGATGGGGATGTACAGCTTAGGTAGGCATCAGAGGGTGCAAATGTGCCCTATCAATGAGACCTGTTCAGTATAGTGCGCCGAAATTCTCTTAAAGTGGTGTTCCGGCCGAAATTATACTTTTTAAATAAAAATACCCCTATAATACACAAGCTTAATGTATTCTAGTAAAGTTAATCTGTAAACTAAGGTCTGTTTTGTTAGTTTATAGCAGTAGTTTATAAAATAACAAACTTACAGCAGGCCGTGGCCATCTTAAGTGTGGGCATCTGAAGCCAGACTGTATTTCTTCCTGGATCTCATCGTTGCAGATCTCACACATGCTCAGTGCAGCACAAGCAGTGTAATAGGTTTCAGGTCAGGTTTCCATAGCAACGGCAGTGTCAGAGGAAGTTGCCGCCCTTCCCAGAAGGCATTGCAAACAGGAAATGATGTGATGGGCCGAGGCCAGGGAGGAGGAAGTGAAAAATAAACACAGCAGATATACAGTAAGTGCTGAGAAAAAAAAATTAAAAATATCCAATTCGTTTACAGTGCACAGTTTAGTGAGGGATGCTGAAGAGTTGTAAAAGTGGGTGGAACTCCACTTTAACCTCAGGTAAGTATGTTATAAACTATAAAGAGTTGATCAGAAGAGCATGGTTCATGACATCACAGGTCTACACATCAACAAACAAGAAAAAGTTTTTCCAGAGCATGGTTCATGACATCACAGGTCCACACATCAACAAACAAGAAAAAGTTTTTCCAGAGCATGGTTCATGACATCACAGGTCCACACATCAACAAACAAGAAAACGTTTTCGCATTTTGGTTTACCACCATGCAGACCTGTATTGTCATCTACTGTGCTCTTCAGGAACATCTGAAATAAATGGACGTCCACACCCAGCTGTCTTCCACTGTCAAAATAAAATGTGATTGGGTGTCTTGACTGTCTACAATGGGCATCATTATATGGTGGACCATGGCCCTGAGTGCGTGACAGCTCTATCCGGACCACCAGTCAGTCAGCCAGCCCCCAGCCCAGTTTCCCACCACCTCCCAGTGGCTGCATATCATGAGCACAAGTGGCTGCATATGATGGGCACAAGTGGCTGCATATGATGGGCACAAGTGGCTGCATTTGATTGTCACAAGTGGCTGCATATGATGGGCACAATTGGGTTCCTATGATGGGGCACAGTGGCTGCATATGATGGGCACAAGTGACTGCATATGATGGGCACAAGTGGCTGCATATGATGGGCACAAGTGGCTGCATATGATGGGCACAGTGGCTGCATATGATGGGCACAGTGGCTGCGTTTGATGAGCACACTGGCTGCAATTGATGGGCGCAGTGGCTGCATTTGATGGGCATAATGGCTGCATTTTAAGAGCACAGTGAGACAATTGATGGGGTTGGGGGTTCAGTATTTTTCAGTTTGTTTGCGCCCCCCCAAAAAAATTTTGAGCACCAGCCGCCACTGTCTTCTACAGTAACTGGTTGTTAGGATCGCCGGCGTTCAAAGCACCAATCACATCTTGTGACTGACCTGCCCCCAGCATCACAGGAGGACAGAAGTGGAACTTCCTTCATCTAGACCTGCTCCGCTTCCTGCCTCTTGCCCTCTGCCTGCCTGGTACCAAAAAGCATAGGGGCACTCTGGTGAGGACACTTGATGTAAGGAGGCACTCTGATGGGGACATCTGATGTAAGGAGGCACTCTGATGGGACCACCTGATGTAAGGAGGCACTCTGATGGGACCACCTGATGTAAGGAGGCACTCTGATGGGACCACCTGATGTAAGGGGACACTCGGATGGGGCCACCTGATGTAAGGAGCGCGCTAAAAATAGATGGATATTTTTGAAATCCTATGGAATGTGTGCATTTCTTATTTTTTGATAGACATACAATAACTAAATATATACTGGGATCTGAGTCGTAGCACAGACATGGGATTTGGGCCTCTGTTATGCCGCGTACACACAATCGGAAATGCCGCCAGCAAAACTCCGATGAGAGCTTTTTGTTCGAAAATGGGGTCGGGAAAAGTTCCTATCCGAAAATGCATACATCTGTATGCAATTCGGACGCGCAAAAAATCACGCATGCTCGGAAACAATTTGACGCATGCTCGGAAGCATTGAACTTCATTTTCTCGGCTCGTCGTAGTGTTGTACGCCACCGTGTTCTTGACGGTCAAAAGTTCAGAGAACTTTTGTGTGACTGTGTGTATGCAAGGCAAGCTTGAGCGGAATTCCGTCGGAAAAACCATCCAAGTTTTTTGTGACGGAAATTCTGATCGTGTGTACGCGGCATAAGAAGCAAATTTTACCGACTGGACCTCCTTGAATTTGAATTCAATACCCCTGGTCTATAATCATCTGCATTTTGAAGTGCCATCTTTTTTAGTTGGTTGCTGAGAACAGTATATAATTCATTATAACATAATTTTAGCTCCTTTTTGGCTTATATTTATTAATTCTTCTTTCTGCATTAATCTCTCAGCTTGTATCCTTTGTTTTCTGAACGATATGAGCTGCTCATAATTCTCCGGCCTGATTTTCATTTCCTATTTGTGACATCTGTGGAGGTCACTGTGACTGTGAGATCACACTGTGTGTATTTACTGCCTTCTTCATGCATTTCTTGAATGGCTCAGCAAAGAGAGACTTCATGGGAGAAAGACAAGCACGCCAGAAGACGGATCTTTCTCATCGTGTCCTGCTAGGGCCGATGGTCACAACCTCATAATATTACTGAATATGAAATCATAAATATCAGGACTTGTTTAACCCTATCCTCACCAGGAGAGTTTTATAGATTATATCACTTCAAGTAAATCTATGTCCAGCCAAAACCATATTGGTTTATAGTCTATCCTAGGTGCCGTTAAAGAAGAACTGCAGTCTGCTCACATGATTTGTAAAAAAAAAACTCTTTGCCATTCTGAAGCTTCCCTCCAACCACCTTGTATATTATTTTATATATACTGTGATTCTGTACTTGCCAAATATGCTGCAGAAATCTCCCTCCACTGAGTCTGGCTGCAATCATTTTAACTGTGGGCAGCTGAAGCTGCTGCCTGTTCACTTCCTGGATTTACACAGACACACAGAGGAGCACCTCCAGCTCTGCAGCCCTGCAGCTCTCATTGGCCCTTTTATGACTCACCCCCCCCCCCTCCCTTCCTGGCAAACTCTCAAGGGAGTGCAAGAGAGAGCTGTGCATGATGTCATAAGCCTAGGCTAATGACCAGACAAGAAATAGGAATTGGGCTGTATAAGATATTTACTGGCAGAAAAAAAAAATGTTTTACTATCCAAAGTTAACACAACAAGGGCAGAAGATTTAATAGATGGAAAAATGATTGAAGGTCCATTTAAGGAGACTTCCTACATTTACTGCCCAGGTGAAAACAGTTTCTCACCAGATCACCAGAAGTGATGAAAAATCTTAACAGCAACACATAAATAAATAAATATTTTTTTAAAAAAAAGTACAGTGAGCCCCGGTTCACACAGGGGCGGCACGACTTGCAGGTCGCCTCAGCGAGGCGACCTGCAAACGACTTCCGCGGCAACTTGCAAAACAACTTCTGTATAGAAGTCTATGCAAGTAGCCCCCAAAGTAGTACAGGAACCTTTTTCTAAGTCGGAGCGACTTGCGTCGCTCCTATTAGAACGGTTCCATTGCACAAAACGGGAGGCGACTTGTCAGGCGGCTAGGTCGCCTGACAAGTCGCCCCGTGTGTGAACCGGCTCTTAAAGGCTAGAACCTCTTTCAAATTTGTATTTCTGTCTGTTTGTCTGCCTGTATTTTTGAGATTTCCCCTCCTGTCTGATGAAACTGTCACTGTCACTGTGTCACTGTGGCAGTAAATGAGACAAACTGCTCTAAAGTAATCCTAGATAGCAGTATAGACCTGACAAAGGTTCTAATCCTTCTAAACTCCATCTGCAAAAAATAAAAATAAACATTTGCTGAAAACCTGGTCCCATGCCAACATATTTGTTGCATCATTGGGTGCCTGCTGTCTCCTTTAGGTCCTTACCACCAGCCCCCCTGGTGATGCCCATGGACTGAAGTGCATCATCAGGGTGCCAGCTGTTAGACCCAGGGATAGGCAGCTGGCCCCTCTGACGATGCAATGCATCTGCAGTTTCTGTAGATAGCCCCAAATCCTCCTGTAATGTGTGATATGAGTGTCCTAGGAGGCTTCAGGCAGCCAGGAGTTACGTCATCCTAGCCTAAGCAATAAGGCAGAAGGACAGTTAGGGGGATCCTACAAATGGTATTTAGAAAAAACATACCTAAAATATGCAATTTTTAACACAAGGGGTTAACATGTAATACATAGTCACATAGTAGGTGAGGTTGAAAAAAGACACAAGTCCATCAAGTCCAGCCTATGTGTGTGATTATATGTCAGTATTACATTGTATATCCCTGTATGTTGCGGTCATTCAGGTGCTTATCTAATAGTTTCTTGAAACTATCGATGCTTCCCGCTGAGACCACCGCCTGTGGAAGGGAATGCCACATCCTTGCCGCTCTTACAGTAAAGAACCCTCTACATAGTTTAAGGTTAAACCTCTTTTCTTTTTTGTGCAAACAATGGTCACCAGGTCTCCTTAGCTTGACGCGTTTCGCCCCTCCCATTGGGCGTCATCAGAAGTTGTTTGCACGCCAAGGCGGCATTTCTCTGCACGTTTTAAAGTTTTTTGATGTAAGTGTAATATCTTTGGATTTTCTGAATAAACCTAAACCTATTACACTATATACATCCTTTTTTCCTTCATTGCTATACATCTTTTATGGGTGCCTGATCAATGAGTAAGATGGGAAGGATCCAGGATGGCCATATGTTTTAATCATACCGGTGGAAGATAGGAGTTATCCCTATGTGGTGTCCATACAATCCAGCTATCACTGATGGGAGATGCTGATCTGGAGATACTAACAGACGCATTTACTGCCTTTTTCTGGTGAGTGGGGACCCAGGAGGGAGGCACGAATAGTCACTTGAAAACCATCACCACAACTGTTTACAAGTTCAGCATACCTCATTGGATGGACTTTATATGATTGCACTTTATATATCTTTGCACTTAATATATCTTTGCACTTTATATTGGCACTGAGCACTTTATATTGTGCTGTTAAGTTATGTCATGATACTGTATATATTGATATAGGTTTACTCAATATTGTATTGGTTTGAGTTTAAGGAGCAGCGCTGAGTTTAATTTCATTTTTTTTTTGCATTTATTGGGGTCTTTCACCTTTCACTTTAGCAGCAGCCCTATCATATTAGCACATATATTATTTACATTTTTTAAAAATTCTTATTTCCATAGCGCAGCTTTCTGTCCTTTAGCAATAAAAACCCGACAGGAGCTCTAACCCTTCGCCACTATTCAAATACAAAATGAACATTTTGGCTTTAAATTGCAACACAATTCGCTCCCTTTTATTTGTACGCATTGTTAGCATTTTCTTTGCCTCTTCATTCCTTTCTTTTCATCGAGTGGGTGGAGAGGTATTGAAGGCTGCATACTGACCCATATCCCCATTATATTGTACTTTCTCAGTGTGGATCAGCCCTGGGTTCTTGCCAGGTAGCCGTTCTGGGAGAAGATCAAAGAGAACCTTCTGGTATGTCCTGTAATCTTAAATTGTTTATTTAGGAGTGATTATCAAGGTCTTCGCTTTATTGTGCTCCTTTCAACTGCGGGACTTTGTTGTGGATGGTGTGATTGGCCTCGGTGATTTCCTCATGCTTTCTTCGTATTATTGTCTTATTTGCAGAGGGTGGTTACTTGTATGCTTTATGCTGCTTCTCAGCGACATCTGGTTAGTACTTGTTAGGTCTGCAGCTTCCTTATGACAAGAAATTCTTTGCTGGGGATAGCGACTTTCAATTTCTTTTTTAAAGTATTATGTCGGGCCAAAATAAAAAAAAAACATATTCAGCAAATTTCCCCACGTTTTGTAGCTTTAAGGCCTCTTTTACACGAGCAGCCAAGGGTAAAAACAGGTGGTTGAGACGCAGTTTTATTGCCCTTCCCCCTTGACCGCCCCCTAAATTCTACTATACAGCCAGAGGGAGCTGTTCACATGCCACAGCCGCAATGCTACGTGTAAATGGTTACAGCAAATGGAATGTGGCATGTCTAGTTGACAGGCACCACCTGCCGCTTGCCTCTTGGTTGCGGCACAAAACTCCCATTGTAATTGGCTGTTCTGTGAAAAACATAGAAACAACATGCAAACTTCATGGAGATAGTGTCATGGTTGGGATTTGAACCAACAACCATACTACTAATAGGCAGAAGTGCTATCCAGTAAGCCATTTTAAACACAGTCGAAAGGGATTGGAGCCATAGTCAGGTTTTGAGTACTGTCTGTGTCCCTGTTAGGCAGATTCACCCTCTCTATTTGTCCTGGTAACCACCATCACCAAAAGTAAAGGTGAAAGGAAATCCTACATTTTGAGTGTTCACCAGAACAGGATTTGAAGGGAAATCTTCATATTAATGTGACACTGCCTTCACAGTAAATGTGGGAAACACATCTTTTTGGAGTGCTGGTACTTTTTATTGCTCAAACTTTACTTGTGTGCATAAATTTCAGTTTGAGCTATTGAGTTTTGTTAACATCAGGCTGGGTCAAGAGTGTTACGAGTAGGGTTGGCGTCATATCTTTCTATCTGGTTTTGGCACAGCACCATCCATACTTCTATACTTCCTCAGATTACAAAGAGGGGCGTTTTTAAGTTAAAAAGTGTGCAGAAAAGGACACACCCCTGCCACACCCCCGATTACATGGACCCCGAAGAATTAATGTATAAATATGACAAAAATAAATATGGTAAAACCAACTGTAAAGGCCCATACACACGATAGGACTTTTTCACCCAACTTTCACCAAATCACGTGGTTTTTCAGCTCTTTACTGCCACCCTTTGGTCAACTTCTGTATTGTTGTCTGATCTTTTGCATTGGTTCTGAGCATGCGTGTTTGTACTTTGGACTAAAGTCCTATGGACTTGTGTACACACAATAGGATTTTGCACCATAGGACTTTTGTTGGCGGAAAGTTTGTCTGTTTGCACAGCCAACAAAAGTCCGATGAAAACTGAAAAAGTTTGTCCGATGGAGCGTACACACGGTAGGATGTTGCCTTAAAACAGCTAATTTGCATGTTTGTTGTCAAAAAGTACTATCGTGTGTATGGGCCTTAAGAGAACTAAGGTCAACAAACGCGCATTGGCGCACAGGTGCAGGCACAACAGCATGTGCACCAAGAGAAACATATATTGGCGCATGTGTGAGCGCGAGCAGGCGCACACGTGCACACACGTGCACGTACTGGCACCAAACTAAACTGAGCAATGACACATACACATTGCTGAGTGGTCTTTCAGCTTGTTCCTGTTAACCTGTGCCTTGATCTGTTCCAGTTTACCTGTGTTTGACCTGGCTTCACCTGTACCTTCCTCTGGACTTCCGCCTGCCTACGTGACCTTGGCTTGTGTCTGAATATGCTCCTGTCTCATGCTCCTGTACCTTGCTGCCCGATTGTGTACCAAACCCGGCTTGTATCCTGTCTTGGCTCCAGTCTCACGTTCCTGTACCTGCTCTGCCTGGCTGTTGACGACCCCCTGGCTTATGTTCCAGCTATGCCTCTGCTTGCTGATCCAGCGACACTGAGTTCCCATTCCCAGTGCCTGTCCGGTGATCTACAGCCATCAGGTTCCTGTCAAGCCTCAGCCGGTGCCACTGTCATCTCTATCAGGAGCGTTGGAAAGGAGGTGCAAGAGAAGCCCTCTCTACAGCTCGATCTCCACCAGGTACGTGACAGCAACAAAGGATTTTCACCATTACTTGTCCATTATACTGGTTTTTCAATATAGCAAGTGCAGTCATTTAGAACAGCCTTTCTCAACCCTCTCAACACAGAGGAACCGTTAAAATAACGTTCTGGTCTCAGGGAACCCCTGCTAAAAATTATTATATATACAAGTCATGATAACTTAAGTGTGATGGTCACTGGGAAGAATGATCCAGACATTTATGGCCATTGGGAAGAATTAGCCCCTTACAGATAGCTAAAAAAGATCAATGGTGTCAAAGGGAACTTATCTGAGAGGCAGAAATTGCTTGTTGCTAATGGCACCCCTAGCAACCTCTGGAGGAACCCTAGTTGAGAAACACTGATTTAGATGTTGGATTAACATTTTGGGTTAACTAGTACATTTTATTATAGAGGTCTAAAAATTAGAAGAATGACAACTGAGGAGCAAGGAGGGACAGATGGATTTGTTTTGAAAAAAAGAGTCCTTTCAAATAAGAAACAGTTGGGAGGTATGCGACTGGGACACTAGTTTTGGTGAATACCAGGGAATTTATAGGGATTTGCTCTCATTTCCTATTGCATTTATGAGACAGGATGTGAATGGAAATCTCCCCAATGAGACACAGATGGCAAAACCAAAACTGATGGGAGTTAAAACCCTTATGCTGCGTACACACGGTTGGACTTTTCGTCTACAAAATCTGACGGACGCCGACGGACTAAAGCTGGCTGACAATCCGATCGGTTGTGGGCTTCTCCGGACTTTCAGCGGACTTTCAGCAGACTTTTCCAGCCGCAAATCTGACGGACTTCAGATTTGAAACATGCTTCAAATCTTTACGTCGTAACTACGCCGGACCCAGAAATCCGCTCGTCTGTGTGCTAGTCCGACGGGCAAAAACCCACGCTAGGGCAGCTATTGGCTACTGGCTATCAACTTCCTTATTTTAGTCCGGTGTACGTCATCACGTATGAATCCATCCGACTTTTGTGTGATCGTACGTAGGCAAGTCCGTTCGTAAGAAAGTCTGCCGCAAGTCCGCCAAAAGTACGCCAAAAGTCCGAAAAAAGTCAGTCGAAAGTCTGTCGGACAGGCTGTCGGACTTTTGTAGACGAAAAGTCCGACCGTGTGTACGCGGCATAACTCTATCCAAAATGAAAAAAACATTTTTGCCTTTTGTTCTACAGTCTCAGTGACCAGTGATCACCATGACAAGTAGAGACAACAAATCTCAGGCAGCAATAAAACCCTTATGGGTTTGAACCAATCACTGCTCTACCCAAAACTAAAAAGAAAGCTTTTGGCACTTGATTCACTTCAGCTAAAGAATGGGCTCAGAGATATTTTCAGTCATTGTAGAGGGTCAGTGAAGCCTTTTTAGTCCATAGCACTGTGTTCCTGAATAATGGTTGAACACTATTGGAGTCCAGACTCAGCAGTGAACATTCTACGAAGCTTAAAATGTACCTGGAAACTTTTATCCTGAATGTTAAAATGTAATGAGTTCATTAAATCTGTCTCTGTGTTATTGTGGAAGAACGTCTTCCTGTGCTTTTGGTTTCCTGATAGGATGCAGATGACAAAAGCAGGAACCTCTAAGAGTGCCACTATCCGACAGCTGCGCAGAGCGCTATGTGAGAGACTTATGCAGACCGCTCCCCACCATTGCAAATGACAGGGCAGACAGATTTAAGTTGACACTTTGACATGACAGTAATTGCTGCCAAGGTAGCCGGCAAGGAGCACTGGCTGAATTGTTAATACATGAGGTAGCTGTGGATGTCATAATGTGCCATTGAGTAGAAGTATCTAGATGCATTCACTGTGGGCTCCTGACATTATTTTTGTCAGGTCAACTCTTATGTAATTCCACATGACCTTTTCACAGGTTTCACATCGCTTTTCAGTAGAGAAAACCACAATAGGCTACTGCCATGTCCTATCCCATAATAGTTTATGGTATAGAACTAAGCCTCACTCCATGCCCTAACATTTATGACCTCGGTGTCCTTCATACTAACACCTGCATCCCAGTAGACCCTAAATTGAAGGCCACGCCAACCCTACTTCTAACAAAAATTCCCCAGCCTGATGTTAAGAAAACTCATCAGTGAAAAAGTCAAAGAAGTACAAAGTCACAAGCACTCCAAATAGATATATTTCACATATTTATTGTGAAGGCAGCATCACATATGTTATAAGAAACCAGTGGAAGATTCCTCGCAGGGTCCCTTCCTCAAGGTGAGATATGAATGCTTGTCGCCTTAAGGAAGGAACCCAGTGAGGCCCTGATACATCGGTTTCTTATGACTGAAGTGACATGTCTTCAAAATGTGAATGTGTAAAGCACATCTTTTTGGAGTGCTGGCTACTTTGTCATAGGTGTGCGCAGCCTATTGCATTAGGGTGTGCACCCCAAAGCTCAAACACACATTACTCACTACTACTCACATCACTCACCATGTTCATTCAGAAAGGGAAGGGACTGATAAATACATATTTACCGGCCCCTTCCCTCACTCATCCTAAAACATCTCCGCAGCAACAGCCTGCAGGAGAGGAGAGGAGGGAAGCCAGAAGTGCTGCAGAGGGAAGGAGTGGGGAGCCAGGGCAGTAGGGGGAATCTGTGCTGTACAGGGTGATTAGGGTGTGCCTGGGCACACCTGGCACACCCTGTGCGCATGCCTATGTACTTTGTACTGCTTGGACTCATTTACTTGTGTGTGTAACTTTCAGCTTGAGTTTATGAGTTTTGTAAACATCAGGCTGGAGAAAGAGTGTTAGCACTAGGGTTGGAGTGGTGACTTGGAATCTTCATATCTGGTTTTGGCACAGCACCATCCAAAGCCACCACCTATTATCTAAAGGTCAGGTGTTCTGAGCAGTGCAGTTTCTTTTTGGACTTATTGGGGTTGATTTACTAAGAGTGCAAAATCTGGTGCAGCTGTGCATGGTAGCCAATCAGCTTGAGCTTGTTCAATTAAGGTTTGACAAAACAACCTGGAAGCTGATTTTTTTGCAGAGCTGCACCAGATTTTGCACTCTCCAGTTTCAGTAAATCAACCCCAATGAGTCAAAGCTGTGATTCCTCTCCTCTCTCCTCCTCTGCCCACCTCCACACATTGGGGGGGGGGGTTACTAAAACTGGAGCGTGCAAAATCTGGTGCAGCTTTGCCTAGAAACCAATCAGCTTCCAAGTTTTTTTTGTTAAACCTTATAAAACTGGAGAGTTCAAAATCTGGTGCAGCTTTGCCTAGAACCTCAACTTCCAAGTTTTTTTTTTTCTTAAAGCTTGTTTTTTTTTGTTAAAGCTTATGTCGCGTACACACGGCCGGACTTGCCAAACTTGGCTAAACTCAGGCGGGATTTCTGATGGAAAGATTTAGAACATGTTCTATATCTGAGTCCATCAGAAATGCCAACAGAAAAAGTCCGATGGGGCATACATACGGTCGGAATGTCCGACCGAAAGCTCCCATCTGACTTTTTCTGTCGGGAAGCCCGGCCGTGTGTACAGGGCAGTAATTGAACAAGCTGAAGTTAGAAGCTGATTGGCTACCGTGCACAAATGCATCAGATTCTGCACTCTCCAGTTTTAGTAAATCAACCCCTAGTCTTCAAAAAAAAGTTTCTGCTGTGCTGTCTCTTTAGAAAAGCCTATAGTGCTCTGGGAATCCTTTGTCATGTACTAAAGTATATGTAAACCTAATCATTCATATCTCATAGAAGCTTTACCATGTTAATGTGATTTCAAAAATAGTAAAAGTCAAATCTTTTAATCTGCAGCTTTCATTAAAAAATAAATTCTTTAAAATAAAATAAAATTCAATGCTCTGTCCCTGCCAAGTTATTCTTCTGCATTGTCACCCTACCACACCTGTGACTGCCTCACACAGCAATCGAGAGGGGCATGTTAGGGGATGGCACTGAGGCTGGAGAGTGTTCATGCTGGGCACTACTTCTTCAGTGCATGTTCAGCCCTGTGTATGTTCAGCCCTCCAGACCGCACAGCGCCTATAGGTGTTATTGTGCTGGTGGCAAAGATAGATGCCGCAGGTGTCATCTTCCCCCAACACAGCCCTGATGCTGGCACACATTGTGTAGTAATTGTCCAACATTGTGATCAATAGAAAACCCACCCTTAGAAATACCATGCAGCCATCACTGGAATGGGAAGGGCTGCAAAGGGGCTGCAGAAGATCAGCAGCACTGAGATGTAGCAAAAAATTTAAAAAAGTATTTTATTTAAACAGAATCAATTGTTTATGATACACTTTTTTAAAGCAAAAGGGGTTCATTTACTAAAGGCAAATAGACTACACTTTGCAAAGTGCAGTTGCACTCTGCAATTGCAGTTTCTCCAGAACTTATTAAATGAGGTAAAGCTTCACTTTGCAAAGAATACCCAATCATATGCAAAGAAAATTAAAAAAACTGCATTTTTACCTGCACATGATTGAATGATGGATGTCATCAGAGCTTCTGCTCATTTACTAAGCTCTGGAGCAATTGCTCCTGCAGAGTGCAACCGCACTTTGCAAAGTGCACAGTCTATTTGCCTTTAGTAAATCAACCCCTAAATGCATAGGCGTGCGCGCAGGGTGTGCCGGGTGTGCCCAGGCACACCCTAATCACCCTGTGCAGCACAGATTCCCCCTACTGCCCTGGCTCCCCACTCCTTCCCTCTGCAGCACTTCTGGATTTCCTCCTCTCCTCTCCTGCCGGCTGTTGCTGCGGAGATGTTTTAGGATGAGTGAGGGAAGGGGCCGGTAAATATGTATTTATCAGCCCCTTCCCTTTCTGAATGAACATGGTGAGTGATGTGAGTAGTAGTGAGTAGTGTGTGTTTGAGCTTTGAGGTGCACACCCTAATGCAATAGGCTGTGCACACCTATGCCTAAATGTCACCTCCTTAGTATTTACTACTACTTTCTACTTTAAAATCAAAGATATAAGGAAGCATGTGACTTTCTTCTGTTCCTACCACGTGACAGCACTGGTACTTGGTGAGTGGCCATACCTAATGTTGTCAAATAGAGAAAGGGTAGAGAGACCTTGGCCTTGTATAAGCTCTGAGTTGCAATTTTAAGCTGACAGTGGGCTTCTTCTCTTCATTACTGGTGACTGAATAGAAGGGTGGCACAGAGCAAGGAAGGAGAGCTATGGGTCAGGTCAGCATTAAAGCCCATACACAGGTTTCCACCCCTTATGGTGATGTCAGCATCGATCCCTGTAATATGGAATGGAGTTCAATGCGTTGCTGTGACATCCCCTCAGGGGTGGGTCCATGACATCCTGCACTCACAAGATGTCCTCAAGCTGGGCGTCATTTAACCCAGAAAACTGAGGACATCTAGTGGTGGAAAGCAATTACTGTGGTGAAAGTTACTAGAGAGGAGTTTAGTATTGCAGCCAGACTTGTTTTTTTTTTTTTTTTTCATTTAAACCACTGCTGGGGAGCTATGTTTCTTTTTCAAATATTTGCCTGGAGTCAGACTTTGAAGTGAACCTGTTGCTTTGTCCTGTATTGGCGAAGCACAGATTCCCTTTAAAAGTAGATTTTTCTCAATGTAGCATGGCAGGTCTCCGCTTTTCATAAGACAGGTTTCTCTTTCACCTCTTGTAAATATCCTCTAACCTTCCGTGGTGAGCTTTCAGAACAATAATGCGTGAAACTCCGGTGGAAGGCACCGTGCAGAAGGTTCTTCTGAGAGTTTACTTAACACGGATAACTTCTGAATGAATCACAATACTTTCACTGTTAGCCTGAGCACAGAGAAGCATGTTCTGACTTAATCACTGATCAAACAGGTCGCATCACACAGTAACAAAGGCACAAGACGAAATACTTTGCATATAACAAACTCCAGCTGAATATACCTGGCACCCCGTCCGCCTGTGTACAGAAATGGTCAACAATATGGGAAATGCTTTAGAAGCTTTCCATCGCCGAAGCAGATTTGATTTCCGTTTTATCCCGTCAAACTGTTTGCATTTCAGTTTAGCTTAATCTGGAGCCAGTGGGGTTTTCCAAATAGAAAAAAAATGTTCCAAGTAAAATACTGTAAGTTCATTACAGGCTAACAATGGAGGTGACTCATCTGCTGCATGACTATTAAAACACATTGATTAAAATAACGGATAAACTGTATGTGTTGACTTATGACTGTACGTACTGTAGGTCTTAAAGTGGACTTTGCAGTAAATTTTAGTCACGATTTATAGTGCAGTGACTAGAGGCTGACCCCTCTAAGACCCTATCTATATGGAGCCTGCATGTTCGAAGGCCACGCCAACCCTAATTCTAACATTAATTCCCCAGCCTGATGTTAAGAAAACTCAATAACTCAAGCTGAAAATTATACACATCAGTGAATAAGTCAGAGTAGTACAAAGTCACAAGCACTCCAAATAGATACATTTTGCATATTTATTGTGAAGGCAGCATCAGATATGTTATAAGAAACCAGTGGAAGATTCCTCGCAGGGTCCCATCCTCAAGGTGAGATATGAATGCTTGTCGCCTTAAGGAAGGAACCCAGTGATGCCCTGATACATCAGTTTCTTATGACCGATGTGACATGTCTTCAAAATGTGAATGTGTGAAGCACATCTTTTTGGAGTGCTGGCTACTTTGTACTGCTTGGACTCATTTACTTGTGTGTGTAACTTTCAGCTTGAGTTTATGAGTTTTGTTAACATCAGGCAGGAGAAAGAGTGTTAGCACTAGGGTTGGAGTGGTGACTTGGAATTTTCATATCTGGTTTTTGGCACAACACAATCCAAAGCCACCACCTATTATCTACCTGGAATATACTGCTGCATGACCATTAAAAAACATTGATTAAAATAACGGATAAACTGTATGTGTTGACTTAGGACTGTACGTACTGTAGGTCTTAAAGTGGACTTTGCAGTAAATTTTAGTCACAATATATAGTGCAGTGACTAGAGGTTGACCCATCTAAGACCCTATCTGTATGGAGTCTGCATGTTCTTCTTGTGCTTGGGTGGGTGTTCTCTGGAAATTGACCCTAGTGTGTATGCGTTTGAGATAAGAACCTTAAATTGTTTATTTTAGTGTAGCACCCCCTGACAGCCCATGGGCATCAAAGCACCTCAAAAGACAAGGGCCATCATTTCACCCCAGGGCTGAGTTGATGGCTAAAATGGGGCATCGAGAATGAACACTGGGTGCCAGTCACTTTGTCTTTTTAAAGATTTATTGTAAAATGGTAAAGAAGATAAGGGCTAGGGTCCCAGATACTATAGCAGTTTAATCACAGACACCCCAGATCCAGCTTCACAGTGGTTTTAAACCACTGCACGTTTTTTGTTTTTTTCGTTACCTGCATCGCATACTAGCACATTATGTGAAACTTACCTCAAAATGAAGTCTTCCAGCGATGCACTGTGATCGCTGGAGACAGCTTCCATCTTCACCCATCTTGCTTCTGGGTTCGCAGACTTTGGCTCTGTGACTGTCCGGAGCCGCGATGACGTCACTCCCACGCAGGACCTGAACTATGACTAAGCACCATATCTGATGTGAAACACGTCAGCAGCGGTGAAGTTAGTCTGTATTGCCCTTTGATGCTTTGATATTCATTTTTTTATAAAGGTGAACTTTTTTGGAGTGCGGCTATCCAGCGTTCTATTTTTCCATTATCACTTTTGCAAACAGAGTCAGCACCCTGACTGATTGTGGAGACAGCTGTTCTTAGGAGAGGTGATCACTTTGGAGCGGTGCACTCCCATGTCCCATGCAGAACCTGGCGGTCACGGTACAGGGCTCTGAAGAAACGGCACAGGTGGCTGTTCCTTCAGAGCGCATGCGCCAGTGATTTTACTGGCTGCATTTACAGTAAATATCTCCTAAACGGCGCACGTTTAGGAGGTATTTACACTACGTATAGGTAAGCCTTATTATAGGCTTACCTATAAGTAAAATTTAAAGATGGAAGTTTACTTCCTCTTTAAGCTGACCTGTAAGCAGTAACTTAGCGGGTTCACAGACCTTGCTCCCTCCAATTCTTAGGCTCATTCTTAGTGCGTCCTCCAAACGAGCTACTAGGCCCAGCCTTCTTTCTGGCTCTCTCCAGCAAGGGTCCTACCCTAGGTCTCCTCCTTGGCACAACTTTCTCCATCACCAGGCAGGACAGCTTCAGGAAAACTTCAAGTTCATGTCCATATTCAGCACACAGGCTATCAGGCCTAACAGCAGAGCTTCATCCAACAGCACCTCCCCAGGCCTCAGCCTAGGGGAAGAGAATGAGCACATGGCCTGCCAAACATTTATATCCTCCCCCCAGGAAGCACCCATCACCTAAACCTTATCAACCCTACTGGGTTGGCTAAAGGAAATGTTATTAAACATTCATTGTTTGTGAAAGCTCATTCTATTGTCAGTGGTACCGGCGACACCTACTGGCAGCAGTAAGAAATCAAAACCTAGCTAAAGCTTAGGGAAAGACCAAGTGAAAAACTACACAATCAGTCTAACTACCACCCAGCCAAAAATGTAGCTGATAGCCCCTGTTTAGACCAGGGGGCTAGAAAAACGCCAACTTTTCCCCGCAGTGTAGCCTTGGGGCTTCACAACTGGCTTCTGACTGCACATGCACGAGCAGCGCTACGTTTTATGAATGGTCCCGCAATCTTCTGGGACCCGTGATGTGTCCCAGAAGACTGCGGGGGAAGGAGGTTGAGCCGACCGCTGTGGCGATTTGAACCGGAAGTGGAAGTGGGTACCTGTCAAAACGTGCCAAATGTGGCAGTGGAGGGGGGGAGGGTGCAAACAAACGGAACTTCCCCTTTTGGGTGGAGCTCTGCTTTAATACAATCCTTGCATTAAAGTAAAAATGTTTAGGCATCAGTATCCCCTCTCACCCCGCCCCCCACCCTTTTACTTACCTGAGCCCTCATTTGATCCAGCGCTGTGCATGTCTGCAATTCTTCTCTCCCCTTACTTTCATGTCTTACAGGCTTTGCTGAGGCAGCCTGAGCCATTGGCTCCCGCTGCTGTCAATCAAAGCCAGTGATTAGGGAGTGGGGAGAGGAGCTGAGTCCCGCTGTCTGTGTCAATAGACGCAGACAGTGAGGCTCAGGAGTGAGCCCACACGAGTGCCCCCATAGGAAGCTGCTTTCTATGGGGTAACTCGTGGAGGGGGGGGCAAAAGTGTCGGCAGGGAACCTGTATGAGGAGGATCGGGACTGCTCTGTGCAACTGCATTGCACAGAGCAGGTAAGTATAAATCTGTTTGTTATTAAAAAAATAAATATAAAAAAAAATAAAGCGTTTACGATCACTTTAAGCTCCAGTTCAGTAACCTTTCCTAGGCTAAAATGATGTCACCAATCTATAGGAAGCAGACCTGTGTCTGCAAAACACGTCAAGTACTATCCTTTCTGCACTGTGATTGTCAGCTATAAAAATAAAAATCATCTACGGAACTATAAGTTTATTATGTGGTTGCTAAAGGATAAGGGATATAGGTTGGCTGTAGCTGCCTGCATGATCAACTGTATCCCCTTCTATCTTTTCGTTGAATTTTTATCATTCTGTATATATTTTAAATGTTTTTAATATTTCAAATATAAATTATTATTTTTTTTATTTCCTTTTAAAATAAGTTGTCATGTGACACCTTTAAAATCTCACACTCTGATGGGCTGATTTGCCCTGTTTGTATACCTATACTGTATTTTGTATTTTGCCACAGGTTTAAATAAAGAATAATAAAAAAAAAATCTCACACTGGAATGTGTTTGATTGAACGCTCCTCTATGTGAGCCGAGGCTGATGGTGCCATAAATTTCTTTGGCTGCTGTAAATGGTGAGAACGTTTTTTTTTTTCTCAATGAGACAGCGGTTTCCTGCTTTCGAAGTTTTGTTCTGCCTCACTTACTGTTAGTTATTGTACCTCCCAGTTACAGACAATGAACTGAATCAGAATGAAACTGCCATTCTGGTTCAGGAATGTGAGCCGAGTACTGTAATAATCACAGGACTTTGGAAGACAGTGAGCCCCATTCTGCAGGACTTTCTCCAGTTGGAAGACAGCAGAAAAGAAAGCAGAAATAAGACTTTATTTATTAATGACGCACAATATCTACAGATTGATCAAGGCAAGGTTAAAGCCAACTCTAGGCTCTCCCTTTTGCTCTACCCCATCCCCAGTATTTTTTTAAAACTTAGCTTTTCTAGATGTCTTTAGGCTGGTCAACTGACACACACTGTTGGTCTTTGGAATTTCCCTGGCGGTGCATGGCCCTCAATTATGGAGCCATGGTAATGCTCTTGTAGGCAAATGCAGTCTATTTTCTCCATTGCAGGAGGAAGTCGAGGGGAACGTAGTTCCTCCATCGTTTCCTCAGTTGCAGGGAGGTAGCTGTCCAATTGGATGCTGGCACCCCATGTGACTTTGGTGGCCATCATGAGTCAGGCAGAGTCTATTTAACTGTAGCGGTGCCCCCCGTGGGGTCGTTGCGTGTAGTAGTTTATAAGAATCCAGCCGAGAAGTTGCCCACTTTGAACAATATTATACAAGGAGTACCCACCAAGGAAATACTAAGGGACTTTATAGGCAACTAATAAACTGATTCGGTAGAAAAAATATATCGAAATGTATTAATATAAAATGTGTGGTGCTACAACACCAACAATAAATTGCATATAGAGCATAGACAGAGTCACATGACAAATATAAAAGTGCAGATGCTTCAATATTGAGCCCAACACGTTTCTGGACCTGTGTAGAGTCCTTTCTTCGGGGGCAATTCATACAAGGTAATGCTGCTATAATGATATTATATAATGAGACAAGAGTCATACATCAAAATCATATTAGGGGTTAGAGAAATGAGCATGGTTGAAGTCAAGTAAAAACAAACATACCAGTCAGGTGAAAAAGATGCAATAAAAACTGCCACTCACAGTAGTTCCACACATCACCCTGCTAGGCCAGGCATTCACTTCAGACACACATTGCCAGTCAATGAACAGTCCTTTAGCTTGTTTTTGTTGTTTTTTATTTAGGGGATTTACCTTGGATTGGGGAAAAGGGCCATGGAATGCCCAGATAATTGATCTTGATGAATTGAACAATCGTTTTGAATCTATATTGACAGTCTCTAAAGCTCTCCATACTCCTCCAGCACATCACTTGAGTAAACTTTCTCTACTGCGCAATCATAGTTTCCTGATACAGCTAGCACGTGTTTAGGCCCTACTCCGAATAAGTCCTAACAGTTGAAAAGCAACCAATAGCAATATGAAGAATACTTCTTATGCTAGCTGCAAAGCTTGGTGGACTACTGGTCCCAGACAGTCCTGTGCAAATTCTGCCAACCCTCCTGGCCGCATGGGACAGGAGCCATCACTATAGAGGAGGCATTGGCTTATGCTGCTTTTGCTCCCTACCATAGCTCCAACTTTACAAGTAGTACCTCTGCATTGCAATCTGTTTGATGCTCTCGGATGGTGGGTCAGCAAGCCCAGACCACGATCTACCAGTCAACTAGTCACTAGTCACGATCAACTGGTACCTGGACTGGGGACCTAGTCCATATACATTGATTTCTAACTCAAGTCCTGATGGAGAGAGTTTGGGCCCCTGAAATGCATTAGCTACTGTTTTAATTGTCCCCCTGATATTTACTGGAATCAAGTCGTAAAGTGGACCTTTTAGCAATGGTTTGGCCTTTCAATTCTCAATTTTGTTACAATACACTTTAAGCTGTCCGGCCCTTTAATGGGAATCCATGCATTTTATTCCTTTCTTCTGTATATTCTCCAGCCCCTGCTGACTGACAGTTGGTAGTGGGGGCATAAACTTTTGCCAGAGGACTATGGTGTAGCTGCAGCATTTCTAGTTTAAATTCCCAAATTCGTGCCACAAAAAAGGAGCATTGCGTCTTGAACAAATGAGATGTATGACATGGAGCAGCCCTTGACGTGCTGTTGACTGAGAACATGTTTATACATGGTGACAGAAGCACTTTAATTTAGCTTAGCTCGGGCCAGACAGTGCTGAGGCCCACGTCTCAGACCCTTGCAAGCTCTTCCGGGATCCTCTACCCTGATAGGTCAAGAAACACATATATATCTCCATGCTCACAGCTGTATGATATCAGCAGGCTTGCACCACTGTTTATATTTAGGTTTAACAGATGCAGAAGTGATGGATGAGGTTAAACTGAACTTGCAAGTTATATTTAAACATCCTATTCTCTGTCTTAATCATTTCTAGGCCTCATAAAACATCCTCTGCAGCAAGAAAAGTGCCTACAAATGAAAGCAAGTCATTTCCTGGCCCAACAACACAGTGCTTTTTCTTCATCTTGTTTGTGCGCTAATGTATTTATATATTTAGGCGTTCTGTGTAGAGAACTGATTGTGAGATACAGACAACTAACTTTCCATTTCATGAGCAATTTACCATGCCAGAGGGCTGCAAAAGGCATTGAGTTGTAAACATGTTAACAAAGGGGAAAATATGAGTTTTGCCTAAAGCTTGTGGGTAGGTGCAGCGTGGTGCGGCTTCAGGAAACACTCAGAGTCCAGTTGCAGAAAACAGAACTGTATTGCAATTAAAGTTCAGCAATACACAAAAAGCACGGCATGAAGGCACCCATGAAGGAACACTCACAGGATGTAACATAGACGAGTAGTAACAAAAGGTCTCAGGTGTCCCAAAAGCATCTGTGTCCAGGGGCGTGGCCAGTCCGTACCCTAGTGGGGAAGCTTCTCAGATAGGATGGTGTGTCCCTGCACTTTCCCTACTTGTCTGGAACCTCTCCGTGATGCTCAGCACTGTCCCTGACAGACAGGTGACCTGTCCTTACTCTAGCCACACTCAAAATGCACTCCAAACCAGGGAGCTAGGGTCTTAAATGGACTCTGTCTGACCCAAGATGGTCGCCAAAGTCACATGGGGTCCACATCCAATTGGACAGCTACCTCCCTGCAACTGAGGAAAGCATGGAGGAACTATTGGCTGAAGAAGGAGGTGTGGCTTGCCTCTGAAACACGTTCTGATTGGCTATTCCCCTCTGAGGTTGACAGGCTGTGTTCCCAGCTTTGACAGCTCACTCCCCAGTGTCCTCCGACATCCTTCCTTCACTGGAGCCACCGCAGTGGCATGAACTGACAGCCCTACCGCAGGCAGAACAATTGCACAGAGCTCTCTCCGATCTCACACTTGTTCAGCTGACACCTTTGTGAGTGTTTTTTTACTCATAATAAATACTGTACTACACCAATTGGTCACTTGGCGCTTCCTCCCCCTTTCCTCTTCCAATCAGATGCTGCTTCTCTGTGACCAAGGAAACCATAGAGGAACTAGGTTCCTCTCGACTTCCTCCACCATCTGCATTGCCACTGCAGATGAGTGCCGCCTGCAGTGGTAGAAAATAGACTGCACCTGCCTACAAGCTGAATTCCATGTATGTCAATTTTTACATAGTGACATTGGTCCAGCTTAGACCTTACGTGTGCCATACCTGTGGGGTCCCCCTGGAAGCTGGAAATAACTGTAGTAGACACCGCTACTCCAGTGATCTCCACTAGTTTCCCGGGTTCAATACTGAAAGGCTGCCCTGCTGCTTACTGAGCACAGGAGGTTGCCCGCTTTGCACAGACACCATTCAGAGAACACTTTCCATTTTCTCAAAGAATGCAACAAGTTCTCTGATTGAGTGAGGTTGAGAGCGTGATATCACCAGGGTGAGGTGGCTATCATGACATCACCACTCCACCCTGTCCAATCAGGGAACATTTCGCATTCATTGGTAGTAGGGCACCCATGCCAAGCAAGCAACCTCCTGTGTTTACAATGCGCAGAGAAATCCGCTTGGCACAGGACATGAAAGCTAGTGGAGATCACAGTATAAGGGTCCCTCATATTTTTTAGTTGTTCCCATTCCCACCATGCTAACGCTGAACCCACCCTGATTCTTTTTGGATAGGACAGTCACCTACCTGTTGTTTAAAGATACTCTGACATATTTTGTCACACTTTTCAGCCAAAGGCCTATTGTATAGAATAAAGGAATGTCCAGTCCAAAGGCTTTTCAATGCTCTACTGCATAATGTCGCTCCAACACAATGATGTCACTCCAGCACTTTTCAGTACATTTAATAGTACATGACTCACTGACAGAGCTCCACATTGCAGAACACTTTCCTTCTTCTCATGAGTTCCCATGCAGTGGTCCCACAAGTGAAGAGCACTTCAATGTCTCACAAAACAATTACAGCCAAATTACCCAGGTTTTACAGTCTCTTGTCATAGGTGTTTAACTCACACACAGAGTGTTCCTTCCCCTCATACAAAGGGAGATCCTCCACAGGCTCAAGGGCCTTACTAAACCAAGCCATGAGACCTACTAGGCGAGGGTCAAGGGGGTCAAAGTTTCTCTTCCTGCTTCCAAAGTGTTCTCTTTGAATACCCTGGTGGTTGAACCCTTTCTCTTGCATGGTCAATACACAGGCCATATCATGCTGGTCAAAGGTGTCCTGCTCCTATACCCCTTCTACTCTTCTATGGGCACTATCTCCACCTACTACATCACCAACAACTGCAGTAGCTGTGTCTGCTACAGTGATTTCTACCTTCCACATGGATCCCACATTTATGGCACATACATAATTACATTGATCGAAGCTGGATCGATGAAACTATGTAAAAATTGCAATACCGGGAATTCTTCTTTAAAGTTAGACCCAAAGAACTATATTTTTTTTTAGCTTACATTAGTTCCACTTGATTACATCTAATTCTGCATATCTCACACCTGGATGGTGGCTTGGGAAACAAAAATTTACTGTAGTGGCCTGTGCTACATACAACTATAGCAAGGTCCCAGGCCTCCTTCGGTCTAATGAAAACCTCCCGGGCCAGAGATAGCTGACATCCTTCTGTATATGGTGAGTTGCATGGCATAGTGGGTGTAATGCAAGATAGATTGATTGGGCGCCAGACACTTCTTGAATGCAAAAGAGATTTTATTTCTCTTAACAGAACTTTGGGAGAGAGGGTTAGGGCCAGGACACCCTTAGGTAGTTGCAAGATTAATTGGCAGACTCCGAGACTTCAACAGGAGGACAGCCATGCAGGGAAAGACATCCAGCAAGACACCACATCTGCATGTGTAGGAATGCTGTCTCCTATGGCAACAGTCTTTAACAGTTCCTAACACAAAGTGTAACAGTTCCTTTGCTTCCACTACAATCACTTCTTGTAGTTCTTCAGCCCACTGAGCTCCCAGTCTCACTAGACTAGTTGATTTACTGTCACTGAATCCCTTGAGTTCCTCCAATCTTCACAGTAGTATCTTCCTCAAGCGCCCCCCCCCCCCCAGCCTCGCTGCTGGGTCCCTAGCTTGGAACTCCAGATACTTCTCAAGCTTCACCCCACTGGCCTGCTCGGTCCCTGGCTTGACACACAAGCCTGCTCTGCAAGCGTCACCCCTGCTGGCTGTGTCCCTGGTTTGATACCCACTGAAGTTTCCTGATTCTTCACCGTCCCTGGTTGGTGAGAATACTGCTCTGGTGCTTGCTTCAGCTACTCACTGTGATCCCTGGTAATAAGGTGGATGGTGCCTTAGTGGCGACAGCTTCCCCTCTACCTCCCACCACGATAGGTTCTCCGGCCAACAGAACCATCACTTCTGGTTGGACCGAAAGCCGCAATCCCAACCCTTCCCTGCTCTCTTGCGGGGATAGGCTCTCAGACAGCCTAGCAGCCAGATGTGCCCAGGATAGGCCCAAACTCTGGCCTAGCTGGCACAAAACCCTGATCACCTGACTCCACCCAAATACATAGGTTCTTCCAGCAGACCAAGGGATTCAAGAAAACCCCTGCTCATTGGCTGAGATGCAACATATACCCATAATTTGACCTTACATTGCCCTTCTCGTATCTAATGCCACCAAGTACCCAGCCATCTGGCGGCAGAAGAGAAAAGTGCAGCAATTACAGACATAGAGTGAAATCAATTGATCCTCAACAATTAGCCAAGGCAGCTATACCTGTCAGGTAAATGTAGGAGCAACCCTGCCTAAACACCATGTGCTACATCATCATCATAATCAGTAGTCCTTTCGGCTGCTGCTCAAGTGCCTTACCTTTTCTATACTGAACATAAGGGGCACTCGCTCGACACCTCCACCATTCAGAGAACGCCCGGTATTTTTTTCAATGAATACAAGGTGTTACTTGATTAGATGAGGTGGAAATTTGTTGCCTCGTCTGCCCCTCCTCTCCCACTCATCCAATGAGTGAAGGCCTTGTTTTAAGTGAAAACAAATACAACATGTTCTCTGGATGTGCAGGTGTCAAGAAAACGACCTGTGTTCACTATACAGCACAAGCTGGCAATGCCAGGTTCTTCGCTTCAGTTACTGGCTTGTAATCAGCTCAGGTTATTTTTTAGCTTTCCAGTGGCCACAGTGGTGATTCTGTGGCTGAGCTGCTGCCACTGCTTAGTGGGTGAGTCATTCAAGGCCAGCGAAGAAATGTAAACATTAAGAACGTGTTGCATAACAAATTGTCCCTGAACTTGTAGACATGATATATGGCCACAGTGGTGGACTCTTACTCCCAGCCAAGCTCGTGGATGTGGTATTTGGCCATAGTGGTTGTCTCCCTTCTCCCCTCTAAGCTTGAACATATAGTAAATGGCCAAAAGGGTCGACACCCTCTCCCCCTAGGCTCATAGATGTGGTATATGGCCATTGGCTACTGGGGTGGACTTCCCCTCTACCTATGTTCCTAGACATAGTATGTGGCAACAGTGGTGGACTCCTCCTCCCCATAAGCTCATAGACATGGTATACGGCCACAATGGTGGACTTTCCCTCTCTGCAAAGGTTGTAGATGAGGTAAATGGCCACAGTGGTGGACTCCACTGCCTCCTCATCCCTGGCTCAGCCACTCTTTAAAGTTCCCAGGTATGGAGATTTCCATTCATATACCTATGAATACCACAGGAATTGAGGAGAAATCTCTCCAAAGTAAGGGAGAAAAGTAGGGCCATTGGACATTTTACCTTTATTCCTGTTATTGTGATAACTATAAAATAGGGCATGGGAGGTTTGGGAGTTATCCCCCAGTGGGGACACCATTTTTAGTAACAATTGTCTAGGGGGGTTACCCCTTTTTTGTTTCTTCTGGCCTCTTTACTCTCACTAATTCCATTCACCAACACAAATGTGAACGCAAGTGAACTTATTGTGTGAGCTGTCTGCATTAACTTTGCCTGTGAATGAGTTTAAACAGAAAAGTTGCATTGCACCCAAAAAAATAAAGCAAAAACAAAGAAGCTGAGGGAAACATATTAATTGTGGAAGTGGAAGTGACTGAAGGAGAGGAAGCACTGTGACCACAACCGTTTTTCTGCTTGTGTTAACTGTGCAAACCACAAAACCACAACGATCCTTCTCTAAACAGGGCTGAGGAATAGGATCTCCATTCACAAAATCATCAGCCTGAAACAAAAAAAGCGAATTATTCTTTTTTTTAAATATACTATGAACCTGAACTACTGAGATCGTAGGCATGTTCAGGGTCTCTGATCTCAGCCAATGCATGCCTTACAATGATGTACTAGATATGGACGCAGCGTGAACACATGTGGAATGCCCTTACCCACCCAACTTGCAGCCACGGGTTTGAACATTTGTAAGTAGGTGCAGCGTGGTGCAGCGGCATTAATGACACAGAGCCCAGTTGCAGATAACTCAAAACTAATATTGCAGAGAATGTCCAATTACAAACAACCCCAGCGGGACCCGCTCTGGGTAAAAATTCACGATTCTGTTCGATGTAGAGGTGCACTGACAGCGTCTGTCTTAAGGGCATGGAATGTGACCTGGCTAGTCCGGTTCCCAATGGTGAAGCTTCTGTGCAGGAATCTTTCCCTGCAGCCAATCACTTTCCATGACAGACGAATGCTTTTTCCCTACTCTGATCACTTCGCAAATGGGCACCAAAACCTGGGGGCAGGGACTTAAAAAGGCTCTGCTGACCCAAGATGGCCACCTGTGGTCACCTGGATGCAGTGTAGCCAACCAGAATGCTGCCTTCAGGGCCCAGGAAACCGAGAGAAACCGTGTTTCTCTAAACTTCCTCTCCAGGCTTCAGTATTGCTCTGGTCAGCGCCACCTGCAGTGCAAAAAGAAGACTGAATCTGCCTACACATTTACCATAGCTTTGCACACATTCCCATGGGTGACACAGTGTATTTGAAGAGACCCTGTCACCTTGTCCATTTAGGGCAAAGTAACTTTGTAAAAACCTGACTACTTTATGCTAACATATCCCTAGCGCTTCTAGCTCCTTCCTCTGAAGAATACAGCCACCAAAATAAATTAATTTGACCTGCTTTTATAGTTTTTTCCACATTAACCTGCAGATGAAGCTGTCCAGAAAAAGTGACAATGACAGGGGTTGGGAAAACTATAATATTGCCATCAGGGCTAGAACAAGGGGCAGGAGAGACAGCTGCCCCGGGCTCAGTGCCATCACCTGTGGGGGGAGCACTACACAGTGAGCCAGGCTTCCCTCACTACACCCATCTTTGCACATGCATGGGGGAAATCCTGCATGTGTGTAGTTGTAAGGGTAAACCCGCACGTTGGTATGCCACAGAGCTCACAGGTCTTGAAGCCCTGCAGCACATCTGCGTACATGCAGAATCCAGAAGCTGGGCAGGGGACGCCCAGACGTCATTCTTGCCTAGGTAAGAAATGCAGAAGTGTTATTTTGCAGCACAATAAGGCTCCATGCACACTGCACGTTAAAATAGCATTATAAAAACGCCAGTATCTTTGCAGTGAGTCTTTTAACGTTTTTGCAATAGAGTTTATTAGCGTTTTTAGCGTTTTTCCGCCTTAGCGTATTTTAGCTTTTTTTTAAAAAAATTTTCAATGGATCAAAAACGTTTTTGAGTTTTTATCGACGTTCATCAGCGTTTATGAGCGTTTGGCGTATTTTGTGGTCAGAAAAACGACTCCTGAATGCGATTTTAATGGCGTCCAGAAAACAGCCCATAAACTCCACTGCTGATAAAAGTTCAAAAACGTCCATGTGTGCATGGACACATAGGATAACATAGAGCGGAGTTTATGGGCTGTTAAAAAAAAAACACCCAAACTCCAAAAAATGAGCTCCAGTGTGCATGGAGCCTTAAATGTAAAAAAATAAATAAATAAAAAATATCCAATTTAAACAAAGAAAAGGGGGAAGAAGACGGGGCAAGAACAAACTAGTTTTAGAGTGAAGGTCCACTTTAATGAATTGTTAGTTGATCAAACATAGTAATCTACATCCCAAACATTAACCACGGAACATGAATGGGTTTCCCTATATGGCTGCATATAAGGAGTAGGTCCTAAAAAGAGAGTCGTTTTTGTGGCGAGGGGCTGTGAACATCGCTCCCCCTCGCCAGCACAGTGAGCTTTTGGTACAGCAAGTCTTCAATGTGTGAATATTCATTACAGAATGGATCTGGGAAAATGTAACTGCCTAGCTGTCAACACTTCCTGATTGTAATCTCTGTTACCGTCTTAGCGGATATATATACACCACACTGAGAAGGGGCTTTGGGTGAACATGCAACTATAATTATTACTGTTATCCAGAGAGACTTTGATATTTTTCACAGTCTTATCTGATGGTATTATTTCATGCTACACTTTAATTCCCCTTTCTTTATTGGTTTATATACTTTTGTGAGTGAAACATATTAAGGGAAACCATAGTCCTGATAGTCAAAACAGTAGACCATGCTTGTGCAATGTAGTCTCCTCTAACGTTGGCGCACGTGAAAGGGGGACAACACAGGAGCACTGCAACTGACTTGCACTTTGGCACCCCAAAATATTTATTTTGCACCTTTTGTGCACAGCAAGTATGTACTTTACTCACCTCTGATTAGTAGGGTGTAGATCCCTGGACTTGCCCTCAAAGTCTTAGGGGGGTTGCTTGTGACCTTATGGTCCCCTCCCATGGGGTCTCCCTTTGTGTGCTCACTTTTTTCATTGAACCTGGTGTTACTTTTGAGTGAGCGCACCTTAAAAAATAAGGAGCACAGCTGGTGGATGGCTGTCCCGCTATAACAAGGTGTTCTTGAAACCCTTAAGGTGGTTGTATGCCCAAAAAAAAAGTAAGGCAAAGGCATAATGAGCTAGTATGCACATACTAGCTCATTATGAAATACTTACCTTAGAACAAAGCGCCAACATCGCCTCCCGGTCACCGCTGAGGGAGCTGACATGTTCCCTCTGCGTTTCTTCCGGGTTTGCGGCTCCGGCGCTGTGAGTGGCCAGAGCCACAATGACGTCACTCCATTGCATGCGTGTGGGAGTCCTCTTTCCGGCAGGGAGCTCTGATTTTTCGGCAGCATCCGTCGGACCTTCAGAGCTCTTCAGTTTGGAGCTAAAGTGGTTCTAAAGGCAAAAGGTTTTTTACTTTAATTTGTTCTATTGATTATGGACAGAACACGGAAGTTTAACATGTTTATTATTTAAAAATAAAATACAATCTTTGGAATCACTTTCATTGTAAATTATGACCCTAGATATATCCTCCTACTATGCTGTTCATGGAGATATCTAATATGTATCATGCAAACATTGTTTATGTACCTGTGTGCACCATACATGCATATTTCTGTTTCCATGTGCTTGCAGAAGCTGGTGTCTGCTTTCATTTTTTTTAAATATATTTTTAATTTTTTTTTAACTTTTTAAATTGTTTTCTCTTAAAGGAGAAGTACAGCCAAAGCTCGTTTGACTGTACCTCTCCTATGGATCACAAGAGTGCAGATTGTTCGGCACTCCTGTGACCCGGGCTGAAGTCCGCTGTCAGCTGATGACACATTTCTTGTCCAGGCTCAGGGAAAATTGCAACCATGTGGTCGGCATCTGCCCCCACATGCCTGGACCTGCAACCAGCTCAGGCTCTCAGCAAGCCGCTGAGAGCCTGAGCCAACCACTCTCACCCCTCCAGAGCCCAGCTCTCTAGTGAGCGTGCAGGGGGGGCAGAGCAGAGAGATGGTGACTGCTTATGGAGCCCTGAGAACCGAGTGATCTGCAGTGTTTGATCGCTCGGTTCTCAGCCTTAGAGCCAGTGGGGGACAGATGCAGCATCAGACCAATGCTGAATACACCTAGGTAAGTATGATTCAAACAAAAAAATTTCCCATACTTCTCCTTTAACCACTTGCTGACCAGCCGCCACAGTTTTACTGCGGCAGAATGGCACGGCTGGGCGAAACAACGTTATGTTACGTCACTTTTGTGCAAACCAATCAATATACGCTTATTGCGATTTTGTTTACCAAAAATATGTAGAAGAATACATATTGGTCTAAACTGAAAAAAAATTCGCTTTTTTTTTTTTAAAAAATGGGGATATTTATTATAGCAAAAAGTACAACATATTGTGTTTTTTTTTTTTCAAAATTGTCACTCTTTTTTGTTTATAGCACAAAAAATAAAAAAGAGAGATGATCAAATACCATCAAAAGAAAGCCCTATTTGTGGGGAAAAAAGGACGTCAATTTTGTTTGGGTGCAACGTCGCACGACCGCGCAATTGTCAGTTAAAGCGACGCAGTGCCGGATCGCAAAAAATGGCCTGGTCATTCAGCAGCCAAATCTTCCAGGGCTGAAGTGGTTAACTTTATTGCTTTTGAAAGGTGGAATGGTATCACCCTATGTAATAGCATATGCAGAGTGACAGATACTCTTCATAGAGGAACTAGGGGTCTCTTGGACAGCCAGTGCCTCCCTTGTACATACTGTGCTCAGTCGGTTGATGTGAGTTTGTTACGTTCCAATGCTGTCGCACCAGTGGTGGTGTCATGTCACATTCGGCTACCCATCACATTTTGCTACCTGCTGGAGTGCGCATGCGTGACACCACCATATGCGTTCCAACACTGTTGTAAGACCACTTTGCCACAGGGCCGCTCGCCACGCTTCGGGCACGGCCTCGCTTAGTTCGGCATAATTATAATCTAACTCTATGTCCACTTGGATGGTGGGGTTTGAACCTGGACTCAGGAGGGTGGCCACAAAATTCTGCACAAGCGCAGATGGCCACAGTGTTGGAACGCATATGGCGGTGTTGCGCATGCGCAGTCCAGCGGGTAGCCAAATTTGATGTGTCGCCATATGTGACACTACACCGGCAGTAAAAAGGTAAGATGAAGCCCAGTAAACTGAGCCATCATCTGGTTTCCTATATGTCTTGGATACTCCAACAGTGAGATCTGCCTGCCATAATTCCTGACTCTATTCCTGTTGAGCTGGGAGTTTTGGGTTTTCCCACCCACCTATATGTGTTCCAGCTCCTTCTATTACATTTTTCATAATATAAAAGAAATATAAAGTCCAGCGGGGAGAGTGGTAGTCCCTCATAATGGCCAAAGCATGTGTGCAGCCCTAGAATGTCGTCAAAACATTGCCCAAGATATAGAAGAGTCAGGTGGTTTAACTCTCCAGCACCTACTATCAGTGGATTGTCCCTTTAAATGCAATCAGTTGATCATGTGTGAACTGTATTTGCCTTCTAATCTGAAAAGCAAGTGAAATATTTCCGGTGCAATATAAAAAATTTGAATAGATTCTCAGAATAATGCAAATCTTGAGTAAATAATGAGTCAGCTGAAGTTTTCTCTTCCACCTTACTGTGAATTGATTAGAAATAATAGGCCTGCTGCCATATTTAGTGATGATAGTCAATATTTATTTCCCATATACAGTAACACCAACATAGTGCACAGATGAATTTTGCATTTAAGTCTTTGTCCCAGCAAGGCTTACAGGCTAATATATGTGATTGTACTGTATGTGCCCATATATATAGCATGGACCTTTTTAGATCAATTGTTTTTTGCCCTTGTTTTAAAAGGGCTGTAATCAAATTACGTAGAACATATTGGTGTCAATTCACAAAAGCCGAAAGCTTTTTATGTTACAAATTTGTTATATTATTGATATTTGTGATATTTTGAATGTAAAAAGACAATGGCTTAATTATAGCCATTGTAGGCCATGCAGCTATTATGGGGCCAAGGAGAACAAAGGGGGGCCTTCTGAGGCCTGCAAATACTTCCAAAAAATTTTGTTGAATATTTGAATTATAATAATTGTTTATAAAAAAATAAATTAAAAAATGGCATTTGTTTATGATACACAGAGCCTTAGCAGACTAAATGTCATCCAGTAATTAGGGTTTTGATCTACTTTATGTGAAAAGGTCTACCAGAACAAGATGAGTGTACCTTTACTGTATCCCCATTGTCGTCCCCTCTACACCTTTCTACCCACGCCCCCCTCCCCTCTTACCAATCCATATACCCCACGGTCCCCCCCCCCATTGCCTTCGCTCCCCCCTCCTTTTTGCCCCTCTCTCTTTCATGTACCTCCCCCACAACCTTTTCTGCCCCCCACCTCACCCACAACCCCTCCCCTCGGCCCCCACCCTTGCTCCTTTCCTTATTCCCCCCCCCCGCTCCTGGTACCCTCTCCCTCCCCCTCCCTTCCCATGTTGCCCCCTCTCTATTCCCACCCCACCCATCCCCATTACCCCTTGCACTAATACATCCTGATTTCTTTTCCCACGGATCCTTGTGTTACAGACACACCTGTTGTGGTTCCTTCCTCACTTATTATCAGTATGCAGCAACAGTTCAGTTGCAAATCAATAGTAACTATTCTTCCGATAAACTTTACTCCCACGTAAGCCACCTTTTGATTAAAGTCCTACTGCACCCATAGTGATTACACATACCCATACAAACCCTAGACATACACTTTTGGTACATAGTCCACTCCGACCTTTGATATGGATCTGATTTGAACGGTCATATGCATGTATTTTTATATTTTTATGTCCTTTTAATGTATCAAGATATTTACATCACACTTTAGGATGCCAGTTTCTAAACAGGCCTATTTATCTATTTTATTTATGTTTGTTCACATTATTTTAGTTCTATTTGTAGCAATATTCTAATATTATGCGATATACATTATTTACAAATAGATTTTTATTTATAGTTTTCAAATGCTTTATACTACACGTTTTTTTCTCTAAGATGTTTTTGCACACAATTTTTTAAATGATACTTTCAGCTGCCACTTTTCTATTTCTATGTATTCTTATTTTTCTATATACTGTACATGTTTTAGTATTCTGTTTGTCCAATAGCCCTGAGAAAGGGGAGTCTTTGTTCCCCCTGAAACGCACTGGCTTGATTACTTTTTGCTACTCTCAATAAACAATTACAAACTCACCTTTCAGCTTGCATTCACTGGATATCGGGCGCTCCTTTCTACCTACTTTTACATTTACTGTATCCTGTAATGACATGGAGGTAGACATGCGCGGTTCGTTTTGTTCCGAATTAAAATTTGGACGAATTTTCGTTATTCGGATGTATCTGAATTTCCGAATTAGAATAGTATCAAATTTAAACAAATCCAAAATAACGAAGAAAACAATTTTGGACGAAATTCGATTTGAATCATTTTCGAATCGTTTTAGAAATTTGAATTAGAAAACTTTTCAAATTCAAATAGTTTCCAAATTCGAAAACTTTTCAAATTCGAATAGTTTTCCAATTTCCAAACAGAATAAAAAAGAATAGAAAATAAAGGAATAGAATAGAAAAAAATTATATATTTTTTTCTATTCTATTCCTTTTTTTACTATTCTTTTTTATTATTTTTGGAAATTGGAAAACTATTCAAATTCCAAAACTATTCAAATTTGAAAACTTTTCAAAATTCGAAAACTATTCGAATTCGAAAACTTTTCGAATTCGAATAGTTTCCCAATTTCCAAAACTTTTTGAATTCGAAAACTATTTGAAATTGATTCGAAAACTTTACGAATCGATTTGAAAACGATTAAACGAAACAAATTCCAAAAAACGAATTAAACGAATGAAACAAATTTAACTAAACGAATTTATGTAAATAACGAATCGAAACTAAACTAAACTAATTTTTTCGTTCTGCACATATCTACATGGATGTCAGCAGGAGAAACTGTAGGGGACCCAGAAGATCAACACTTCCAGAAGTGTCAGTTTACCAGCCAACTTTTGTAGAGCATGTCTTAGTAGCATGGTTGTTAGGAAAGATGAAAAATATAGAGCATTTTTTTGAAAGGAAAACCTTCTCTTAGAAACTGTTCACAATTTAACTTGTAAGGGGGTAGGGTGATAGGTTGATAGGTTGTTTCCCCTCTCTCTCTGGGCGCCAAACAAGGGTTACATGAAAGAGCCTCCCTATGGTGGGCTTTTCTAAAGAAACTCTCTTTTGCAGGCAATAAATGGAGCTTGGTGAAGGAAGGGGGGGGAGAGGGAAGGAATCACTGCTTTGACTAAATAAGTCCAAAAAGAAACTGCACTTCTTCTCAGAACACTTGACCTTTAGATAATAGGTGGGTACTCAAAGTGATCTGCTTTGGATGGTGCTGCGCCAAAACCAGGCATGAAGATTCCAAGTCACCACGCCAACCCTAATGCTAACACTCTTGCCCCAGCCTGATGTTAGCCAAACTCAATAGCTCAAGCTGAAAGTTACACACACACACAAGTAAATGAGTCTGAGCCGTACAAAGTAACCAGCACTCCAAAAAGATGTGCTTCACACATTTACTGTGAAGACAATGTCACATCTGTCATAAGAAACTGATGTTTCAGGGCCTCACTGGGTCCCTTCCTCAAGTGTTCCTCATCCTGAGGAATGTGTAAGGGGGTAAGGTGATAAGTTGGTCGGCACATCCTCCATGTTTCCTCTCTCAATTGGCACCAAGCGAGGTTTAATTGAGAGACCTGGGTTCTTTGAGCTATGCCAGGCGTTGAGCGGGGTCACTGACCCTTGCATGTGGGGTAACACTTTGCCTGAAGGTGTGCTCACCATCAAATATTAAGGTGGCCTCCCAACTCAGGGATAAGCCACAAAGTGCTCAAAGTACAGAGTTCCTCCATAAGCTGCTTTGTCCACTTTCCTGCACACTTGTACTGATGGTTGTATTGCATTCTGACAGGCTGAGCCTCTGCCACTCCACCAGCGCACCTCTGTTACATCCAGTAACAGAATGGGTTCCCTGCTGAGCAAGTGTTTCCCGGATCCGTTCCCCCAATTTGTGTGAGTCCCCTTAGGATTCGGACCTCTTCCCTTTTATAGCACAAGGAGAGAGGCTGGAACCTAGTGAAAGCCCACAAACACACCAGGGAAAGGAGGCAAACCATTAACCCTTTCCCTCTGACCTGGGAAGCTGGGTGCTAACTAAATACACGGTAGGCCACCTGCCTACAGACTGGTCAACAATGCTAAAGCTGAACTCCAGGCAGATATAAAAAGCACAATTTAATGCAGCTCTGCAATCATTATTACGTCAATAAATACATATTTGTATGCAAGCAGTGTGAGAACCATAATGTGAATGTGACCTGACATTTGCCTTGCAGTCCCTGTACAGCAGGTCTGGAGTGTGAGAGGAAGAAGCAGCACAAGGAGCCGATCAGTTATTGTGCTATAAGGAGGACAGAGCAGAGTGGCAAAGAGTCAAGCTCCTCACTGAACTGCTTCTTTTCTCACTGTTTAGTCACAGGCTGGGGTGGGACCCAGTAGACATGGTCTCAGAGGAGATATATTTAATGATACTGGCCATCAAACTGAGGACATCTAGTGGCAGAACAACAGTACTGCAGGGGAAATCTCTGGATTATCTTTAATATTGCAGCGCAAGCTGGTTTTGTCATATGACCTCTTAAAGTGGTTCTAAAGCTTTAAGGTTTTTCATCTTCATGCATTCTATGCATGAAGGTGAAAGACCTTCTGTGCTGCAGCTCACCCCCCCCCCCCTTTTTCTTACCTGAACCCGATCCAGCGATGTGCAATCATTGAGCAGAATGATAGCAGCGGGATCCATTGGCTCCCACTGCAGTCAAGCAAATGCTGTGACATGGGAGCGGGAGCCGAGCCACCCGCTCTTTGTCAACAGAACAAAAGTAGTGCAGGGGAAATCGTTGGAAGTGGACTTAGATACATACCAGTTGAACTGGTTCAACTGGTATGTATCTAAGTTCAACTGGTATGTATCTAAGTCTACTTCCAACGATGCTCCAACGATGCTCACATTATGTTTTCCGTGATATTATTCCTAATGTTTGCTGTGTTCCATTCTAGAGTGTTATCTTATGAACTCCTTTTGAAAAGCCCCTGAGGAAAGGACTCTTCACAGGTCCTGAAAGGCGTCAGAAAATATCAGGAGACAATTACTTTGCAATCAGCTCTGTTGTAATTTTATTGTACGGTGATGTATGCACCGACTTTTTTAACAATCTTTAATAAATAATTTTGTAATCAATCTATGTACTCAGTTATCGTTAAAGTCCTGTGTGTACATTGGGGGGTACCTTTGTTGTATGGTATCTATAATTGGGATGTTGGCAGCAACCTGGGTTTATATGGATGGGATCTTAAATTTCTGTGCAAAAGAATTGCACAGAGCAGGTAAGTATAGACATGTTTGTTATTTTAATTTTATAAAAAAAAGAAGGTTAATAACACTTTAATTAGCCACGGATTTTAACTTGATATTTTTGGCTCCTGCTGCTGTCAATCATAGCCAGTGAGCCAATGAGGGGAGAGCGGGGGGCGAGGCCGAGTCACGCTCTGTGTGTGAATGGACAATGCTCATTCACAGGAGCACGGCTCTGGAGCAAGAGGCTTGCTAATGGGGGGCACTCGGCAGGGGGTAGGAGCCAGGACCACAGGTGGGGGACCCAAAAAAGAAGAGGATCAGGGCTGTTCTTGCACAGAGCAGATAAATATGACATATTTGCTATTTAAAATAAAAAAATGACAACCTTTAGAATCACTTTAACGAAGGAGATCAACCAGAGGAACCTCACAAAAAATCTGTAATAGCATACATCATATTACACTCATGCCACGTACACACGAGGGGACTTTTCATCGGACTGAACTCCGAAGGACTTTTTGACGGAGTTCCGACGGAGTTCCAAAGAAACGGACTTGCCTACACACGATCACACCAAAGTCCGACTGATTCGAACCTGATGACGTACGACCGAACTAGAAAAGGAAGTTCAATAGCCAGGAGACTATAGCTGCCCTTGCGTCCTTTTCGGTCCGTCGGACTAACATACAGATGGACGTTTTTTTCGATAGGAGTCGAGTCTGTCGGAAAGATTTGAAACATGTTCTATTTCTAAAGTCTGTCAGATTTTTCGACAGAAAAGGCCGGATGAAGCCCACACACAATCGAATTGTCCGGCAGATTAGTTCCGTCGGACCTTTGCTGTCGAAAAGTCCGGTCATGTGTACGCGGCATTAGCCTGCCCTTCATCCAAAATGGATCTTTTTTTTTGGTTGGAGAGCTCATTTAACGCACATGTTCTAATGCAGCAGAAAGCAGCTCTGTTGAGGTTTTCTTTTACGTGTGTTGAAAAGTTGAGTGACCTTTTGCCTTCTCTTGGACCAAACCAAGGAGCAGGAAAACACGATGTAGAGAAGGCAGACAGAGGGTGCCCTTTTTTGCAGAGTTTCCATGTAATATGCACGTTCAGGTTATGGAAATTCCAAATGAAACAGAGAACCTTTTTTTTTCAGGTTGTCAATAGATTGCTCTGTAAACTTCTCTCTCTCTCTCTTTTTTTAAGTTTCTTTAATCATTCAGTGGAGCCTTGAAAGATGGGTGATCAGAGGGGCTTTTATGGCAGCACAGCTATTAGAGTATTCCTGAGCAAAGGGGATATATACCAAGACATGCCGAATTAACCAAAACATAAATCATTTAGGCTGTTTAGGCGTACCTGAGCATTTTAATTTTAGTTAAGTATGATGGAAGATATTAAAATGTAGTCATGTGAGTAGCTAACAAGTAATGTGCGGTTGAATACAGTTCAGAGCGGTCCAAGAGCAAGACAGCAGATCATGGAGCTACAGTAGAGGTGGGAAATATGGAGCCAGCCTGGTGCTACATCTCTGCCTTTTCTTCTTATGAATATCTTTGACCAGACCACACATGTAGTCACTTACCAATCTTTGTTAAAAATTGATAAAGGCACAAACCCGTTGAGTAGGTGCTAGTATCTACTAAACACCAATATTTACTAAAACTGGAGAAAGATAAATCTGGTGTAGTTTTGTGCATGGCAGCCAATCAGCCTCTAACATATGCAAAAATTGAACAAAAGGGTCCGGATGGCCGCACTCCAATGGAAACGATTTATTTATTGTTATAATAAATCCATGCAGCAAGGATAAAACCAATGACGCGTTTCACAGCGTTATAGCACGTGCTTATTCATAGTGATCTAGCTATGAATAAGCACCAGCCTATTTGATGCTCCCAACCAACTATATTCTGAAATCCTTGAGAAAACATGGGGGTACAGCCTGCAGAGAGCCCAGAACAGCCGAAAGCAATCACAAACTTCTGCCACAGTTGGAGAGCCACAAGAACTAAATTTACCTAACCTAACTAGCAACCTATCTAATGCCCCGTACACACGGTCGGAAAATGTGTGATAGGACCTTGTTGTCGGAAATTCTGACCGTGTGTAGGCTCCATCACACATTTTCCATTGGATTTTCCGACACACAAAGTTTGAGAGCAGGATATAAATTTTTCCGACAACAAAATCCGTTGTCGGAAATTCCGATCGTGTGTACACAAATCCGACGGACAAAGTGCCACGCATGCTCAGAATAAATAAAGAGATGAAAGCTATTGGCCACTGCCCCGTTTATAGTCCCGACGTACATGTTTTATGTCACCGCGTTCAGAATGATCGGATTTTCCGACAACTTTGTGTGACCGTGTGTATGCAAGACAAGTTTGAGCCAACATCCGTCGGAAAAAATCCTACGATTTTGTTGTCGGAATGTCCGAACAAAGTCTGACCGTGTGTACGGTAGGGTGCCCACATGTCCCGGATTGACCGGGACATTCCCGCAATCAGCAGGTCTGTCCCGGGTCCCGGGCACCTCCATTCCGGGACAATACAGTGTCCCGGAATGAATATGATGCAGCCATTCACGATTATCAATTGACTGCCGAATGTCAATGATGTCATCCGGCCGGGCCAGCCCAGTGGTGTAGCGTGGGGCTGGGCAGCCCAAGTGACTTCTTCCAGGCTCCAGCCCCTATAATCACCATACACCAGCAATGAGGCAGACACTCCTCAGCACCCAGGTCTCCCCCCGCCCAGGGACTCCAGTGGTCCAGCCTGCCCTGTCCCCCATGATTCCTCAGGTGCGTGCCGCCCACAGGCAGCCCGTGTGTGTGAGGGGGAGGGGAGGTGCTCGATGCAGACGAGTGTATGGTGGCTGCTGGCGGAGTTCCTGGCCTGCGGGGGATACTGAGGTCTGAGGAGCGACTAGGGGATATACATCTATGGATGATCTTCATGGAGGTCTGGAGTGGTGAGTGAGATCCACCGATCTACCTTATGTTTGTGTGGGGGAGTAGTCAGTAGTGTGAGTAGTGCAGGAAGGAGTGTAGTGGTCAGGGGGGTCAGGTAGGTCAGTGCAGGGGACAGGGAAGTCAGTGTAGTGGGCAGGTGGGTCATGGTAGAGGTCAGGTAGGTTATAGTGGTCAGGTAGGTCATTTAAGGGGTCAGGTAGGTCAGTGTAGGAATCAGGTAGGCACTTGGATCAAGGGACTTACCCAGCAAGAGCACAGGGTGGCAAGTGCCACTGCATCTGGTGGCAGGATATGGTGGCAAGTGACACCCTGCATCTGGTGGCAGGAGACGGTGGCAAGTGACGCCACTGTCTCCTGCCACCAGATGCAGGGTGTCACTTGCCACCATCTCCTGCCACCAGATGCAGGGTGTCACTTGGAACCGTAGCCTGCCACCAGATGCAGCGTCACTTGCCACCGTCTCCTGCCACCAGATGCAGGGTGTCACTTGCCACCATATCCTGCCACCAGATGCAGGGTGTCACTTGCCCCCGTAGCCTGCCACCAGATGCAGGGTGTCACTTGCCACCATCTCCTGCCACCAGATGCAGCGTCACTTGCCCCCGTCTCCTGCCAAAAGATGCAGGGTGTCACTTGCCACCATCTCTTGCCACCAGATGCAGGGTGTCACTTGCCACCATATCCTGCCACCAGATGCAGGGTGTCACTTGCCCCCGTAGCCTGCCACCAGATGCAGCGTCACTTGCCACCGTCTCCTGCCACCAGATGCATGGTGTCACTTGCCACCATATCCTGCCACCAGATGCAGGGTGTCACTTGCCCCCGTAGCCTGCCACCAGATGCAGCATCACTTGCCACCATCTCCTGCCAGTGGCAGGCTATGGTGGCAAGTGACACCCTGCATCTGGTGGCAGGATATGGTGGCAAGTGACGCTGCATCTGGTGGCAGGATATGGTGGCAAGTGACACCCTGCATCTGGTGGCAGGAGACGGTGGCAAGTGACGCCACTGTCTCCTGCCACCAGATGCAGGGTGTCACTTGCCACCGTCTCCTGCCACCAGATGCAGGGTGTCACTTGCCACCATAACCTGCCACCAGATGCAGGGTGTCACTTGCCACCATATCCTGCCACCAGATGCAGGGTGTCCCTTGCCCCCATAGCCTGCCACCAGATGCAGCGTCACTTGCCACCGTCTCCTGCAACCAGATGCAGGGTGTCACTTGCCACCATATCCTGCCACCAGATGCAGGGTGTCACTTGCCCCTGTAGCCTGCCACCAGATGCAGCGTCACTTGCCACCGTCTCCTGCCACCAGATGCAGTGTGTCACTTGCCACCATATCCTGCCACCAGATGCAGCATCACTTGCCACCGTCTCCTGCCACCAGATGCAGGGTAAGTGACACCCTGCATCTGGTGGCAGGAGACGGTGGCAAGTGACGCTGCATCTGGTGGCAGGAGATGGTGGCAAGTGACACCCTGCATCTGGTGGCAGGAGACGGTGGCAAGTGACACCCTGCATCTGGTGGCAGGATATGGTGGCAAGTGACGCTGCATCTGGTGGCAGGAGACGTGGCAAGTGACACACTGCATCTTGTGGCAAGTGACAAGCTCAGGGTTCCCAATGATTCGGCATTATGGTGAGTTGAACTATTTCATTATATATTACAATGTAGTAATAGAAATAATATGATTTTATCCTCCTGGCACCAAATCAAGCATGGTGTTGGGATGATATAAGGGCTAAAACCAGCCATTCACCTGACAAATTACTCGCTCCTGAAATCCCTGTCAACCCCGAGACTACATTCAACGAAAAGGCCCCCCCCCCCCCCGGTCCTTGGCAAAATTGTCCCTGAATGGCAGTTTGGAAATGTGGTCACCCTAGTGTACGGGGCATTAGAGGGTTCTACATATGAATCAGCAGTATTGAGCCTGAAGTGGGGGAAGCTTCTGCAGGTTTGTGGACCAACCTTGAGCTTTAACCTTTTGGTGAGTGTCACTGCCACCCCAGTCACCTTTCAGTATTTAGAGGAGAACACCAGGTTATTCAATGGTTTTTAAAATAAATACTTGTTCATACTATTGTTTGGCTTGTCCATGGATGGCTCAGGACATGGGCATTTATTAGCTATCTCTGTGTCCTAATGACAAATAGTCCTGGGGATATAAAGGGTTCCAGCATGACATACTTGGTATTTAAAAAGCTCAGCAAGATCATCTTCAAAAAGTTTAGTCTGAAATACTGAAGAAAAGTCACAACAAAGAAGAAGCCAACTCAGAGGGAGACAGAGTGACTCTTGGGAAATGTTGAAAACTGCTGAGTAGGCAAAGACGTGTAATACTAAATCAGCAAGCAGGAGAATAGTTCATAGACTGGAAGAACTCATGGCAGAAACAGATCACAGGCAGATGTAGCACCCTGATGTTTAGGCAGGGTTGATATCAAATTTAGTTGCCAGGCGATAATTGCCTTGGCCTATTGTTAGGAGATCCAATGATTCCTCTCTAAATCTGGACTTGTTGCACCCTTTCTCTGCTGTCACTAGGTGGCACTATGCTAGTGACATTAGATAAGACAGGGGCTTTGCAAGCTCAGACATTAATGGATGGGGTGTCTCAGCCAATGGGCAGGGATTTTCTTTGGTCCCTTGGCCTGCTGGGAGAGACTTTTTATTTGGATGGAGTCAGGGTTCTATGCCACCTGGACGGCTGTCTGGGTGGACGTGTGTTATGCTGCCCCAGACTGCCAGGCTGGAATCCTGAGGCCTATCCCGGGGACATCTGGCTGCTGTCAGATGGCCTATCCAGAAGCAAGAAAAGCAGCGCAGGGTTGGGACTGCTGGCTTGTAGTCCAACCAGAAGTAGAGGTTCAGCCAGACGGGGAACCAGCTCTGGTAGGAGGGGAAGCTGTTGCCACCAAGGGACCATCTACCTTGTTACCAGAGACCACTGTGAGTAAGCTGAAGCTAGTACCAGAGCAGTCTTCTCACCAGCTGGGGACGGTGAAGAAGTGGGAAAACTTCAGCAAATGCCAAGCCAGGGACCCAGCAAGACAGCAGAGGTGACACTTGCTGAGCATCAATGGGTGCCATGCCAGGGACCTAGCGGGTCAGCGGGGGTGACGCTTGAAGAGTATCTGTGAGTGCCAAGCCAAGGACCCAGCAGGGAAGCAGGGGTGAGGCTTGAGGAAGATACTGGGTGCTAAAAGTGGAAGAACTCAGGGGATCCAATGGCCATTGGATCCAAAGTCAAGCGAAAGACTGGGAGTTCGTTGAGGGAAGATCCACTGTGAGTGACTGTGGAGTAAGTGGAGAACTATTTGTGTTGCCAACAGGTGCATACAACTACCATTAGTAACTTCTACAAGATTGTTGCCATAGGAGACAGTGGTCCTACCTATACAGAAGTGATGTCCGGCTGGAGGCCTTCACCTGTATAGCTGTCTTCCTATAGAAGTCTCGGAGTCTGTCAATTATCCTTGCATCATTGCAGGGTGTCCTGCCCTAACCCTCTCTCCCACAGTTCTGTTCAAGAGACAATAAATCTCTTTGCATTCAAAAAAGTGTCTGGTGCCCTCCATTTCATCTTGCAGTACACCCACCATGCCTTGTAACCCACAGACAGATGTCAGCAGTCCTTGACTCTGGAGGTCACCATTAGGCCTCAGGGGACCCGGGACTTTGCTACACAGAGATCAGAGTAGGCAGTGTTTCGGCTCAGAGTCGTATCATATAGAACAGTGGTTCTCAACCTCAGTCCCCATGTACCCCCAACGGACCATGTTTTGGGAACTTCCGTTAGATAAAATAGCTCTTATCATTACCATGTCATTGATTTTGATTTAAAGCAGCTGTGCAAATTAAAGGAAAACCTGAAAACATGGCCCACTGGGGGTACTTGATGACTGAGGTTGAGAACCACTGATATAGAAGGTCAAGATAGGCAACAGACAAACAAGAAGACTAGCTGGTATCACGAAATGGAGACACAGGTAGGATTTGCAGTCGACATGGTAAAACTCCAAAGTATCAGCCAAAGCCTTTTATTTTGACACTTTTCACTGAGCAGAAATTTTAACACTTGAAGAAGTTTCAGTATCACAGGAGTATGCCCTTGCTGCAGTATCCTATTTAGGGTGGGTGCAGGTCTAAAATAGGGAAACCCCCAAGGACTCAAGATCCAGCCATGCAGATGGATGCTGGTGGCTACACCTAGAAGGTGAATGGGAGATGCCAGCTCCTGACACCTATTTTCTTTAGTTTGGAAAATCTTGTAGGCTTTAAGGTCCCTCCTACTTCCTTTTTAATTGTTTACTACATATTAGTGATCCTTGTATGTAAATTTGTGATCCCTGCTATAGAACATGATGGTGATATGCGACAAGCAAAGATAAAGCCAGTCCGCATCATCTACCCTAAATTGATATTTCATTATATGTTTGTGAGGTGCGTTGCAAAGGCCAGTTATAGGTTGGGGTGGTTGCCACTTTTTTGCATCTTTAGCCCAGGCCAGCATAAGGATGTGATCCCAGGGATTGTGTTTGTGACAGCCTGGGCTCAGAGGAAGTTGGCTAACCCAAACCGCTGACATTTAGTGGTAGAAAGTAATTACCGTATATACTCGAGTATAAGCCGAGTTTTTCAGCACATTTTTTATGCTGAAACCAACACCCCCTCGGCTTATACTCGAGTGAGGGCAGGGATGCCGGGCATTAGGCTGCTTGTCCAGGGGCTGTATTGAACTGTGGCTGCAGCGCTCCCCTTTCTCCCTCCCTTACACAGCGGGAGACCGCTGGGTGTCGGAGCTGACTCTGAAATTTTCGGCCGCACTGTGACAAAAGTCCCGCCCTCCTCCAGAACACTGCGTCTATCACACGAGCTGGTCTAGGAAGAGGGTGGAACTTTTGTCACAGTGCAACTGAATATTTCAGACTGAGCTCCGAGATACAGCGGGAGACGCCCGCTGTGCAATCCAGGTACTGGCTGCTGCTGAGACTGCATGAATGGGCACAGTCACTACTAGTGAGGCTGCAATGACGGGCACATTGAGGCTGCAATGGCGGGCACAATGAGGCGGCAATGGTGGGCGTGAGACTACAATGATGGGCATAGTGATTCTATGGTGATGGGCACAGTAAGGCTACAATGATGGGCATGGTGAGACTGCGGTGATGGGCACAGTGAGGCTGCAATGATGGGCACGGTGCTGCAATGATGGGCATGGTGAGGCTGCGGTGATGGGCACAGTGAGGCTACAATGATGGGCAAGGTAAGGCTAAAAAGATGGGCATGGTGAGGCTGCGGTGATGGGCACAGTGAGGCTACAATAATGGGCACGGTAAGGTTGCAATGATGGGCATGGTGAGGCTGCGGTGATGGGCACAGTGAGGCTAGAATGATGGGCATGGTAAGGTTGCAATGATGGGCATGGTGAGGCTGCGGTGATGCCGCACCGCATGATAAAAATTTACCAGTAGCTACTGCATTTCCCACCCTAGGTTTATACTTGAGTCAACACGTTTTCCTAGTTTTTGTGGTAAAATTAGGTGCCTCGGCTTATATTCGGGTCGGCTTATACTCGAGTATATACGGTACTGTGGGGCCAGCCTGGATTGCAGACCAAAGCTTATTCATAATGCCGGCCTCTACATTTTTATATTACAAAAAGAAAACTGGAGTCCTACTTAAAGCTGATGAGTATTTCTCAAAAGCCATTTAATAAGATTCCAAATTCTCATGAATACCCATGACCAGGAGCATGGATCGTGTCATTCTGTGAATTTTGACAGCTGGCCTCTCTAGCATTATTGAGAAACTGTGATATAAAATAGCAAATGTTTCTCGTTTCATCTCCAGTTGTAACCTCATTTCTAGAATGCAGTAAAAATTGCTCAACATATGTCCAACGTTCATGGACAGAAGGGCATGTTCCTAAAACATAGGCTTAGTTTTGGTTCACTTTAAAGAGAAACATCCAAGTTTTTACAAGCATTTTTTTGCCCAGATGTATTTTGACTGTACATACATTAAGCATATTTAAATGACTGGGTGTGGGTGAGAAGTTTGACCATTCTGCTTTCCAAATTCTCAGCCAGCAATGCAGAAGAGGAAGCTGCACCTCTGGAAAGCATTTGCTGTAAAAGGAAATAGTCGTGAATTATCAAGGCCCTCAGTTCAAACTATTACTGAGATACAATGATTTTTGTTTAAAAAATGGCAACTAATACACGGGATCTTCTTGGAAGCTGTCAGCTAGATCCTGTGTAAAAAGTGCTCTGCAACATTTCCATGCGTATGGTATTACAATGTACATGGCCCTTTTCCTACAATGCAGATGGCTTCTCAAGGAAGCTGCCTAGAGTCCTCCACTGCTAGGATGCAGGTATGGAAGCTGCCTAGCACTCTCCGTTGCTAGGATGCAGGCGTCTTCTCAAGGAAGCCACCTAGAGTCCTCTGTTGCTAGGATGTAGGTGGCTTCTGCTGCCTGGCAGTCCTTCAGTTGCTAGGATGCAGGAATCTTCCCAAGGAAGCCTCCAACATCCCTTGTTGCTAGAATGCAGGCATCTTCTCAAGGAAGTAGTCTAGAATCCTCCACTGCTGAGAGGAAGGCTCGGAAGCAGCATAGTACCTTCCGTTTATTGGGTCGCAGTCCTTCCGTTGCTAGGATGCAGGCGTCTTCTCAAGGAAGCTAGCTACCGTTCTCTGCTGCTAGAATGCAGGCTAGTAAGCTGCCTGTCGCTCTACACTTTTAGAATGGAGGCAGCTTTTGTTGCCCAGCAGTCCTTTTATAGCTATAATGCAGGCATCTTCTCAAGAAAGTCTCTTAAAGTCCTCCACTGCTAGGAAGCAGGCTAGGAAGCTGTCTAGCGCCTTCCGCTGCTAGGATGCAGGAGGCTTCTGCTGCCTAGCAATCCTTTCATTGCTAGGATTCAGGCATCTTCTCAAGAAAGTTTTTAAGAGTTCTCCACTGCTAGGAAGCTGCCTAGTACTCTCCGTTGTTGGGATGCAGGCAGCCTCTGCTGCCTAGCAGTCCTTCCGTTGCTAGGTTGCAGGCATCTTCTCAAAGAAGCTGCTTAGAGTCTTTCTGTTCCTGTACAGCCTGTAGAGCAAATAGGCTGTACATTTTGCAAGTGCACTCATTTTCCTCAGTAAATGTAATGTGGTAAAGCTTCACTTTGTAAAGAATACCCAATCGGGTGCAAGGAAAAATTTTTTAAAAAAATCCTTTTTGCTTGTACATAATGGAAATTGTCAGGGCTTTACCATATTTACTGAGCTTTGGAGAAAATTAGTGCAACTGCACTTTTAAAGTGCACAGTCTATTTGCCTTTAGTAAATTCACCCCAATGCGACCCCATGCACCTGTATTCCTGGACAGCCTGTTTGCAAAGTTCTGAGACAGATTATCACTAAAGATGACACAGACTTTCAGTCTAAATAGATGCATAATTAGGACGTAGACAGGGTCATGTTTCATTCTGGAACAGTGCAAATTAAAGGGTTAGTGCACCATTACCAAGAAACTACCTATGCAGGTTAGGGGCACCTATAGATTAAAACAAGCAACTTTGACCAAAGTTGAATAATACCTTTGCTCTAGGTGTAGGTCATTTATGTACCTCCTGAAGCCTGGTAGAAAGACTCTCAGAGATGGCATCATCCCATTCTGCCTTGTTGCTAGGACATTCTTAGACACTCCCAGCTGATTCAAACCCCCTCTCATGCACTCTCTCTCCCTTGCCGAAGTAGCTCTGTGCTCAGTGATGCTGTGAAGGAGGAGGAAGTGGTCCAAACATGTGTGGGGTATAAGAGCTCACTCCTTTGATGGTGGGGGAGAGCAGCAACGGCTGGAAGTCTCTTAGCAACATCCTTGCAACCAGGTAGGACAGGATGATGCCATCTCTTGGAGTTTTTTTAGCCAGACTTCGGGAGGTACGTCTACACTTGGTCCACGGCTATAGCAAGGGCATTATCCAATTAAGTCAAAGCTGCAGTTTGCTTTTATCTACAGGTACCCCTACCTGCATAGCCAAAGTGCAATGTTTTGAAACTACCAAGGGTCTTTCCATCAAGCAATGCCTACGGCCCCTTGTGTCTTTATTCTCAATAAATAGCTATTCACAAAACTGTGATCATTGACTTGCATTGAGATCAGGGAATAGTAGAGATTTATTACTTTGCAAGTTTATTTAATGTGCAAATATGAATTTATTAAATTGCAAAAGTTTTGGATCAGTTTATTTTACATTTAGAGCCCATTTTCACTTGTGCATTGTGGCAAAGTGTGCTAAAAGGTACGTGTTAATGTAAGTTACCACAACAGGTCTACTCTATTGTTTTTGAATTCACACTAAAATGCTAAAGCTTTTTATGACTGAGGTTTTTTTTTTGAGGTTTCATATATGTTGTTTTACTATATAACAACTTTGGGTTTCCACATACGGTGTTGCCGACTGTGTGATTATGCCCCCCCCACTGGCGTTCCGTCACTGTGCTGCCAGCGGTGTGTCTTCGTTTAAACACCCCCCCCCCCCCCTCACTGGGTGTGCAGAGCTGTGCCAGCAGAGAGAGAAAGCTGTGTGTGGACTCTGCTCATCCCCCCCACCAGGACCCCTATTGTCAGGAGGATTGCTGAGCTGTGTGTGTGTGCAGCCAATGCCTCTCACCCGTAACAGAGCAGGGTGTGAGCTTAATGCACCTGCTTAACCCCCCCCCCCCCCCCCCCCCCCCCCCCCCCCCGCAACAGTGGCTTTGAGGCAATCAGAGGGAAGGAGGACTGGCTGTGCAGGTGCCATGGATCATGGGAACTGTAGTCTTTAAAGGAGCATTGCACCATACAAGTCTATGGTGGCTGATAGACTATGGACTTCAATTCCCACAAGAGGGGGGCATCTGAAGGAGGAGAGCTTCACAATTTTCTTGGGCAAACTGTTTCGGGTAAAGGCAGTCCAGCAAGGTGAGAAGAGTGCAGACCTATAGTTGGACATCTGTTGTTGTGCCTGTCCTCCTTCAAAGAGTGAGAGGACGGACCTGCTTCCAAATCTGCCAAGCTGCCCATAGACTAAGCTAAAGAAAGAGAGAGTCACTGCGTTTCCAGGACCGGAGCTTAGAGGCTGCATCCCATGTGAGGAACTGGACCGATAGAATGAGCCTCCAGGGCCTGGCATCTGGAACCTGCTGACCGTCAAGTTATTGGACCAGAGTAGTTGCCTGCCAGGAGGGGTGAGCTAAACTACGCACCCTAAACTCTTACCATTAACATTCTTAAAGGGACAGTGCACTACCTAGAGAAGGGCCGCACCAATTAGCTGGCCAACGTGAACTAGTAGGCGCCAGTCACCTTCCTCCATCTTAAAGGGGTACCACCTTGTTTGTTTGATTTGCTTTATGACATTTCATTTAGAGATGCACCAAAATTTCAGCGGCCGAACCATATCAGCCAAAAATGGTGTTAGCGGCATTTTGCCGACAAGAGTGCCGATGATGGCACTGAAAATGCACAAGGTTTTGAAACAACTTTACCGTGATTTTACCAAAATTTTATAATACTTATGTTGTGTTTTTCATAGGTCATGTGTCTCAAAAACAGCATCAAAAAATAACACGGTGCTTTATTGATGCGTTCTTTCTGTGTTTTCAATGCATTTCAACTGGGAGGTGCGTTTTTGGTGCGTTTTTTCTAACTGACCAAAAATGCAGGAAGTGGGATTTATAACAACACAACGGAAGTGCAATGGATCAGTGTGAAGATATACATAGAATTTAAAGGAATACATTTTTCTTGAACTTTTCTTCTGCTAAAAGGTGCTAATAAAGGCCGACAATAAATCCATATTCATTTAAATTCATGATATTAATTAAAAGGTCGAAAAACTGTAATTTTTGGTTTCAGTTTTCGGCCAAGTGCATCCTAGATTTTCAGTTTCGGCACCAAAATTTCCATTCAGTGCACCTCTAATTTATTTAATTTACTTTCAAGTTCCTGTGGTCTAATTACTGTGCATTATTATTTGAGTGGTGGCTCACGAAAGCCTAGTACACACGATGAGATTATCAGATGAATGATCCTCCATTTTTTTTGCATGTTAGTCTCCATATTGAAAACGAATAGGTTACTAAAGTACGAAAATTCTCATACGACAGAATAAAAATTCAGAAGTGATGTAATGTATTGTATTGTATCTGTATTGTATTTTAGGACGAAAACTGTGCTGATTAAAAGAAAATCGGATGATCTGGTATCATAGAAGAAAAGTTTTCGTGTTTGTTCCTTTGAATAATTTTGGATTATCGTATGATCGATTCGAAAGCGGTATTTTTTTTGTACGATTTTCTGACCGTGTGTACGGGCCTTTACTCTTAAAGTGATTGTAAAGTCTAGTTTTGTTTTTTTTTTTCTATAACAATAAAAAACATGTTATACTTACCTCCTCTGTTGCAGTGGATTTGCACAGAGCAGCCTGGATCCTCCTCTTCTCGGTTGCCTCTTCTGTGCTCCTGCCCCCTCCCTCCTGTAGAGTGCCCCCACAGCAAGCAGCTTGCTATGGGGGCACCCGAGCCGAGTCACAGCACCCTGTGTGCATTCAGACATGGCCCTGCCCCCTCTCTCTCCTGATTTGTTAGCTTTGATTGACAGCGGCAGCTGACTTTGATTGACAGCAGCAGCTGACTTTGATTGACAGCAGCAGGAGCCAATGTCGCCGCTGCCGTGTCTCAGCCAATCAGGAGGGAGAGTCTCGGACAGCCGAGACACTCGTAGACATCGCTGGAGAGAGATGGGGTTCAGGTAAGTATTAGGGGGTTGCTGCACACAGAAGATTTTTTTTATCTTAATGCATAGAATGCATTAAGATAAAAAAAAAACTTCTGACTTTACAACCCCTTTAAGTCATATAACTGTTAACGGCTTTTATACTACAACCAAGTGTATTAGAGGGGATCGAACAGTTAGGAGAGTCATGGCAAAACAGATGACCCACCATCATTGGCAGCTCCTGGGGTGCTGCTATATATATATATATATATATATACACATATATATATAGCAAAGGTGTGACGGTTCATTGAACTGAATAAAATATAAAAAAAAGAATCTTAGCGGTATTAATGTACAAAACAGTGTTTAGCGGTCTGCCGAATGTAATGTATAACACAGCATAAATAGTGCTATACATGTATTGAGCAGCTACATTGATGGTGGTCATTGGAGTATTGAGTTGGGTGCATTGGCGTTTTTAAAATGCTATTTTTTAGCCCTGATCATAGCAAAGAAAGAAATGATATACATAAGCACTTTTCAGTCTCTTTAGAAGACGGTGGATTCCCCTTTGAATACACACAATGCCCAAAGCATCAGATTCGGAACCCCTCTGGGGCACACTGCTGTATAAAGACTGAGCAACTTTGAGATGTCACATGATCACAGCAAGTTCGCTCGCCTTCTTTCAATGTCAGTTGATGAATCATGGCTATCTTGCTTCACTTACAAACAAGTGCGTACAATGCGTCTAAAAAAACACATCCATTTATTAATGTGATGAATTGTCCCTCTACAAAGAAGTCACTTTTTCTTTTGAAAAAACAAACATCTTCTCAAAGCGCAGACTTTGATGAATAGCCCTCATTATGATACATTTAAGAATTTCTCACTTAAGAAGAACTACATCATAACAGTTGGAGATAAATATAATCATCTTGCTTGTTTTTTTCTTTTTTTTTTTTTTTTTTACACACAGTCATCCCTACCTCCGTAGGCCATCTGACCTCACATTACTTTCTTTGAACGTGCCGCTTGATTGTTGATATGTGCAGCAGATGCATCAATAATTCCAGTTTATTATGCAGGGTATGGTTGACAGCTAAGGTCAGCCCTGGAATGGATCTCTAGTTGGCCAATTTATAGCAACCAATAGCAATCTTATCTGATTGTTGCGGCTGCATTATTGCTCTTTACTTATCAGCATTGCTTTGTGTATTGGCTAGGTGATGGTTTTGGCCCATCAATTCTCTAAGGCCAATTCAAATCTAAAGTCATCCTGTCTTCTTATTATTTTATAACTTACCTTTTTTTTTTTTTTTTATAGCTATGGCCAATGGCTCAGCTGCCAGGGCATATAGCAGTGGAGAAAGGGGACATCCCTGGCGTGTGCCTCTCTCTAGAGGAAATTGTCCCGATATACAACCGTTAACGAGGACCCGTGCTTTTGGTGACTGATAGAGTATTTGTACCCATTGTATGAAATTGGGACCAAATCCATATTCTCGTAGACACTCTCAAAGAAAAGACCACTCCACTGAGTCAAAGGCCTTTGCTGTGTCCAGGGCCACCACTACTCTGGTACCCTGATTATCGTGCTGTGCTTGAATATTTAGAAACAGTCTTCTTATATTCATGGCCGTATTTTTCCCGGGCATAAAACCGGTCTGGTCTGGGTGAATTAATGATAGAATAACTTTATTTAGACGGGATGCTAGGATTTTGACCAGTATCTTGATGTCTACTTGTAATAGTGAGATTGGACGGTAGGACTCGGGATATCTAGGGTCTTTTCCTGGTTTAGGTATAACTATTATTTGTGCTTCTTGCATTGATGGAGGGAGTGATTTATATTTAAATATTTGTTGGTATAATTTTTGCAACTTTGGGACTAGTATATCAGGGAATGCAGTGTAAAATTCTAGTGGCAGGCCGTCCAGTCCGGGCCGTCCAGTCCGGGGGCCTTGGATTTAGCTAGTTGGGACAGTGCTTCAGATATGTCCTCCTGGCCAATGGGGGCGTCTAGTAGCTTAACCTGTTCTAATGTGAGTTTAGGGAACTGAATTCTGTGTAAGTAGTTTTTAATTTCGTGTGTGGATTGTGTTGTCTGAGTTTTATATAAATTCCTATAGAAGTTTAGGAAAATGTCTGCTACCTGTTGTGGGTCGGTCACCTCGTCTCCCTGTGGGGTAGCTAGGGTCACCACTACTGGAGGTTTTTCATTTAAATGGGCTAAATATGCCAGTAATTTACCTGCTTGCTCCCCGTGTTCAAAGATTCTTTGTTTTTTGAAAAAAACCTGTTGTTTGGCCTTCTCTATGTGCATTTGGGTTACTGTTCTGGATTGCATATGTAGTTTATGGAGATTATCAGTACTGGGTTCTTGTGCGTATACCTGTTCCAATTCCTGTAGTTTGTCAGTGGTCATCTGTAATAGCAGTTTGGTGGAATTTTTAAATCTGTTTATTCTTAGTGAAAGCAGTCTACTAGCTTGATTTTTAAAGGTGTCCCAGACTGCAGTGTCTGAATCTGTAAATCTTAAGTTGTTTAGGATATATTGTAATTCTTGCCCTATGCTCTCGAGATCAGGCAGGACAGACAGCCAGAATGGATTCAACCTCCAATTAGAAGTGGGCATTGCCTTTAATAGAGATATTGTTATCCAACAGGGTGAATGGTCCGATAGTGCTCGTGGGGCCATACCCGACCCTGTTATTTTAGGCAGTAATGCATTTGAGACCAGTATAAAATCAATCCTGGACATCGTGTCACAGCCTGCCGAGTGACATGTGTATGCTTTTTTAGTCGGGTTTTGCCATCTCCATACGTCTGTTAACGCAAATTCTGTGAATAGTCTGCATAGTCTGGTTTGGTGAGGCACATTCCTGGATGTATCTCCCAGGCCTGGTCTGTCCAAATTTGGATTCATGGTTTGGTTAAAGTGGCCCATCCATATAGCAGGAACTGATGGGTGTTGTGCCATGAATGCCAGTCCCTTGAGTACTACCTCGATCGAAAAAGGGGGGGGGGATATAACACGCCAGAATCAATAAGGAGTTGCCTCCTATGATGGCGTGCAGGAAGATATATCTTCCTAATCTATCTGACTCTAGAGTAATTAGTTCAAAGGGCACTCTTTTGGCGACCAGTATCGATACCCCCCTTGATTGATTGGTGTGTGTGCTGTGGTATAACCATCCTATCCACGGTTTTTTTAAAGCTACCTGCATCTGGCCTGTGATATGTGTTTCTATTAAAGCTATGATATCTGCTTTCTGTGATTTTAGAAATGTTAAGGCTGCGGTTCGTTTTACCTTATTCCGCATACCGCGTACGTTCCACGTCAAAAACTTTACATCGGCCATATTGGTTTCTGATTATAATAGTGTGGCTGCCATCTAGTGAGATTCCAAGACAGTGGTGCCTCCTTAGTCTGCCCTTTCCACAGTGCCAGTCTGCTAATACCTATCTTAACGTTGAATGCATATTGTCTGTCTAGCCGTATCAAAGTCACATCAATACTTATATTCCCAAAGTAAAACACAAAACTTATCCTTTTAACTGTTCCCATCCCTCCCAGCTGCACATCTCCCCAACCTGATGTGAGCATATTTACCCAAACTGTCAGCATATAACATATCATCCAGCGGATACACTCCGCTGGAGGCACATTTCTTAATAGCAATAGATGTGTTGTCCTTTTATGCTGAAACAACTTTGTTAAGGGGGCGACTGTTTTCCTGTCGCTCGTGGAGTAGTTATAATCAGGACTACCACACATTTCAGTCAGTGAGCTCCCCTTGCACTTTTCTTCCTTGCGACTGGTCAAATTATGACTCATATTCGAGGATGTTGTAGTACAGTTCATCCCTGTCATTCAGGAGTCTTGCAGATCATATCACTGTAGACTGTCCCCACTCTTCTCAAAATGTAAGGGCGCAACCGGTAACCCGCGCAACTTTATTGTATGATCCCGCTTGTTCCATGTCAGAATTATACAGGAGTTAGCTCTCTTATCCTCATCCACTGCTCTTGTGTACAAGCTGTGTATGTCCCCGTTCTTTATATCCCTAAACTGGATTCTGGTTCCCTTCTAAAAAGTCTCTGTGACATTTGTATTGTAGGATTTTGTGCGAGGTCAGAAAGTACTCACTGTGGTTGTATGAACTTAGACAGATTAAGCCGGCCTGTCTCTACGATCCAGCCATGCTGTCGCTGCCGCCGGGTCGTCAAAGAACTGTACTTTTCCATCTTCCTCCACCCGCAGCCGGGCAGGGAATAACATCGCATACTTGAGATGGAGGGTCCTCAATCGGCGCTTCACCTCTTGATATTGTGCTCTCTTCCTTTGCACCTCGCTGGAAAAATCCGGAAATACTGCTATCTGGCTGTTCCCGATCTGTATGTTTCCTCTCTCCCGGGTGAGTTTAAGGATTTTGTCTCGGTCCCGAAAATTTAGAAATTTGGCGATGAATGTGCGGGGAGGCGCTCCAGGTGGTGGTGGCCACGCAGGTATGCGGTGCGCCCTCTCCACCGCAAACATTACTGAAAAGGCTTCCCGGCCATACGTTTTGAGCAGGAGCGTTTCTAGATAGGTTGCCGGGTCCGCTCCTTCCTCTTTCTCCGGCAGTCCTATGAAGCGGAGGTTACAGCGTCTAAGGCGGTTCTCCATGTCATCTTGATGGGCATAAAGTTGCTGTATTTGTCTCTGCATCTCTTCTGTAGTATGTCTCATGGGGTGCAGGGCATCTTCCGCGTTGCTGATTCTGGTTTCTGCCTCCGTAACCCTGTCTTTCAGTTTCGAGAAGTCCTGTCTGATCAGGGATATATCGATTTTTACTTCGTCTATCTTCGCAGTCAGAGTACCTTGCAAGGCGTCTATAGCGTCCAGCACTTTGTCGGTGTCTGACGTCTGAGGAGCGGGGCCCGTACACGTGTCTGCGCTGCCCTCCTGCTGCATGTCTTTCTCCAGGCGGCGAAATTGCGCGAGCTTGTCTGTCGCGCCAGTGTTCCGCTTTGGTGGTGACATAGTCCTCAGCGGTCCCAGGACAGAAGGGGAACCCTTGTGATGAATTACTTTGGTGTATCGTTCCTCAGGACCTCTATCAGGAGTTTGTGTGCTGGAAGTTTGCTCTGTCTGTATCTCACTCCCTCACCTTTCAGGCCTCTCCTCAGGTACTGTGTCCCCAGTAGGGTGCCCACGTGTCCCGGATTGCCCGGGATTGTCCCTTATTTCAGATTTTTGTCCCGTGTCCCGGGCACCTTCATTCCGGGACAATACAGTGTCCCGGAATGGAAAAAAAAACACACCGCCAGCACCAGTCCGACTCCGCCACCCTTATAATTATAAACTGTGTAACAGTAAAACACACACATCATCATATGCTTAAGAGTTAACTGGTTGCTAGGCTAGGGCCGCCCGCCCCGCGTCTAGCAACCAGTGACGTCAGCGGACACCGTCACGTGGGCAGTCAGGCACATTGTGGGCAGTGACCTACGGCTACAGCTGAGCAGCGCGCCTCTGTCCTCCGCTCCGAGAGATAGAGAGAGCAGCTGCCAGCCTGGCCCAGGCAGCCAGCCACACCTACTAGCCTGTAGCCCTGTGCCCAGTCAGTGCCAGTCCCGGGGCCGCCGACTATCCAGCAGCCGGTGCAGCAGAGAGCAGCAGCACATTGCCAGCAGCGCAACCCGACTCCGAGCTGCCCGACTTCAACTTCTCCAGTCCAGTCTCCGAGTCCTCCCTCCCTCCCTCCCGCCCACGAAGTCCGTGAGTTTGCCGCCCGCCGCCGCCAGACAAACTTCCAGGTTAGTGTAACTTTACACTTACAGTGAGCAGTGCACACTCCCCCTCCGTTCTGCTGCTGTCCCCCCCACCCCCCTCCATTCTGCTGCTGTCCAAACACCCCCCTCCATTCTGCTGCTGTCCCCCCCACCCCCCTCAGATCTTCTGCTGTCCCCCACACTCCCCTCAATTCTTCTGCTGTCCCCCACACTCCCCCTCCATTCTGCTGCTGTCCCCCACACTCCCCTCCATTCTGCTGCTGTCCCTCCCACCCCCCTCAATTCTGCTGCTGTCCCCCACACTCCCCTCAATTCTGCTGCTGTCCCCCACACTCCCCCTCCATTCTGCTGCTGTCCCCCACACTCCCCTCCGTTCTGCTGCTGTCCCCCCCACCCACCTCCGTTCTGCTGCTGTCCCCCACACTCCCCCTCCATTCTGCTGCTGTCCCCCCCACCCCCCCTCCATTCTGCTGCTGTCCCCCCCACCCCCCTCAGATCTGCTGCTGTCCCCCACACTCCCCTCCATTCTGCTGCTGTCCCCCACACTCCCCCTCCATGCTGCTGCTGTCCCCCACACTCCCCCTCCATTCTGCTACTGTCCCCCACACTCCCCCTCCATTCTGCTGCTGTCCCCCACACTCCCCCTCCATTCTGCTGCTGTCCCCCACACTCCCCCTCCATTCTGCTTCTGTCCCCCACACTCCCCACACTCCCCCTCCATTCTGCTGCTGTCCCCCACACTCTCCCTCCATTCTGCTGCTGTCCCCCACACTCCCCACACTCCCCTCCATTCTGCTGCTGTTCCCCCCACCCCCCTCAATTCTGCTGCTGTCCCCCACACTCCCCCTCCATTCTACTGCTGTCCCCCCACCCCCCTCCATTCTGCTGCTGTCCCCCACACTCCCCCTCCATTGTGCTGCTGTCCCCCACACTCCCCCTCCATTCTGCTGCTGTCCCCCACACTCCCCCTCCATTCTGCTGCTGTCCCCCACACTCCCCCTCCATTCTGCTGCTGTCCCCCACACTCCCCTCCATTCTGCTGCTGTTCCCCCCACCCCCCTCAATTCTGCTGCTGTCCCCCACACTCCCCCTCCATTCTACTGCTGTCCCCCCACCCCCCTCCATTCTGCTGCTGTCCCCCACACTCCCCCTCCATTCTGCTGCTGTCCCCCACACTCCCCCTCCATTCTGCTGCTGTCCCCCACACTCCCCCTCCATTCTGCTGCTGTCCCCCCCACCCCTCTCAATTCTGCTGCTGTCCCCCACACTCCCCCTCAATTCTACTGCTGTCCCCCACACTCCCCCTCCATTCTGCTGTTGTCCCCCCCACCCCCTCAATTCTGCTGCTGTCCCCCCCACCCCCCTCAATTCTGCTGCTGTCCCCCACACTCCCCCTCCATTCTGCTGCTGTCCCCCCACCCCCCTCCATTCTGCTGCTGTCCCCCCCACCCCCAACAGATCTGCTGCTGTCCCCCACACTCCCCTCCATTCTGCTGCTGTCCCCCCACCCCCCTCCATTCTGCTGCTGTCCCCCACACTCCCCTCCGTTCTGCTGCTGTCCCCCCCACCCCCCTCAATTCTGCTGCTGTCCCCCACACTCCCCCTCCATTCTACTGCTGTCCCCCACACTCCCCCTCCATTCTGCTGCTGTCCCCCACACTCCCCCTCCATTCTGCTGCTGTCCCCCACACTCCCCCTCCGTTCTGCTGCTGTCCCCCACACTCCCCCTCCGTTCTGCTGCTGTCCCCCCCACCCCCCTCCGTTCTGCTGCTGTCCCCCCCACCCCCCTCCATTCTGCTGCTGTCCCCCCACCCCCCTCCATTCTGCTGCTGTCCCCCACACTCCCCTCCATTCTGCTGCTGTCCCCCACACTCCCCTCCATTCTGCTGCTGTCCCCCCACACTCCCCCTCAGTTCTGCTGCTGTTGTCCCCCACACTCCCCCTCAGATCTGCTGCTGTCCCCCACACTCCCCTCCGTTCTGCTGCTGTCCCCCACACTCCCCCTCCGTTCTGCTGCTGTCCCCCACACTCCCCTCCATTCTGCTGCTGTCCCCCCCACCACCCCCTCCATTCTGCTGCTGTCCCCCCACCCCCCTCCATTCTGCTGCTGTCCCCCCCACCCCCCTCCATTCTGCTGCTGTCCCCCACACTCCCCTCCATTCTTCTGCTGTCCCCCCCACCCCCATCCATTCTGCTGCTGTCCCCCACACTCCCCCTCCGTTCTGCTGCTGTCCCCCACCCCCTCTGTTCTGCTGCTTTCCCCTCACCCCCCTCCATTCTGCTGCTGTCCCCCTCCGTTCTGCTGCTGTCCCCCTCCGTTCTTCCTCCATGTCCACCTTCGTTCTGCTGCTGTCCCCTTCCGTTATGCTGCTGTTCCCCCCCGTCCTGCTGTAGCCCCCCATTCTTCCTCCCTCCGTGTCCCCCTCTGTTCTGCTTCGCTGTCCCTCTCCATTCTGGTGTCCCCCTCCGTTCTCCCTCCGTGTCCCCCTCCGTCCTGCTGCTGTCCCCCTCGGTCCTGATGTTGTCCCCCTCTGTCCTGCTCTCCCCCTCCATTCTTCCGGGGGGGGGGGGGGGGGGGGGGGGGGCGTGGGGGGCGGGGTGTCCCTGAATGGCAGTTTGGAAATGTGGTCACCCTAGTCCCCAGAGGAGATCTGGAGGCCCATGCATGCAGAAATTAGTCCTTTGGGGGGCTCAGCAAGTCAGGAGAATCTGCAGGGCTGTTGCTGGGTGCAGCAAGATGGCCGCCGTTCCGAGGACCAGGCCGGAGACCCGGGCCGTCCCAGGAGCCGTCTCAGGGTGCAAAGGTTCAGCGCTGGGGGCCACAGGCAGTCCGGGGGCTGAGGCAGGCAAAGATCTGTCTCTGGGGAGCCTTGTATGTCCGGGGGATAAGCAGGAGCCGCCGCCGGGTGTAGCAAGATGGCCGCCGCTCCGAGGACCAGGCCGGATCCTCGGGCCGTCCCAGGAGCTGTTTCAGGGTGCAGAAGTTCAGCGCTGGGGGCCACAGGCAGCCCGGGGGCAGAGGCAGGCAAAGATCCGTCTCTGGGGAGCCTTGTATAACCAGGGGATGAGTAGGAGCCGCCGCCGGGTGGAGCAATATGGCCGCCGCTCCAAGCACTAGGCCGAAGCCGGGGACTTTCCTACAGGCCGGGCCCGGGGCGGGACGATCCGGTCTCCGCGGCCTCGAGCAGCGCTCCAGACGGCCAGGCAGCACCCAGGGCCACACAGATGATGGGACAAGCCTATTGAAGTGCCTTGTCCTGTCAGGATTGCTAGGATTAGAGCAGGATATCGGTTATAGGATTTTGGGCAAAGGGAGCTCTCTTTCCAAACGTCCTACTCCATAGCTCCTCAGGCCACGCCCCCTAACTTACCTTTTTTTACTCTATAGCACCTCTCTATCTATGCAGAGACTTCACACTGCATGGAACGATTTATACTAGTCCTTGTCCTAGTGGAGTCTAATCCCTTGGCCTTTTAATAGTTGGATTTTACAAGTTTTGGAGGCTGGAATAACCTTTCCTTTCCTTTTTTTTATCTCCCTTCCAGGGGCGGACTGACCATTTGGGCACTCGGGCACTGCCCGAGGGCCCCATGCCACTAAGGGGCCCCATCAGGGTTGCCAGCCTCAATAAAACCAGGGACAGCATGTAAAAATCTGTGTTGACAGCATGTAAAAATCTGCCCGGGGGCCCCATGCCACTAAGGGGCCCCATCAGGGTTGCCAGCCTCAATAAAACCAGGGACAGCATGTAAAAATCTGTGTTTTTAAAAAAATCTCAAGATTATAGCTGCCCCGCCTCTCCAGTACCTTTTCAGTGTGTATGTGTATTCTGTGTGTGTATACTGTGTGTATATATTGTGTGTCTATGTGTGTATACTGTATGTGTGTGTGTGTGTGTATACTATGTGGCCCCATAATCTCCTATTGCCCGGGGGCCCCATGAAATGTCCGTTCGTCCCTGCTCCCTTCTTTCCTTCCCTTCTTCCATCCTTTTTCTTTTTCTTTCCCTCCATCACTTCTCTCTATCTTCATAATACCCTTCCTCCTTCTTCTCCCATCTTCCTTCAATTTAATTAATTTTAAAATGTATTATTTAAATAACAAAATAAATAAAATGTATTTCTTAAAACATTTTTTATCATACTTCCTCTTTTCTCTCCCTCCCTTCCATCTTACATAGTTACATAGTAGGTGAGGTCGAAAAAAAGACACAAGTCCATCAAGTCCAACTTATGTGTGTGATTATATGTCAGTATTACATTGTATATCCCTGTATGTTGCGGTCATTCAGGTGCTTATCTAATAGTTTCTTGAAGCTATCAATGCTCCCCGCTGAGACCACCGCCTGTGGAAGGGAACTCCACATCCTTACCGCTCTTACAGTAAAGAACCCTCTACATAGTTTAACGTTAAACTTCTTTTCTTCTAATTTTAATGAGTGGCCACGTATCTTGTTAAACTCCCTTCCGCAAAAAAGTTTTATCCTTATTGTGGGGTCACCAGTATGGTATTTGTATATTGAGATCATATCCCCTCTCAAGCGTCTCTTCTCCAGAGAGAATAAGTTCAGTGCTCGCAACCTTTCCTCATAACTAATATCCTCCAGACCCTTTATTAGCTTTGTTGCCCTTCTTTGTACTCGCTCCATTTCCAGTACATCCTTCCTGAGGACTGGTGCCCAGAACTGGACAGCATACTCTAGGTGCGGACGGACCAGAGTCTTGTAGAGCGGGAGAATTATCGTTTTATATCTTGAATTAATCCCCTTTTTAATGCATGCCAATATTCTGTTTGCTTTGTTAGCAGCAGCTTGGCATTGCATGCCATTGCTGAGCCTATCATCTACTAGGACCCCCAGGTCCTTTTCCATCCTAGATTCCCCCAGAGGTTCTCCCCCCAGTGTATAGATTGCATTATTTTTTTTGCCACCCAAATGTATCTTCCCTTCCTTTTCTCTGTGCCTCCATAACTCCCTTTCTTCCTCCTTCATCCCCCATTTTCCTTTCCTTTAATTTATTTTAAAATTATTTATTTAAATAACAAAATAAATAAAATTAATTTATTTAAATATTTTCTTTCATACTTTCTTTTTCCTCTCTCTTCCTCCCTCCCTTCTTTCTTTCCTTCTTCCATTCCTTTCTCCTTCCCTTCATCACTTCTCCCTACTTCCATAACACCATTTCTTCATCCTTCACCCCATCTTCCTTCCCTTTATTTTACAATTATTAATAAAATAAAATAAATACAATTAATTCATTAAAACCTTTCCTACTTCACGTCCTTCCTTTTTTTTTTCTTCCTTCCTTTCTCTCTCTCTCCCTCCATCACTTCTCGCTACCTCCATAACATCCATTCTTTCTTCCCTTTAATTTACATTTTAAAAGGAAAATTTAAATAACGAAATAAAACTAATTTATGAAATAATTCCTTCTTTTTTTCCTTCCTCCCTTCTTTTTCTTCTTTCTTCTTTTCTCCCTCCCTTTCTCTCTCCCTCTATAACTTCTCCCTACCTTCATAACATCCTTTCTTCCTCCTTCCTCTCCCATCTTTCTTCCCTTTAATTTATTTTAAAATTATGAATTAAATAACAAAATAACTAAAATTAATTTATGAAATGATCACGCTCCAAACATAACACTTCACCCTTTATTCTTTTATTTCACTTATATTCAGGAATATTACTTTTATGTGAGCCTAACAAAATCCTGAGATTCAAGAGGACCACGTTCCACACGTCTGGAATAGGAATGGTTCAATTAAAAGGTATTATGCTCTTGATCCCTCTCTTTTTCTAATCTAGGCGCATTATCATGCAAAAAAAAAAAAAGAGGTACACAGATTTCTTATTGGACCTTCTGCTCAATAAAAAAAAAAAAAATTGCAGGACTCTTTAAGAAAGTTTCTATAGCCTGTTATTGCCTTTTACCTTCCAATAATCTCTCCCCCCCATACTGGTCTATTGATGGCATTCCTGCATTGGGGGATGCTATGATAATTGACAGGCTTCCACAGCCCTTTTATCCTGTGTCTTCCAGGGTAGGAGATTAGAGAGAAGAAGAGAGGTATTTCATGAATGGGGGACAGAGAGCCAATAGAATTCCCTTATACCAGCTCTCAGCTGCCATTCATTTCTCTGATGAAACAAGGAGCATGGAAATCATTAGGTATCTGGGAGAATGTTGCTTTTAGGCTACGCAAAAATATCTACTGCAATATCTTTTTATCTATCTGAGTTTATACCTAATTATTTATGATATTGTTGCATGCCTTGAAAGTTCTATATAACGTTTTTTTTATTCTAAATTTTTATCATGTTCATTATTATTATTATACATGATTAATACTGTGTCAACAGTTTGTGCCGTGCTTTATGTTCCTGGCTACATATTTTAAAAAAAATTAAAAATCCCAATAAGCGTATATTAATTGGTTTGCACAAAATTTATAGCATCTACAAACTATAGAATTTTTTTTTTTTTTTTTTAGTAGTTATGGTGGCGATCAGCGACTTATAGCAGGATTGCAATTTTGCAGTGGACAAATCATACATTAACTGACACTTTTTACATTTTTGGGGACCAGTGACACTAATACAGTGATCAGTGCTAAAAAAATATACACTGTCACTGTACCAATGACACTGGCTGGGAAGGGGTTAACATCAGGGGAGATCAAAGGGTTAACTGTGTGCCTGACCAGAGCTTGTGTACTGTGTGGGAGGTGCTTTTACCAGGGGAAGGCATGGATTCATGTTCTTGCTTTGAAAGAACCACAGGATCCATGCCTTCCCTACTGACAGAACGGCGATCTGCCTTGTTTACACAGGCAGATCACCATTCTGGCTCTCTGCCTAATGATCGATGGGTTTCGGCGGAAATCGAGTCTACCGTATCCGCAGATCAGGTCCCATCGTGCATAATTAGAGCGGGTCGCATGCGCATCCTAGACCCCAAATTGCAGGATTACGTACTAGGTACGTGATCCTGCGCAGCAGAGCCGTCTTGCCGCCGTATATGTAAGCTATACAGTCAGCAGGCAATTAAAGACGAGCTCCAGTTAAACTGTAGCTGCTATCTTTTAATAAACAGACACTCGCCTGTCCCAGGATCCAGTACTCTGCTCATCCAAGCCATTTTTTCCATTCGTGTGCTGTCCCCGGTGCCAACATCTCAACTGCGGGCGCCCGGCTGTGACAGCATGGGGCTTCACAGCTGGATGCCCACTGTGCATGTGCGAGCCACATTACGGTTTGGGAATGGTCCCGCAGTCTTCTGGGACCTGTGACATGTCCCAGAAGACTGTTAGGAGGTAGGAGAACTTCCTCTCTGATCGCTTAGACAAGGATTGGGTACCTGTCAAAACCAGGTACCCGCTCCCCCCCCAACAAAACAAAAGTGCCATTTCCTAAAAAAGAGGGGGGAAGGGGGTGTAAAAGCAGAACACCCCCTTTTGGGTGGAGCTCCACCTTAAGCTCTGCGCTGCAGTGTGCACACTCAACCCTAACATCAGGTGCAATAAAAAAGTAAGCACAAAAAAACTGAAGCACACAAAGGGTGTAAACTTGGTTCTCCTCCAAAGAAAAAGGACCCTGGCACCGAGCCCCCTGGGTGCAAGACTCCTGAGGTGGACTGGGTACTCATGGTCCACCCAGCTGAAACCAGACCCTATTCTTTAGGGGACCTGCTCAGGCAAGGCCCAACCTAGTACTAGGTGGGGCTTCCCCAAAGGAAGACTCCAAGGTAGGGGGAGAACCCAACCACAAGGACACGTACCCACTTCCCAAAACCTTTCAGGGAAAGTCCAAGGACCTACCCCCTACTAACCAGGAGTGAGTTAAGTACATAGGGGCTGCGAAAAAAGTGAAAAATAAATAGGCACTTGCCAAAGCGCAAGACAACGGGTGGCCTTCTTCATGCAAAATGCCAGTGGTGGAAATTGAGGTCAGGCCCCCCAGCACTATTAGGTTGGCAGCCTGTAGCTGTGTGACTTTTCTTTTAGCATTTTGAATTTCTGACGCCATAAAATAAAGATGCCAACCTTTTATTTCATAGATTTTTTTTTTTTTTTCGCTTGAATTTAATGAGTTTAATTAAACTTCATGAGTTTTAGTTATGAATAACAGAAGAGGTGGTGATCTTTTTTAATTTCCCCCTTACAATCTTGAATGAACAATTATGTATTTATGTTTAGAGGAGTCTGCTAGCTAATCCTATAACAAAGATATTTGCATTTCTATTGTGTAATTGGATGTTTTTGGATGCCGGTTCGTGTATGAAGACAAGAATACACAAAGGAGGCAGGGTTTGGTCTTGTGGCACACTGACACATAGCCAGCCTGAACTCAACTAGGAAAGTTATGGAGCTTATATGGGCAGTTGTGCAATTGGCTCCATCTGGTTAGCGATTTTAGCATTGCAGCTAAACTAATAAATATTAACCATATATCTCTAGTACTATCGATACAATACTACGCTAATGAAATAAGGAATAATATATGTGAAGGGCTTAAAATGTATTTCCACTTTTGCAATCAACTTTGAAAAAACCTCCAATACAGTATATATACTATAATATAATATATATATATATATATATATATATATATATATATATATATATATATATATATATTTATGTGTGTATATATCTATATATATATATATATATATATATATATACAGTGGGGACGGAAAGTATTCAGACCCCCTTAAATTTTTCCCTCTTTGTTATATTGCAGCCATTTGCTAAAATCATTTAAGTTCATTTTTTTCCTCATTAATGTACACACAGCACCCCATATTGACAGAAAAACACAGAATTGTTGACATTTTTGCAGATTTATTAAAAAACTGAAATATCACATGGTCCTAAGTATTCAGACCCTTTGCTGTGACACTCATATATTTAACTGCTGTCCATGTCTTCTGATCATCCTTGAGATGGTTCTACACCTTCATTTGAGTCTAGCTGTGTTTGATTATACTGCTTGGACTTGATTAGGAAAGCCACACACCTGTCTATATAAGACCTTACAGCTCACAGTGCATGTCAGAGCAAATGAGAATCATGAGGTCAAAGGAATTGCCTGAAGAGCTCAGAGACAGAATTGTGGCAAGGCACAGATCTGGCCAAGGTTACAAAAAAATTTATGCTGCACTTAATGTTCCTAAGAGCACAGTGGCCTCCATAATCCTTAAATGGAAGATGTTTGGGACGACCAGAACCCTTCGTAGAGCTGTCCGTCCGGCCAAACTGAGCTATCAGCGGAGAAGAGCCTTGGTGAGAGAGGTAAAGAAGAACCCAAAGATCACTGTGGCTGTGTTAGGTACCTGGTAGGAGAGCCTGACTTGTAGGAGAAGACCTCTCATACAACGCTGGTTCAGGAGCCACTGGAGTGGGGACAGTGGTCTCCTGAGCACAGTGGGGTAGGAGTGCCTGTAGAGTTGAGTCTCTGGTGCTGAGGTGAAGAGAGAGATCCTGCAGGGATGGCTGGACTGCAGATCAGGTGAGACTGGAAGCAGCAGCTGGAACACTTGGAGATGCAGAGGTCTCTGGAGCTGAAGCTGAAGGTGCAACAGCAAGGACTAGCAGGAACAAGCAGGGTCAGACGGTCCGGGTCAGCAAGGATATGAGACAGGCAAAACAGCAGGCAGAGGCAGCGTCAGTAGGCAGGCAAGGATCGGCAACGGTATCAGGCAGGTAGTATAAGAATAGTCAGACAGGCCGGGTCGGATTGGAGCAGAACGGGTGGTCAAACAAGCCGGGTCAGATAGGTAGCAATCAATCAGGTTCAAATACAGGAATCACGAAGCTGAGACGAAGCAGCAATGTGTCAGAGGCACAGGGGGGCTTTTATGTGCACCTTGGCGCCAAACCGGCGCTATCGCGAACGCGCGCACGCCCGTACGCGCGCACGTGCACACGCGCGCGCGCACAAGCGCCGCGAACCCGCGCGCGCCCTAGCGCCGCGCCGACGCCCGGGAACAACAAGGATTTGTCGAACAGCACGCGACGGGGCGCGCCGGCGCCTAGGCGTACCCTGACAGGCTGAGCTCCAGAGATGCAGTCGGGGAGATGGGAGAAAGCTGTCGAAAGTCAACCATCACTGCCGCCCTCCACCAGTCGGGGCTTTATGGCAGAGTGGCCCGACGGAAGCCTCTCCTCAGTGCAAGACACATGAAATTTGCTAAAAAAAACCTGAAGGACTTAATTCTAAGCGGTATGTGTGGAGAAAACCAGGCACTGCTCATCACCTGTCCAATACAGTCCCAACAGTGAAGCATGGTGGTGGCAGCATCATGGTGTGGGGGTGTTTTTCAGCTACAGGGACAGGACGACTGGTTGCAATCGAGGGAAAGATGAATGCGGCCAAGTACAGGGATATCCTGGACGAAAACCTTCTCCAGAGTGCTCAGGACCTCAGACTGGGCCGAAGGTTTACCTTCCAACAAGATAATGACCCTAAGCACACAGCTAAAATAACGAAGGAGTGGCTTCACAACAACTCCGTGACTGTTCTTGAATGGCCCAGCCAGAGCCCTGACTTAAACCCAATTGAGCATCTCTGGAGAGACCTAAAAATGGCTGTCCACCAACGTTTACCATCCAACCTGACAGAACTGGAGAGGATCTGCAAGGAGGAATGGCAGAGGATCCCCAAATCCAGGTGTGAAAAACTTGTTGCATCTTTCCCAAAAAGACTTATGGCTGTATTAGATCAAAAGGGGGCTTCTACTAAATACTGAGCAAAGGGTCTGAATACTTAGGACCATGTGATATTTCAGTTTTTCTTTTTTACTAAATCTGCAAAAATGTCAACAATTCTGTGTTTTTCTGTCAATATGGGGTGCTGTGTGTACATTAATGAGGAAAAAAATGAACTTAAATGATTTTAGTAAATGGCTGCAATATAACAAAGAGTCAAAAATTTAAGGGGGTCTGAATACTTTCCGTCCCCACTGTATATATGCGTGTGTTTCTGTTCATGCAGTATGTCTAAAAATCATTTAGAAAAGAAAATCGCTTGATTCCCCCATCAACACAGTCAGTATTGATGGGGTAATACCTCCAGTAGCGCTACAGTTTTCTGCTGGTAGGGCGGCGTGGGGAGCCTTTCGGCCAGCAGAATACAATGACTACTGCCAGCGGCTATAGCCGCTGGCAGTAATCACATGTAAAAAAATGTGTCAGGCTGGTTGTACCTAAGTCAATTGATGAATGTACAATCAGCCTGCCCACCGTACATGAATAGAAATGTGTCCGGTCCCTGCTGAACCGGTTGTATTTTGATCCATATATGGCCGGCTTTACATATTGTGACTCAATAGGGGACAGACTGAGGGACAGCTCTTTTAGCCCTGGTTCACACTGACACAAAAAATAAAGAAAAGTATTTGTTTCAATGACCCACAGTGAAAGGTCAAGACACTAAATTGATGAAGAAATTAGATTTTTTTAATTTTTTGAATTGGATATGTTTTATAGCATAAAGTAAAAAATATTGTCGGTCTTTGTTTATAGCGTAAAAAAAATAAAAACCGAAGAGGTGATCAAATACCACCAAAGGAAAGCCCTATTTGTGGGGAAATGCAATTATTTTAGTAAATATAAACTGCTTAATTCCCTGTTCTCATCAGCAATATACAGCAGTTTTGTGACTTCTACCGGTGCCTGGTTAAAGCTTGTAGGAGAAGTTTTCATGCTGCACTGAGCTGTCCTATGAGGCTGCATGACCCCTGACCCTCTGTCACAGTGCTGATTGGTCCTGTGCTGATCACATGCACCCTCCCAAGAAAAAAACTAACTCTCTAGCAATACACACCAAACTGAGCGAGTGCCTCCAAGGCTCTGTTCTGTCAGGAGATGGATTGGGGACTGTGGAAGAAGGGGAGGATCAGAAAAGACGGGATCAAACCGCCTTTTTAGACAATGTGAAGGATTAACCCCTTAGGTTCCACAGTATAACAAGCATGCTATGCTGCATATACAGACTTTACGCTTGTGGGTTTAGTAACACTTTACATAGAAACATAGAAGCATAGAAAAGTGACAGCAGAAAAATACGGAGTAGTCCATCGAGTCTGTCCATTTTTTTTTCATTAACCTTGTTGTCTAAGGCTGGCCATACATTATACAATTTTCTTGTACAACTTTCCTTTGCCAAAACCATATAATAGGAGGTCAAACCTAAACACTTTCAATTTGTATGCAATCAGGCAGGCCCTTCCATTACATAGTTGAAGGTAAATCTAAAGAAAATTGAATACGAAAATTGCATGGTGTATGGCCAGCTTTGCTATGGATCTATGTTTATCCCAAGCATGTTTAAAGCCACTTAACTCATAAACATTCCTTCTATTGCTCTCAGACTCCTCCGAAGCCCCAAATTTCTTTTTTGTATTTGTTGCTGTGATCTGACTTCCTGTTAGAGGGCGGCTATGTTCCTTCTTTTTGATCCCACTGTATGTAGGAATGTTGCCACCTCTCTTGCTTGCTTCTGAGATGGACTATGGACTAGGGACTATGGGATGTTTATTGTGCATAGAGTAGTGCATATAACCACAACTAATGTGCACTGCTCAATTCAAACAAAGGTGAGGGGGAAAAGGAGATGCTCCGTGTCTGATGAAGGACATTATAGATAGGCAGAGCAGCCTGGATCCTCCTCTTCTCGGGTCCCTCTTCGCTGCTCCTGGCACCTCCCTCCTGTCGAGTACCCCCACAGCAAGCAGCTTGCTATGGGGACACCCGAGCTGATCTGCAGGTCCATGTGTCCATTCAGACACGGAGTCCTGACCCGGCCCCGCCCAACATCTCTCCCCTGATTGGCTGACTGAATTTGATTGACAGCCGCGGGAGCCAATGGCGCCGCTGCTGTGTCTCAGCCAAACAGGAGGAGAGTCCTGGATGGCTTAGACATTCGTGGACATCACTGGAGAGAGAAGGAGCTCAGGTAAGTATTGGGGGGGCTGGGGGGGGGGCTGCTACACACAGAAGGTTACTTTTATCTCAATGCATAGAATGCATTAAGTTAAAAAAAAAAAAAAACCTTCTGCTTTTCCAATGTCTTTAAAGTGGACCTTCATTAATGTTTTCATCTTTCCATCTATTAAATCTTCTGCCCTTTTTGTTTTAACTTTGGATAGTAAAACATTTTTTTTCTGCCAGCAAATAACTTATACAGCCCACTTCCTGTTTCTTGTCTGGTAAAAAGCCCAGGCTTATGACATCTCTCACTCTCCTGAGAGTTTGTCAGGAAGGGAGGGTGGGTGAGCTATAAGAGGGCCAATGAGAGCTGCAGAGCTGGAGCTGTGTGTCTGTGTAAATCCAGGAAGTGAACAGGCAGCAGCTTCAGCTGCCCACAGTTAAAATGGTTGCAGCCAGACTCAGTGGAGGAAGATTTCTGCAGAATATTTGGCAAGTACAGAATCTCAGTATATATAAAATAATATACAAAGTAGTTGGAGGGAAGCTTCAGAATGGCAAAGTCATTTTTATTACAAATTATGTGAGCCGACTGCAGTTCCTCTTTAAGTAGTGCATACATCTCAACCGTTTGAGATGGGAATGAGGGACACCTATTACCAAAAGTATGTAGGGAAATGAAACACCCTCTGTGGGTTTAACCATTTTTTAATTTTTTAAAATTTTTTTTTTTTAGAATTCTCCTTTAAGGGGGCCTTAAAGCGGAATTCCACCCAAAAGTGGAACTTCCGCTCATTGTACTCCCCCCCCCCCCTCTGGAGCCACATTTGGCACCTTTGGGGGGGGGGGGGGCAGGATAGCTGTCTTTCACAGGTATCCTGTTCTCACTTCCGGAAGCCTCAGCCGCAGGTATTGACGTCACCGGCCTGGGTTCCCTCCTCCTTCCTCCTCCTTCCCCCGCCGCCGGGCCAGTAGGAGAGAGGAGCGGAGTGAATGTGCATGCGCAGTAGGGTTCCTGGCGTGAAGCCGTAAGGCTACACTGCCGGGTTCCCTTACTCGCAATGGAGGCAGCAGCACCCGACAGCCGATGGAAAGATCAGCTGCGGTGCCGACATCGCTGGATCCCAGGACAGGCAAGTGACCGATTATTAAAAGTCAGCAGCTGCAGTATGTGCAGCTGCTGGCTTTTCATTTTAGCAGTGGTGGGCGGACCTCTGCTTTAAAGGAGAATTCAAAAAAAAAAAAATGGTTAAACCCACAAGTTTTTTTTTGTTTTTTTAATCACTATTATTGCTTTATAGTGGCTTTTGACATTTACAAATAAAGCAATTTAGATGAAAGAATTAGCATTGTGAAACACTTTTTGAAAGATAAAAAGTGCAATTTATAAACAAATATATGGATCAGACCAAAATGAGGGACAAATGAGGAGGAATGAGGGACAGAGGGACATTGCTCCAAATCAGGGACAGTCCCTCGAAATCAGGGACAGTTGGGAGCTATGTTAGTGGATGTGTATGAATTTTTTTTTTTTTTTTTTTGGAGAATAGGGACATTGTTTCGTTTCAGTTTAATAGCTTTCCCAGTGAACGTGTATTGTAAAGACAGAGTGCAGATAACAAGGTGTGACTGAATCCTGTAATATAGCATAAGGTATTTTGGGCACAGTATTGCATAATATGCATAATAATAGCAGAAATCCACAATAGCATTATTATTTTAGCATAGAACATCTGCTGCTCTTAAAGGCTCAATACTGTCACCTACAGGAGATCAGGAGAACACATGGTTTGATAGGGTGAAGTGACCCTGAGTACTGTAAAGCCAGAATTTGGGTATCTTGCTTGGGGATATGACGGCTCTTTTCGTTAACTAAATGACTTTGCAATTTAAATTAAATGCATCTATAAGAAAAAAAGTAAACTATGGATTACATATTAGGCTGAAATAGGATTGATGTATTCAGACAACCATAGGGCCAATGAACCAGCACACCAAGGGCCTGTCTTTAATATTTGGCAACCTGCTATCCTTGATATTAGGGGTGCAAAATTAGAGCAGAAACTGACTGTTTCACCCATTGAGCTTCTTATTTATTATTTACTTCTACTTAGAGGTGTGCTCTTTCCTGTTTTCTTTTTTGGGGGGGGGGGGCAGGGGGGGGGGGGTATTAAGGACAACTTTGTTCATTTTATTTCGTTTTTTTTTTGTATTAATGTTTGTTTGTTTTTTGTGTACATTTGTGTGTGCTTATTTGATCAGTATTTGACACATTACTTTTTTTTTTTTTATTATTATTTTTTTAGAGGAAGTTAAAGCTGAACCCTTGTCTGCAAATGAACACAAGAAAACAAAAACAGAAACAAAAAAAAAACAAAAAAAAAACTTGCAGCAGGACCCCCCCTGCACTGCAAGAATACATTCTCATTATGTCTAGCCACTTAAGGGCCGAGCCTCTTTTTGAGATGTGTTGCTTACAAGTTAAAAAGCGTTTTGTTTTTTTTTGCTAGAAAATTACGTAGAACCCCCAAACACTATACATTTTACAAAAAAACAAGAAACATTTGTCATTTAAAAAAATCATTTGAAAAAATGGCCCTTTAAGAGCTATGGGCAGAAGTGACGTTTTGACGTTGCTTCCGCCCTGCAATGTTATGGAGACGGGCGGGGGCCATCTTTTCCCCTCACTCGTCTCTATACCCAGCAAGGGGTAACATCCGATCGCCTCTGCCGATGGCTCTGGTAAGCGGCGGAGGGCACTGGAGCGCAGCGGGAGGGGGGGCCCTCTCCCGCTGCAGATAAAAGTGAACTTGCCGTGAATCTGCCGCACAGACCACTCATATCGGAAAGCGGACTGCCGGACGACCAAGAGGATACTGAGGTTATGGCAGCTAGCTGCTGCCATAACAGCAATATTCCTCTTCAAACTTAAGACATATATCAGCTTGTGACGGTCTTTAAGTGGCTAGGGAGGCCGGTATAAGGAGCATAAATTTCACTCCAGCAGGCTCCCTCTATCTGTGGGAATAGGTCACTGCATCCTCCTCTGTAAGTCGCTCACAGCCGCAGTTGCACGATTTCCCCCAACAATGCAGGGTTAATAAACTGCTGGAAGAGGGAATAGGGTCACTGATACAGCCTCTTCCTCTATCCCCCTAGAAATAATGGGTATTTAACCCATGCAGCACTGGGGGGCCCCACCTGCAAGGTAATTTTTTTGTTTTAGCTGAAAGACCAGCTTTAACCCCTTGACCTCCGGAAAATTTAGCCCCCCCCCCTTCATGACCAGGCCATTTTTGCGATACATCACTGCGTACCTATAAGAATTGCGCAGTCATGAAACGCTGTACCCAAATAAAGTTTACGTTTTTTTCTTTTGGTGGAATTTGATCACCACTGCGTTTTTTATTTTTTTGGGTTATAAAAGGACTGACAATTTTGAAAAAATAAAATAAAATATTTTTTACTTTTTATTATAAAACATATCCAATAAAAAGAAAGTTAAAAATCTAATTTCTTTATATATTTAGACCAATATGTATTCTGCTACATGCATATATATATATATATATATATATATATATATATATATATATACTTATTAATAAGCATATATTGATTGGTTTGCGCAAAAGTTATAGCGTCTACAAACTATGGAATATATACTGGATTTTTTTTCTTTTATACTAATAATGATGGCGATCAGCGACTTATAGAGGAACTGCGATATTGTGGCGGAAAATCGGACACTAACTGACACTTTGGGGGAACCAGTGACACTAATACAGTGATCAGTGCTAAAAATATGCACTGTCACTGTACTAATGACACTGGCTGGGAAGGGGTTAAACATCAGGGGTGATCAAAGGGTTAACTGTGTGCTTAACCTGTGTTTTTGTTTACTGTGTTAGATGCTTTTACTGTGGGAATTCATCCCTTCCCCCCTGTCAGAACTGAACTGAACTGATTGGAGGGATAGGGACACACACCCCCTTCCAGCACACAGGAACAGAGCTAAGGCTGAGGCCCTCCCCTGTCACCATTTTTCTCTTGGTGTCAGGAAAACTTGTAAGAAGTGACTCATGCTGATAGCAGAGGAACGAGGCAGCAGACAGAAATGACACTTAGTGCTCCTAATTGAGACAAGTAAACACTATAGAGGGAGAGGGGTTTCCAACCACTTTAAACCTTAAATTATAATCACAATTTAAAGTGATTGTAAAGGATTGTTTTTTGTTTTTTTTTTAAATAACAAACATGTCATACTTACCTCCACTGTGCAGCTTGTTTTGCACAAAGTGGCCCCGAACCTCCTCCTCTGGGGTCCCCCCGGCGGCTCCTCCCCACATCAGATAACCCCCTAGGAGAAGCGCTCTCCCGAGGGGGTTACCTTGCAGGCGTGCTTCCAAGTCCAGCATTTGCGTCCACAGACATGAATGCCGGACTCGGCCCCCTGCCCCCCGGCGCCAGTGTCATTGGATTTGATTGACAGCAGCGGGAGCCAATGGCTGCGCTGCTATCAATCTATCCAATCAAGAGCTGGGACCCCGTGGAGAGAGGGACAGCGTGTCCCCACCGAGGAGATGAAGGGGCTCAGGTAAGTAAAATGGGGGGGGGGGGGCTGGGGGGCCGGTCACTGCCAGGTGTTTTTTCACCTTAATGCAAAGGGTGCATTAAGGTGAAAAAACACGAGGGTTTACAACCCCTTTAATGCTAAGCTCCATGTTTTTGGAGTCTGTGACTACTAAAGTACTGAAGCCATTTTTAAATCAGAATGACAGTCAGGCAAGTTGCATTTTCAGATCACAGCCTTGATGTTTGCCTAGACTAAGATTTCCATTGAAGTGTTACTAAATCCAGGACTCTGCATTCACTATATCTGATCTCCCTCAGTACATAGAACATGGAAATGCAATTATTTTAGTAAATATAAACTGCTAAATACTTTTTCTCATCAGCAGTATATAGCAGTCCTGTGACTTTTATCAGTTCCTGGATAAAGCCTGTAGGAGGCATTTTCATACTGCACTGGCTGTCCAATGAGGATGCAGGACCCCTGACCCTCTGTCTGGACAGTGCTGATTGGCCCTGTGCACTTTCCCAAGAGAAGAAATCTTTCCAGTAGTACGCACCAAACTGAGCATGTGCAGCCTGACTCCAGTAACTCTGTCTTATCCGGACTGGTTTTGGAAACAATGCAAGAAGGGGAGGATCAGAGAATACAGGATCAAACAGACTTTTTACACAGGAATAACCTCTTAGGTTCCACAGTGATTATAACGAGCATGTTTTACTGCATATACAGACTGATTTTACCATTGTGGGTTTAGTAACATTTTAATTAATGAGATCAATATGCAAAGTAGGGTAACCCTGGTTGATCCCTCACTGATCTGATTCCAGCAAACTGAGGGTTAGCATTGCTGTTTACATGGCTGCAGGTAAGTACGGGGCTCTGATGACTCTGATCACTTCATTTGATAAGATTACAATTTCATACCTCCCAACATTTTGAGATGGGATTGAGGGACACCTACTAGCAAATGTATGTTGACATAGGACACGCCCCCTGCCACATCCCCTTAAAGGAGAATTAACAAAAAAAAAGGTTAATTAGATCCAGAAGTGTTTTTTTTGTCACTACTATTCCTTTATATTGGCTTTTAAAATGTACAAATGCAGCAATTTAGAAATCAGATGAAAGGTTTAGCACTGGGAAACACTTTTTGAAAGATAAAAAGTGCATTTTATATACAACTATATAGATCAGACCAAAATGAGGGACAAATGAGGAGGAAAGAGGGACAGAGGGACATTGCTCCAAATCAGGGACAGTCCCTCGAAATCAGGGACAGTTTGGAGCTATGCAATTTTGCTGAGCAAACAAATTTCCGATGCCCCGTCACGTATGGAGATGCAGTTTATTTGTTTGTATTTATCCGGCTCTATAATTCCCGATTCACAGATAGGCAAGACACCTACGCACATATTTACCCCCATTTTTTTTATTTTTTTTATTTGCCTTCCGAAAATCCTGTCCCAGCGACGCAGCTGCCATTGTTAATATTTATTTTTTTATTGCTGATAAGAAGTGAGGACACAGGTTCTTTTATAGTTCATTGCGCTGTTATTTCGAGTGTTTCCTGTCCATCCTACGTAACCGATAATCCTTGGCCCCACACTGAGGAGTATTGTCCCCGGCTTGTATCAGCTTCAGTTCCCTATATGTCAAAGGAGAGAAATGTGAGAAATCCTTCTCAAGATTTGACAAGCTGACCTTTAAACTTACAGGTCTGAAAGGCCGACTTCTTCCAAAAATCATTCTTCAGCTTTCAATGGCTGCCAGCAGTTTAACCACTCCAGCTCCGGATGATTTTACCCCCCCCCCCCTTAATGACCAGGCTAGTTTTTTGCGATACGGCACTGCGTTATTTTAACTGACAATTGCGCGATCGTGCCACGCTGTACCCAAATAAACTTTGTGTCCTTTTTTCCCACCAATAGAGATTTATTTTGGTGGTATTTGATCACCTCTGCGGTTTTTATTTTTTGCGCTACGTACCAAAAATACCTCTTATGCCCCGTACACACGGTCGGACATTGATCGGACATTCCGACAACAAAATCCATGGATTTTTTCCGATGGATGTTGGCTCAAACTTGTCTTGCATACACACGGTCACACAAAAGTTGTCGGAAAATCCGATCGTTCTGAACGCGGTGACGTAAAACACGTTCGTCAGGACTATAAACGGGGCAGTAGCCAATAGCTTTCGTCTCTTAATTTACTCTGAGCATGCGTGGCACTTAGTCCGTCGGATTCGTCTACACACGATCGGAATTTAAAGGATCGGATTTTGTTGTCAGAAAATTTTATAGCCCGCTCTCAGACTTTGTGTGTCGGAAATCTAAAGAGAGAACTACCATCCAAGTAGGCCATATAGGTTGCCACCATCCCTGATATCAAGAAAAAAGAGAGAAAACCCCTCAAAGAGTTGGTGGGACTTTAAAGGCAACAAAGTAGTAAAAAACAATTTTATTGATACAAGTATACAAAAATATATAAATATGACAATATGAAAAACGTCTAATACAATTCACTGCATACACAATAAAATAAGGATATGGATATGCTGATGTAGAATTCGAATGTATATTCGTGTAATCTTCCACCTTGGGCCTACGCGTTTCGTATGTGTTGGAAATTCCGATGGAAAAAGTCAGATGGAGCCCACACACGGTCGGAATTTCCGACAACACGCTCCAATCGCACATATTCCGTCGGAATGTCCGACCGTGTGTACAGGGCATTAGTAGTTTCAACTGTACTTATCAAATTGCACTGTGCTAGTTACTATCATGATGCATTACCTTTTTACCCATGTTACTAAGTTTATCAATGAATAAATATCAATATATTTTTATAGATTTTGATATATTTTGTTACAATCATTGTACTCTTTTGCAGCCACAAGCTTCATTTAAAGTCCCAATTTTTGTCCCTGCCCCCCTCTCTTTGCCACTAAATAGGGATGGAGGCATCTGGCCTTTTAAGGCCATTGCCTCATATAAAGTCCCAACACAATAAAAATATATTTTTTCTCTTACATACAAAAAAAAAGACTGACAATTTTGAAAAAAAAAAAACTGCTATAAAACATTCCCAATAAAAAAAAATGTAAAAAATCGAATTTCTTCATCAATTTAGGCCAATATGTGTTCTGCTACGTGTTTTTGGTAAAAAAAAATTCCGGTAATTGTATATTGATTGGTTTGCGCAAAATTTATAGCGCCTACAAACTATGGGATAGATTTATTTATTTTTATTCTATTTTACTAGTAATGGCGGCGATCAGCCACTTATAGCGGGATTGCAATAATGTGGCGGACAAATCGGACACTAAGTGACACTTTGACACTTATTGGGGACCAGTGACACTAATACAGTGATCAGTGCTAAAAAATATGCACTGTCACTGTACTAATGACACTGGCAGGGAAGGGGTTAACATCAGGCGGCGATCAAAGGGGTAAATGTGTTCTCTGGGAATGCTTGTTAACTGTGGGGGGAGGTGCTTTGACTGGAGGAATTTAAAAATCTGTGTTCCTGCTTAGCAGGAACACAGGATCAGCACATTCCCCTCTCACAGAACGGTGGTCTGCCTTGTTTACATAGGCAGACCGCCATTCTTCCTTTCTCCTGAACAATCGGCGGGTCCCAGTGGACATCACGTCCGCTGGACCTGCTGATTGGCTCCCGCTGTGCCCAATCACAACGGGAGTGGGTCGGCAGGGGCATGCGCACGATACGTGATCTGGCGCAGAGCGGCCGCCCTGCCGCAGTATATCTACGTTGGGGCGGTCGCTAAGAGGTTAAGGAGAATTTTTTATATTAAAACGGTAGTAAACCCCAGGTGGTCAAAAAAATGAATTCCTGCAAGGCAATGTCATAATTTGCTAGTATGCATTGCATACTAGCACATTATGGGGAACTTACCTTAGAAAGAAGCCCTCCCACGCAGCGATGTCACCTCTGAAACGGTTGCCATCTTCCCCTGGGCTTCCTTCTGGGTGCATGAGTGGCTGGGGGCACGATGATGTCACAATGACGCGGGAGCTGCGGTTTCCAGCACGGGATCTGAAGGTGCGGCACTGAGTGCATGCGCCAATGATGTCATCGGCTGCATGCAGTCTGAATATCTCCTAAACTGTGCAAGTTTAGGAGATATTGACAGTACCTACAGAATGCATTCAGATAACAAAAAAACCTTCTGACTTTTACAACCCCTTTAACGTTTTTCATTTTCAGCACCACCGCGGGTTAAAACAATAAAAATAATTAACTAAAGGCAAAACTTTTTTTTTCGTTTTGGACAGCATTAGGAGGGTTTAGAACCCCTGCTAGGTTTTTATTGCTGTCTGTGTCCCCATTTCGGAGATTCCCCCTCTCTATTTGTCCTGTTTACCATTATCATTGAAAGTGAAAGTCCTCAGAAAAGTAATAGAGGGAAAATCCTCCAATGGGGATACTAGGTCTGGGGGGGGGCCCCCAAAGGATTCCCTTAAAGTGGTTGTATAGTCATTTTTTTAACTTTTATCCTTTTAAGCCTTATTATAGGCTTACCTGTAGGCAGTGGCGTCGCTAGGGGGTGGCTTCTGGGGCTATAGCCCCGAATCTGGGGCCCATAGCCCTGAGTCTCTGCAGGGGTCCCCAAGGGGAGGGGAGGCTCTCTGGGGACCCTGATGTAAGTGGGGGCTCTCTGGGGACCCTGATGCAAGGGGGAGGCTCTCTGGGGACCCTGATTTTAAGGGGGAGCCTCTCTGGGGACCCTAATGTAAGGGGGGCTCTCTGTGGACCCAGATGAAAATGGGGGGCTCTCTGGGGATATATACACACACACACATATATTACTGTATATACATGTGTATGCCCACCCAAGCGTATGACTTTCTTTACTTCACTGCTATGGGCTCTAGCCCCAGATCTTTTGTAGACCTAGCAACGCCCCTGCCTGTAGGTAAAAAGAATATCTCCTAAACCTGTACAGTTTAGGAGATATTCCCCTTGCAATGAGCTGCTGACTTCAGCGGCGCATGCGCTCCGGGGATTCTTGGCTGAAAGTCCGGCAGACGCCGGACCTTGCCGGAAAGAAGTCTCCCGCGCGCTCTGGCCACTCACAGCGCCGGAGCCGCAAAACCCAGAAGACATGCCGAGGCATAATGTCAGCTCCCTCGGCATGGACCGGGTGAGATACCGACGTCTCGTTCTAATGTAAGTATTTCATAATGAGCTAGTATGCGGTGCATACTAGCTCATTATGCCTTTTGCCTTACAGGTGTAGAAAAAAAAAAAAGTCAGCGGGTTTACTACCGCTTTAATTTACAGGGATTTCCTCTCACTTCTTGTTTTGGCTATGGGACAGGAAGTGAAGGGAAATCTCCCCCAATGAGACACAGATGGTTAAAAATAAAGAAAAAATTGACAGCGCTTATAACCCTCCCTTACTCTTCCCAAAATAAAATAAAAAAATTGGCCATAGTTCTACTTTATGAATACATACTGGAATAGATATTTTTTTTTTTTTTTTTTTGTTTAATGTCACCACGTTAGCAATTAACAATTACCTGTTAACCTAACACTTAGCATTGACTCTAACCTTAATGCTTATCCCCTAAATTATAATCTCAGCCTTAGTCCATAAACTAACCCCCTGAAATCCATATGTAGTACATCAGGCTGATTCAGGGAGCCTTTGATTTCCATTTAGTAGGAACAGTTATGTGAATGCTGACAGGTCCTCTTTATCATAGGTATAAAAACCAGCGAACAGATGTTTTTCAAAATGTTTTTCAAAATGTTTTGAATGCCAAACAATCCTTTTCTTTTTTTTATACACGCATACATGCACGTAGACATGTATATATAGAGACAACAAGTATGTGTGCATACCTGACGCTCCAGATATGCATTTATAACAAGTATTTATAGTATTCATTTATTGGAGTTTTAGGGGAACAGTCAACTGGGCAAAAGTGACTGATTGATTTTAAATAGCAATTATACAACATTCATCAGAGGTATGTAATAGGCTTTAATAGAGAAATATCATATATTTTCAGTGAGCATATCTTTTGAGTTGTTTTTTTATTTTATTTTTTTGATTAGTGGATTAGCCATTATAATCATTTTCCCTCTCTGTTTAGGAACAATTAAAGCTGTATCGACTTCTGTTCAACCACAGTGACCAGACATGGATTAAAATTTCGATGGCCAGTTTAACTTCTTACCGCCCGCCCGCCCACAGTGGTTATGCGGTGCAACCCCGCTGGATCACGTACATGTACATCGGCAGAGACTTCTGTGTTTGTGCGCGCACATACGCATGCCCGCTGCTGACAGCACTGTATTCAACCAGCAGGGCCGGATCTAGCCTGTTTGATGTGGGGGTGCAGTAAAAGATCTCGGGGGGGGGCGGAAAATGGGAGGTCAGCAGGGAAAAGTACGGGGGGGGGGGGGGCAGCTGGGCAGAAGAGAGGATCCCAGGATAGGATCAGCAGTTAGCAGGCCAGGGCACCGGGGCTATTTGTTTTTAGGACAGCATATAGGGGTCAGCTGGGCAGTTTACAGTGTGGGTCAGCAGGGTTGTGCACAGGAATTGGTAAAGCAGTGAACTGGGAATCAGTAGGGCAGAGGACTGGGGTCACCACTGGAAAGGAAGAGGACAGGGGTCACCGCTGGCAGGAGAGAGGGCAGGGGTCACCACTGGCAGGAGAGAGGGCAGGGGTCACCGCTGGCAGGAGAGAGGGCAGGGGTCACTGATGGCCGGAGAGAGGGCAGGGATCACAGCTGAAAGGAGAAAGAGGACAGGAGTCATCTCTGACAGGGCGGGGGACAGGAGTAATCTCTGGCAGGGCAGGGGACAGGGGTCACCGCTGGCAAGATAGAGGACAGGTGTTACCATTGGAGGGAGAGAGGACAGGGGTCATGGCTCAAAGGAGAGAGGACAGGGGTCACGGCTGGAAGGAGAGAGGACAGGGGTCACGGCTGGAAGGAGAGAGGACAGGGGTCACGGCTGGAAGGAGAGAGGACAGGGGTCACGGCTGGAAGGAGAGAGGACAGGGGTCACGGCTGGAAGGAGAGAGGACAGGGGTCACGGCTGGAAGGAGAGAGGACAGGGGTCACGGCTGGAAGGAGAGAGGACAGGGGTCACGGCTGGAAGGAGAGAGGACAGGGGTCACGGCTGGAAGGAGAGAGGACAGGGGTCACGGCTGGAAGGAGAGAGGACAGGGGTTACCGCTGGAAGGAGAGAGGACAGGGGTCTCTGCTGGAAGGAGAGAGGACAGGGGTCACGGCTGGAAGGAGAGAGGACAGGGGTCACGGCTGGAAGGAGAGATAACAGGGGTCACCGCTGCAAGGAGAGAGGACAGGGGTCACCGCTGCAAGGAGAGAGGACAGGGGTCACCGCTGCAAGGAGAGAGGACAGGGGTCACCGCTGCAAGGAGAGAGGACAGGGGTCACCGCTGCAAGGAGAGAGGACAGGGGTCACCGCTGGAAGGAGAGAGGACAGGGGTGAAGGCTGGAAGGAGAGAGGACAGGGGTCACGGCTGGAAGGAGAGAGGACAGGGGTCACGGCTGGAAGAAGAGATGACAGGGGTCACCGCTGCAAGGAGAGAGGACAGGGGTCACCGCTGGAAGGAGAGAGGACAGGGGTAACTGCTGGCAGGGCACTTAGCATAGCTGAGCCAGTGTCTCCCTGCTGCTTGCTAAGAGGCTGTACCAGCTGCCAGTCCAGGCATCTGGGTAAATCCTGGTGGAAAAGTCAGAATCTTTCCCCAGCCTGGATCAGCTGAAAAACAGGTCGCAGAAGTGCAGAACGAACTGCACTACTGTGATCCATTGTGATACAGCCAAAAAAACTATACTTCTCCTTAAATGTAAAACCCCACTTAACTGTCAAATTTCCTGATTGTTTTACAACTGTTGGCATTTTTACATATACTATATAGCTGTGATTTTTACTAGTCACTCTTTGCCCCTATGTAAACTTTTTATAGGTTCACTGCTCCCTCAACAGGTATGTAGGTGAGGTTGCAGTATGGTGGAGTGGAAATAATACACAGAGTCCAAGTGCGATTAAAGAACTTTTATTGAAATAATGCAAAGACACTTCACAATTAACCCGGTGGGAAGACAACCCAGCTGGGAACATTCACAGGTCCAACAGCATGCAGAGAGCAGGTTTCAGCCAAACTGACAATGCCTATTGAGAGGGGCAGAATGCGGCCTGGCCATCTTGTGTCCAAGCAGGATGATGTCCAGAGAAGCTGCGAGCCCTATGCTTTTCCTCCTCATCAGGAACCTTTCCCTGCCGCTAGTTCTGTCCCTACTAGGCGGGCTAGCTGTCCCTACTCTACCCACTCGCAAAATGTGCGCCAAACTTGGAAACCACGGCCCTAAAAGGCTCTGCCTGAGCCCAGATGGCCACTAGAGTCACATTGGGTGGCAGCATCCAATGGGATAGCTTCCCCAGTGACCCAAGAAACCATAGAGGAACCATGTTCCTCTTGACTTCCTCTCCAACTGCAGTGCCACTGCGGAAGAGTGCCACCTGCAGCGGAGAAAGGATGTGGAGATTATATGGGCCTTTGTGTGTACCTCCTTGGGTATAATACAAGCAAAACCAGACTGTTTATATATAAAAATATATCATTTTATTAGAAAAGTCACAAATATTTAAAAAGAAAGTTAAAAACATTCAAATAGGTTGGCCATCCAGGATAGTGCGTTTTCTGGCCTTAAGATCTGTTTGTTCTGGCCGACATGTTTTGAGGGAGAGTCCCACTTCATCAGGGTCTTGGATATTATTATGGAACTACGTGAGTCACTCGGTGGTAAAAAGCCTGCCAGGTTCTTTGGGAGGCCAACTAAAACCCCTTAAAATGCTCCACATCCAGGGTAGGGAATAGTAAATATTTCCAAAGCTTCCTAAATGGGGGGGGTTGTCAGCCCTTGTTTTTTGTGAAATGCTCGACACGGCAGAAAGAGAATCATAAAAAACTTAAGCTTGGGCTTTGACATTAATCTCCTTGACCATACATCTTTTTGTTGCACACAAGAGAATACAAAAACCCCCATTTAGGAAGCTTTGGAAACATTTAATATTCACTACCCTGGATGTGGAGCATTTTAAGGGGTTATAGTTGGTCTGCTCACGGACCTGGCAGGCTTTTTACCACCGAGTGACTCACGTAATTCCAAATTAAGATCCAAGACCCTGATGAAGTGGGACTGCCCCGTAAAACACGTCGGCCTGAACAAACGGATCTTAAGGCCAGAAAGCGCACTATCCTGGATGGCTAACCTATTTGGTTGTTTTTAACTTTCTTTTTTAATATTTGTGATTTTTCTAATAAAATTTTATATTTTTATTTATAAATAGTTTGTTTCTGCCTGTATTATACCCAAGGAGGTACACACAAAGTCCCATATAATCTTCATATCATTGCATGCAATATTTTAGGGATTGTAGCTCCTAAGGGTTAACATTCCATAACACCTCACCCCCCACATACAAATTTATGTTCTGCAGTGGAGAAAGTAGACTGCCTATACTCTCCCCCCCCCCCCCCCCTTTTAACAGATGCTGTCCTCTGCATCACAACAACATGGAAACAACAATAACACTGGTGATAAAAACACAATCCAAGTGTACAGAAGTTAAGGCAGAACAATAAACATATAATTTCAAACAACGTAGAATATCTTGCAGGGAGCTGCCTGCGGTTGGACCACAAAGGGCGCTGGTGCTCTTGATTCTCTGTAGAGTGTCTTGGTGAAGGTTTAGCTTCAGACAGTGACTCGAGGGCCTCAGGTGGCAGGGGATCAGGTGCGTCACCTATTTTCTCTTCACCTGAGCCCGAGGTTGATTCCTCAGATGAATCCATACAGTCTGTGATACTGGATGGGTGGATGGGCCTTCTTGGCTCCCAACTCCAACGTCACCATGCTCAGAACTGAGGTAGGCCGGAGACTCAAGAATGAGAGGTGGCAGGAACCAGTCAGTTGGAGCTTCACGCACCAGGGAAATATCCGCACGTCAATTACCTCCCGGTCATCTGCAGGTTTCCTGGAGCAGTCTTTACCCAGCACACAAAGTCTCAGCATATATTGGTATAATTGCTTCTTTACTGGGTCAGGCCCCTCCAAAACCAGATCATCGACAGGGGTAGGAGAGAATGGCTGCCCCACCACCCAGTATGGGGCCCGCTCCCACTTGTACTCTAGCTTGCTTCCTCGGGTGTGCTTGGCATACTTTACCAACACCCGGTCCAGATGTTTAACAAGTTCTTCAAATGTCTTGGAAAAGATGATGATATTGTTGAGGTAAACTAATACAGTCTCGAAATTGAAGTCTCCAAGACATCTTTCCATTAAGCGCTGGAAGGTGCTAGGGGCATTACTGAGGCTGAAGGGCATGCTAAAAGTTCCAAGGGCGTGATGAAGGTTGTCTTCTCTCAGTCTTGTTCCTACAACATTTCGTTCCAGGAGGCTATAGCTGCCTGTAGAGGGGCACAGATTACTTCCATCCCTGGTTGGGCCTCATAAATACAGTAGCAAGTTACTGTGTAGAGATCAGCCAAGATGGGGGTGTCTGCGAAGCAGCGCAGCAGCGCAGCGATATTGGCGTGGTTTCCAGGTTGGCAAGTTGCACCAAGACTCTTCCTCAATGGACCCTGGATAGGGTACGGCCCACCAGCCACTCTCCTCATCACTGGATCATTATGGGGTTCGACCACAACGGTGTATGAACCGCTCCTACTGTACTTGCTGCAGTTGCTTCTTGGTTGACCTGCGCTGGGCTTTGCAGGCGTGGAGTACTCAGAGCTACACAGCCTGCAGGCCACAGCCATGCTCCCGCTGGCCCGAATGTTCATATTTGGCCAACAGGCAGGGTAAGTCCAGGTCTTTCAAGACATTTATGCTCAGCATGACAGGCACTGCTGAGTTGACTGGGTCACCACTACGCCTACCCGTTCCACCACCTGGTCTTCAATTTGAATCATTACCCAGGTCATGCCTTCGACCATGATGGGTTGATTATTGGCCGCTCTGAGCGATAGCCAGCAGGGGTCTAACTGTTCTCCTGCTCAGAATCTCTGCAAATAGAAATCATACTCCATGACAGACTGTGACCTCAGGCATAGGATTTCTTGCCCATCAACTAAGGCAGCTACCACTGGGCTTGGTGCGACCATGTTCTCTGACTTGCTGGGCTTTAGGTTGTTGGTCTTGGAGTTCTTTCCTCTGCCCTGGGAGTCAGTAGTTTAAAGACGGCCTGGAGGGGTTCCTGAATACAGACAGGCCACAGTTCTTGGATATATGTCAATAGCGGCCACACCGCCAGTATGTTTCCACTTCCACTTCAGGGTCCCTGCACAGTGGGTTCTTGCCCCTATGGGGTTGGGGCGAGTCCTTTTTAGAGGGGGCTACCTCCTGTTTCAAGGTGGCCACATTCTGAGCTAGTTACGGCAGCGCGGTTTGCATGGTTGATAGGAGTGAAGGTGCCAGGTTGTGTAAAAGTTGTGTAAAAATATACCAGGCCTAAAAATCTTCACTAACTCATAGGCTACATGTACACTAGCCTACCCTGACCATGGCCACGGGAAAAATCAAAACGCGGCAAAAAATCAAACCGCTTTTTTGCGGTGTTTTGCGTTTTCCCGTGGCCAACGGTCAAAATGTTCCTATCCTGAACACAATTCTCCCGCATTTAGGAGGGGGAGGTTTAACCTTACCTAACCGCAGCAGCTCCTAAACTCTGCTAAAAGCCTCCTTTGTACATGGAGTCGCAATAGGCAGCGGACCAGGGCATTTACATGTCGCCATTGTGATGCTTTGCTTTGGAAAAATCTACCCAACGGGTAGTAATCGGTTGGCAGCAAGCCCACTGGATGCTAAACATTTTGGGGAAGGACTGCAAACACCCGTGGTGCATTTGTCAGAAAAAAGAGGGTAAAATCAGGCAGTGAATAGGTGTTACATCGCCTCCTCACCGCCTGTCAATTCCCTCTGAAGCCCGATCCAAAATTGTATCGGGCTTCAGAGGAGAAGTAGATTTAGACGCACTTCTAAATCTACCCTTATTGTATGAATTTTGTTTGATCATCTCAGCCAGTAATGTTTTCTAAACACATCTCAATATGCTGTAGATGCCATAGGGGCGTTTGTGATGCATTCGCAGTACGTTTACATTGACATCAATTGAATTGTTTGGGCAGCGACAAAGTCTGGCAAACACATGTCTGGTCAATTTTGATGAGAGGCAACATAACGCAACTTGACGTCACAATGACGCAACCATGTAAACAACACCGGGACCTGCAATTCACACAATTTGGACAGGCATTTGTGGAGCTTCAAATGCACTAATGAAAAGCCTGCTTTTGAAGCTAGTGTATACTTAGCCTAAAGACAGTGAAAGAAAACCCAAACACTTATCTGAATACTAGTTCCAGATCAGTGACTCAACCTACTGAAGCACGATGATCAGTATGACATCTAGACATCTACCTTTTTTAAAGTGGAGCTCACCAATAGTCACCTCCTAGGTTTCTTTCATGCCAGGTTCCCTTAAACATCTATGGGATTACGAGGGTGGCTGGACAGACATGGTAGCCTTGGAGGTGCTCAGTAATGCAGCTTAAACAGATGGTCATAAGTGACAAGCCAGACACTCTAGTCAATTAGCAGTGGGAAAGAATGTTAGAAAAGTTCCAGTTCCAGAAGACTTCCCATTTTCAGATATACTAAATGGGGCATTATAGTGTTTTATCTGCTAGTATTCTGTGGATCGATTTACGAGTGAACTGTTTATTTAGCTTAACAGATAAATTAAAGCTAGGTTTACTTTGACTAAACAATCCTGTCCTAGGGAAATGAAAAAAAAAAAGTTTTACATGCACGATTGGATGATTGAAGTGAGCCCAGCTTCATGGTAAATAAAACCTGGTCCATGGCTGCTCGCTTCTCATAGTCTTACCGATCCTTCACTTCCCACTGCTGTATTTAATGCCAGGAGCTGAAGGAAATTCTTGGTACTTGGGTATGGAGGAACATGCCACTTAAGGCCCGTTCACACGATGAGAATATCAGACCAAAAATATCTGATAATATGATCATTAGTAGACAGCTTTCGAGAGCCGATCACGACAAACACAAAAAAATTTCTTGCATGATAACAGAACAAAAGATTTTCATGTAAATAGTATAGTATTTTAAAAAAGTTGTGTTCCCAAGACCAAACATGCTCGGAAACGAAAGAGTACATTACAATATAACATATTACATCACTTCCGAAGTTGTGTTCTGTCTTATGGAAATTTTGTAACTATTTTGTAACCTATTGGTTTTCCATATGAGACTAGCATCCAAAAGAAAAAACAAAAAAACGGACAATCATTCGTCCAATATTCTCATTGTGTGAGAACATTTGATCCATGAGCACTGATGGCATGAGGGGAGGACTGGGAACCTTTGGCGTGAGGGACAAACACAACCAAGTGGCCCTTTCATGGTAGAGACATTTTTTTATGTGGGCTATAAAATGTGTTCCATGAAAAGTGCGCTGTGGTGCATTGTGGAAGGTGGGTGTTCTTAAGGAACATGGTTTATTGTGACACAAGCTTTTCACAGCTTGTAGCATCGGCTTCGTTTGTGGTTCCCAATATTTGGTCCCCATGACATCTCTTAGTCACAAAGGAAGCTGTTGCTGGAAGTCTTCCCTCCGCTAGGATAAGAGGTAGTTCATGTCATAATCATTGATTGTGACTGACTGTAGGATCAATGTCTAAATGTTGAAGCATCTGCCCGCAGGACCACCGGTACCAATATATCTTATTTGCATTGGCCTAAGAGGCAAATGCCCTCAAGGCAGTCTTCTGTCTTCCCCACTGCTCCATTCAGTGTCAGGAGCTGAAGAAAATACCTGGCACTTTAGGGTATAGAGGAACATGTAACTAATTATTTGTGACGGCATTGGATCCATCAGCGCTGTCAAGGGGAGGACTGGGAACCTTTGACCTGAGGGGCAAACATAACTAAGTAACCCTTTCATTGTAGAAACAGTTTCCTGTGGGGTATAAAAAGTGTACCATCAAAAGTGTGCTGTGATGTATTGTGAAACATGAGCGTACCTAAATGACATGGTTTATTGTGACACAAGCTTTTCACAGCTTGTAGCAGTGACTTCGTTTGCGGGTTCTCAGCATTTGGTCACATGATATATCAAAGTCGCAAAGGAAGTGACTGGAAGACTTCCCTCCGCTAAGATAATAGGTAGCTAACTTCATAATCATTATTTGTTACTGACTGTAGGATCAATGTTTAAATGCTGAAGCATCTCTCCCCAGGGCCACCAGTACCAACATATCTTATTTGCATTGGCCTAAGAGACAAATGCACCCAAAGCAGGCTTCCTACTGTTCCATTCAGTGCCAGGAGCTGAATGAAATACATTGTACTTCGGGAGGAACATGTAACTACTGTAACTCATTGTACCCATCAGCACTGTTAAAGGGAGAAATTGAAACCTTTGGCCTGAGAGGCAAACATAACCAATTGGCCCTTTCAAGGTAGGGGTGGTTTCCTATGAGTTAAAAAAGTGTACCATGCAAAATGTGCCATGGTGCCACATTGATTGATGGGCATGGTGAAAGGTGGGTGTTCCTGAAGGACATGGTTTCTTGTGATACAACCTTTTCACAACTTGATGTATTGGCTTCCTGTGTGGTTATTGGCATTTAGTCACATGACATTTCAGAGGTGCAAAAGAAGTTCTTGCTGGAAGACTTGTCTCTGCCAGGATAATAGTTAGGTAAATTCATATTGCTCAGTATTTATTATTGATTGCAGGATCAATGTCTAAATGAGCCATATCAGTACCATATCTTTTTTCCATTGGCCCATTAGGCAAATTCCCCCTATAGAAGACATAACTTCCCCACTGTTAAAATCAGTGCCAGGAACTGAAGGAAATACCTGGTACTTCAGGAGGAACATGTAACTAACTTTTTGTGACAGCATTGAGCCCATCAGCACTGTCAAGAGGAGAACTTGGAACCTTTGGCCTGGGGGGACAAACGTAACCAATTGGCACTTTCAAGGTAGTGGTGGCTAGAAAAGTGTACCATGCAAAAATTGCCATGGTGCTGCATTGATTGATGGGCATGGTAAAAGTTGGAAGACTTCCCTCTGCTAGGATAATAGATAGGTTACTTCATATTGCTCAGTATTTGTTACTGACTGTAGGAGCGATGACTGAATGTTGAAGCATCTCCACTCCGGGCCACCACTACCATATCTTATTTGCATTGGCCCAAGAGGCAAATGCACCCAATCCAATCCTCTCTGGACATTGTCCCATGGGGAGCCCATAGCCCTGTGTAGGGTATGACTCCATAGTTTTACAGTTCTTTCCTTTCCCTACCAGTGGCTGAAGAGGGTGTGGAGAAGCATAAGAAAGGTGATGCTGAGGAGGCCTACGGTAATGTGAACCTGTTGCTTTCCCAGCATGGATAAAGCACACCTTGATTTTAAGTGAACATTCCCTTCACAAAGTGAAATTTCTTTTCATCCTCTAAGAGTTTATCATCAAAATAGGTTTGGAGCAACGTCCCATGCCATTGAAAGTACGTTGTTGTTTGTTAACAAGCACATTTGCAGCAAAGATCCAGACCCCTCACCAGTTCTTCCTCCATCCAGGAAGTTACCAAGTGATCTCTGACATGTGAAAGGTTGAGAACCACTGATCTGTGTGACGCCTTTAGATATTGTGTTAAACACACCCAGAATTAGCCTGACCCAGAGACCTGGTATTACACTATACGGCTAATATATATAATCTCCTCAAACCCAAGGGGATCGTGGCCAACTGCACTTCCCTTCAATCTGTGTGTGAGTGCTATTTAATATTTTAACAGGTCAATTAGTGCAATTACTACCCTCCCATCCCCGTGTTGCAGCTATACGATTGTGCCTCTCAATATGCTAGCTTTTGCATCTGATATCGACGCCAGATGTAAGGAGGAGGGGAGGAGTGTGAAAGCAGCACCCGGCTTTTCTCTGCTTAGCTCCTTTACATCTTTTCTGCCATAGGAAAAGAGTTGTGCCTCCTTTTGTCCGAGGCCAGTTTTCCACATGGACTGATTCATTCATACTGTGTGCTCTGGCAGCTGTCTAGAATCCATTTGTCAGTTCCTTTGGCTGAAGGTTGTATTTGATCCTCAGGTTAAGCAGTAGTTATTGGATAGAGAGCTAAGTAGGACATGTGATACGCTCTACTTTTGCGAACAATGAGGATGACATGTAGCTGCAGACGGTGAGAACATAATGAACTACGGAATTATAATATGCCCATCTCATTCAGAAGTTAAACACTTTATTGGAAGGAAAAGGGGTGCAAGTGCTTAAAAATATCCAACCCCAATTTTTTTTTTCCAGGAAAAACTGCAATGAAAGGAAGATGCAATAAAATGCATCTAAACCCAAAAACAAAAAAAATATTGTGTCTTATAAGTCCATAGATGTGATGGCTGTATTAAATTTTTTTAAGTTAGGCACTTTTTTTGCAAGCACCTGTTGATCTTGCCAGAATTCTGGTGATGAATTCCAGTAGTCCTCAGCACTAAACTGATCTTTAAACAATGTTATCAGCTTTTCCAACTATCCTCTGTAAACTACAAAACACCCCCACCCCATGTAGTAGAGATTAGATTGCGAGTGAGGGTTTGTGCAAAAAAGGGAGACAGGCTGGTGCCATGGAAGTCGGCTAAAACATTGTTATATTAATGCAACAGTCAAAAAAGCCAACGTGTTTCAGTCATCAGGCCTTAATTATGTCATGCATACTGCAGCTTACAACTTTAGAATATAGTGGCTGCATTTGTTTTCTTTATTGTAGGCTTTTTCCCGTTTATTTTTAACTAGTCAACCTGTCAATATAAGGAATTGAGACTTGACTAGATATGTGCAATTCATTTCGTTTCGAATGAGTTTTTTGACGAAATTCGACAAATTTGTTAATTCGTAAATATTTGAATTAACGGACTAATTTAACGAATTTTTGCAAAAATTTGAAAATTCAGAAATTCGAAAATTCGTAAATACAAAAATTCGAAAATCCAAAAATAAGAATGAAAATCCGAAAATTCAAAAGAACGAAAATAAGAAAATAAGAACTAAAATTCTAAAATTAGAAAACCCGAAATAATAACTAACTAATAATAACTATTACTAACTATTACATTATAAAACAGAAAAGCGCCTCTAAGTGCAATATTTATTAAGCGCCAGTAGGCGTGTGACGTCACCGGGGTAAGGAGAGAGAACCACAATGCGTTTCAGAGCATGCGCAAAGCTCGTACGGAGCATTCGCGTTTCTTTCTCAAGTGATCGCATGTAGGTGTCAGGGCTGGGCTCAGCCCTTCCATCTCAAAGCTGGCCGCTCAGCTGTCGGCTAATTGCCAACTCCTATCTCTCCACAGTGACTCACCTGTTAATGATATCCTGCTCGTCAGTCCTGCCTACTTAAGCCATCCAGTCCAGATGATCTATGCCTTCACCTTTGTCACATCTCTAGAGACGCTCTCCTGTGTTCCTGTTAAAGACTTGCTTGGCTGACATTCCTTCTGGCTCCAGATCCCGCTTGCTGTTCTACTACGCTCATCTCTGGCTCCCTGACATTTTGGCTTGTCTGACTATCCGTTCCAGAACTCTGGCTTTGTTTTGATTTTCTCTGTTTACCTTTTTTTTTTTGTTTACAAACGTTTTTATTGCAAAAAAATATAGTATCAGGGTGAACAAGTGTTGAGGGTACATGAGGTATAATAGTAATACATCCAGTAACAGCTCTACAATATGGTACCAGCAAATATATCTCATTGTACAATTCAATCATAGAGCACCCCATGAATCATATCAATAAGAAACATAATGAGAAAAATCATACAAAAAAAAGAAAAAGAAAAGGGAAAAGAAATAGAAACATAATATCGTGATAAATGTGCATCCCATATATAGCGTCATAACCTAAACTCCATATTGGAATTGGGAGATCCTACACCTGAGATCAGGAGGCAATATTGCTATCAAAGATACATTCACATTCTGAGTCTATCTTTATTAAAACGTAGACGCTTTTATTATGAGTTAGTTATTGGGGCGGAAGGATCATTTAGTCTGTCACTTAGCAGGTGAGCCGTCCAAATGTTCCATTTACTATCAAATGTATGTATGGAGTCCAGGAGAGTATGGTGCACCAATTCCATAGTCCTGATGGACTCCATACGCGAGATCACCTGTGACCAGGGTACCTGGGGACTTTTCCAGTTCAAGGCTATTGCCCATTGAATAGCACTAAAAAGAGTGTGGAATAATTTCTGTAAAGGGATGGGAACCTCCGGGAGTTCTGCGAAAAGCAGACACATTGGAGAGGTTAGTGTAATCGAGATACCTGAGATAAGTGATATGAGAGACGTAGTCTTTTGCCATATATTGTCTAGGGCTTTGCAACTCCAGAAAGTGTGCAACATTGTTCCCCTGTCCTGGCATCCTCTAAAACATGTGCCAGGCACCAGGGGATAGAATCTGTGAAGACGATCTGGAGTGTAATACCACCTGGTGTGAATTTTAAGAGTTGTCTCTTTAATAGATATAGATTTCGTGCATTTGTGCATATTAGTTATCATATCCCGCCAGTCCTCCGCAGAGAACTCTTGGGCCAGCTCTGTTTCCCACTCCTCCATTGCCTTAGATTTTTGAGGAGAGTTAAAGTCATTAAGGTGACTATATAGAATGGAAATAGTCCCTCTATCTCTTGATGCCTCTCCACACATCGACTCAAACGTGGTCTTAGACAAGTCCACTCCACCCGAGATTAGTGCTGAGTAATAGTGTCTAATTTGTAGGTATTGGTGAAACTCAAATCTTCCCATATCTTGGGATTGCTGCAGGTGAGTATAAGAGCAAAAGGAGGCATTCTGCAGCAAGGATTCGAGGTTCACCAAGCCCCTAGTGATCCAACCATCAAATGATAATTTGGATGAGAAGGCTGGGGGGAAGGATGGCTCTCCTAGAAAGGAAGACAATAGGGGTCTATCTGATTGTAACTTAAATTTCTTGGAATAAAGGGACCAAAGGAACAGTGACTGACCTACAATAGAGTTGAGTGGGGTGATATCCTTTGGGGTTATAGAGCGAGACCATAATATACCTGAAAGATGGTACGGTGCAATCGAGATCCGCTCAAACTGCAGCCATGGTATGGATGTGGGGGGGGTATGCCATTGTGCCAGTTGAGTGAGGCGAGATGCCAGATAATACTTCCAAAGGTCTGGGCAACCCAGTCCTCCACTCTTCTGTGTTCTATACATCATTAGTCTTCCTATTCGGGGTTTTTTGTTTTGCCATACAAACTTGAGCAGAGTCGACTGCACCATCAACAGGGAGGAGCGGGAAACATATAGAGGTAGTGATCTAAATAGGAATAATAGCTTTGGAAGGATATTCATTTTAATTGCTTGAATCCTACCTAGAAATGATATACGGTATGAGGACCACTGATTTAAGAGAATTTTAACTTTAGTGAAGGCCGGGGGATAATTTAAGGAGTATATTTGTTTAAGAGAGGGGGCCAGTTTAATACCTAGATATTGTAAGGAGGTGTGGTTCCATGTGAATTTGAATTTGTCTTGGAGTGTAGATAATAAATGTTGTGGAAGGTGGATGGGCATCGCAGTACATTTGCTGGGATTGATTCCAAGGCCTGTTAAGTTTTGGAAGGAATTTAGAGCGGACATAAGGTTGGGGAGGGAGATCAATGGGTCTGAGATAAATAAAAGTACATCGTCCGCATAGAGACTAAGTTTAAATTCTTGGTTCCCTTTTACGTACCCTTTAATGTTTTGGTTAGTGGAGATGGACCTAGACAGGGGCTCCATGGCTAGTGCAAATAATAATGGGGAGAGGGGACACCCCTGTCTAGTACCACACTTCAGCGAAAAGTAGTCTGAATTGCACCCCGGCAGCTTTATACGGGTCTTAGGATGATGGTATAGTGCTTTAAAGCCTTTTAGAAATGCCCCCCTAAATCCAAATTTTAGCAATACTGTGTCTAGATATGACCACATAACGCTGTCAAATGCTTTGTTTATATCTAAACTTAGGAGTAGTACCTGATTTGAGCGCACATGTGCATCTTGCACGATGTTGGTAGCCAAGCGAATATTATCTGTGATCTGTCTCGATGGGATGAAACCGGTTTGGTCGGGAGAGATCAGAGACTGTATCACTTTAGCTAGTCTATCCGCCAAGAGCTTTCCAAATATTTTAAGGTCATTATTTATAACCGAAATGGGGCGAAAGTTTTGGGGGAGAGTATGATCTTTGTTCGGTTTGGGTATGAGGGACATGTTGGCCAGCAGCATTTCCTCAGGGAACTGCTTGCCATCAAGGATCTGATTGTACATTTTAGTTAGTGTGGGTAGTAAAGAGTCCGCAAATTTTTTATAATAGACTGCTGAAAACCCGTCTGGGCCTGGGGCCTTAGATAGCTTAAGGGAGGATATGATTGAAGCCACTTCCTCTGAAGAACAAGGAGCATTGAGAATTTCCAGTTGCTCCTCATTCAACTGGGGAAGCAAGAGAGTATCTAACCATGATTGCACTGGTGGGGAACGGGAGGGATCTGGGCCTGAAAATAGTTTCTGATAGAATGATGAAAAGATATTCAAAACCTGTTTTGGGTGGGAGGTAATATTGCCATTTTTATCTTTCAACTTATAGAGGTGGGTCGGTTGGGAAGATTGTTTTAGCTTACGTGCAAACATCGTGGAGGCGGAGTTACTGTGGAGGAGAAAACGAGCTTTGGACCACCGAAGGGATTTCTCTATGTGTCCAGAAAGAATATCATCAAGGGCCCTTCTCTTTTCAGTAATCTGCTGTAGCAACTTTGTGGAAGGTGTCTGAGTGTGACTGTGATATAAACGTTCTAGTTCTAATGTAAGTTTATGTGTGTCTTGTTGTCTTTGGCGTTTTTGTGTTATAGAGATTTCTATTAGGTGGCCTCTCATAACAGCCTTGTGAGCGGCCCAGAGGGTGATAGGGGAGATATCCTCCACATTGTTGGTTCTAAAATACTCTTTCAGGCGATCTACCAGTTGGGCCAAAATCACCGGATCTGTAAGAAGTGACTCGTTTAAACGCCAAGACCTAGATGTGTGGGGGAGGCCTAAACATGAAATATTTGTGGAAACCATGTGATGGTCCGACCAAGGGCATATATGTATATTGGCTGAGGTGGAATTAACTGCCAGAGAGGGAGTACAAAAAACATAGTCCAGACGAGAGTAACTATCGTGGGGGTGGGAATAAAAGGTGTATTCTTTCGAACCTACATTATGGGCTCTCCATATATCTATCAATTGAGAGGAGCGCAAGGAATATTGAAGAGATTTGGGGAACGCTTTAGAGGTTGGGCTTGTTCTACTTCTGTCCAGTCCTGAGTGGGCTACTAGGTTAAAGTCCCCTCCAATTAACAGATGGGGGGAATGAAACCTTTCCAGGATCTGGAAAAATTCTTTAAAAAATGTGGCCTGTGAGGCATTAGGGGCATATATTGAAGCTAGGGTCAATTGTTTGTGTTGGATGGTGCCCTGAATAATCACAAACCGACTATCTGGATCTTTATATAACTGTTGGACCTGAAATAATACTGAATTCCTGATAAAGATAGCAGCCCCTCTAGACCTGGACCCATAGGTTGTAAAAAAGCATTGTTTGAATGTTTTATCAAAGTATGATGGGTGGTTATCCCTGGAAAAATGTGTCTCTTGGAGCAGTATAATGTCCGCGCCAAGTGACTTATAGGCTTTAAATGCTTTCCTTCGTTTATGAGGGGTGTTAAACCCTTTCACATTATGAGATATAACCTTGATACCCATAGCGGGTCTGAAGGGGTAGCTTTAAGCTTAGAATCAGGTCCAGGTCTAGAGTGGGCCCCCCAACAGCATGTAAATCCCCAAGGTGAGATCCCGCCAGGAAGTACAACCCCCGCATAATATAAACTTGCATTATCTGAGATAGCAATGTATGCATCAAAATGATAGTACTTTCAGGAATGGGTAGCATAGAATAAGCAAAAAAAGCAAAAAAAATAGAAAGAAAAAATAAGATAGTAATCAATTTAAAAAACTTGAAAACTAGGCCGAAAAATGGCCAACAATAGTCCTGGGGGGCAATGGGGAAAGACATCCCATATACCCAAAAGATGGTGTCCATTCGGACCCAAAGGTCCAACACTCTAAACCGTAGTGTCCGTGTGATCTGCACGTATGCAGATAAATCTGGAGGGTTTACCTGTGATGGGTCCGTCAGCTCCAACATCACCAAACAGATGAAGAGCTGACCAGTCCCCAATAATGGTGAGTGTGGGGTCTTACAAGCGGGCGCGACCTGAAATCCACGTGGAGCCTGGAGATTCTAGATGCATTCAAAGCATAGCAGGGGAGGATCAGAGTTCTCAACCTTCTGTGAGAAAAACCAAACGAAGCCGCAGGAGTAGACCTTAAAAGTAAGAAGGGTGAAAAGAGGATAAAAAGCAAAACCAAAAATTAGGTGCCGCTGCTTCCGTCAGTCCCGACGTTGATCCCGGCGGTCTCTTCTGGGAGGAGGGGTTGCCCAAATTGCTGAGTGCCTTGGTGTAGATGGTAGCCTAGGCAGAGAGGCAGCATCAAGGAGGCCTAGTTTTACGAGTACTTCCTTGCCTTCAGCCAGCGTGGTAACTGTGTAAGTCACGCCATTATGAGGCACCTGTAGCTTGAAAGGGAAGCCCCATCGGTAACGAATACTTGCCGACTGCAGCACTGATGTAACCTCCTTCATCTTCTTGCGTTTGTCCAGGGTGGTGGGGGAGATGTCCGGGTAAATTTGGACCGGGGTCCCATCCAACCGAATGTTTGGAGTGTTTCTTGAGGCTCTGAGGATATCTTCTTTAATCAGGAAGTCTTTGAGGCATAGCACAATGTCCCTAGGAGGCTTCTCCGGGGGTGGAGGAGGGCGTAAGGCCCTGTGGATCCTGTCACAGGAAAAGGCAGTCAATGGGGAGTCAGGTAGGAGAGTTTGAAATAGCCTTTGAATGGTTGGCAGCAACTCTGTCACTGATTCGGGGACCCCCCGCACCCGAAGATTGTTACGCCTATTTCTGTTGTCGAGGTCCTCTATGTGTGCTTGCAATTGCAGGACCGTTTCTGATAAAGATTCATGCTCCTTCCTGAGATCAGAGTACCCCAGGGACAACTCATCATGTTTAGTCTCAAGTAAGTCCGTTCTATTGCCCAGAGCTGCAATCTCTAGAGACAGGGTATTAGTGGACTTGTGCAGCTCCGATTGAAACTTCTGGGCAATTTTATCATACATCAGGGTTAGACTGGCATCTAAATCCACCTTGGTTAATTGTAGTGAGTACTCACAGTCTCCCTGGGAGTGTGCCGGTGAAGTAGCTGCAGCAGGAGGGCTTGCCTGTGACTGTGTCCTCCGGGCGCCATCTTGGGCCTGCATGTTCTGCTCTCTCACTCTCAGTAGATATGTAGTTAGGGATCTCTGGGCCGGTTTGGAGCGGCGATTTCTGGGTCCCGGCATGCGCTGAGTGTTCCACCGGGGGTGCTGGGAAGAATTGGGTCAGAATCCTGCGTGTAAGGCCCCGGGGAAGTGCCGTTCTCCTTCGTGGCTCACGGAGCTCTCAGCTCTTGCTTCCTTCTCGGTTCGCGCCGCGCATGCGCCCCCGTTTACCTTTTTTTATGATTATTAAACAAGTGTGATTTAACTGTACTTCTGACTCAGTCTGATTCATGGTTTCTGACAGTAGGACTCTTCCCGGCGGGTTCCTTTCCCCAGATGAGCTAATTTTTCTCAACTTTGATGTGAGTGTTCATTTGACTGCTTGCAATTGTATATAATAAATATTGCACTTAGAAGCACTTTTCTGTTTTCCTTTCAAGTTTTACCTTAGAGCTGGCTTCACTCCAGAGTAAAGCTTTGCCCTTAGTGCGTATCCTTCATTCAAAAAACATCATAAGACTTGCCATCCACTTGCCCATAGACTTTAACCCCCCCATTTCCTTGTCTTGGACTTTTTAGACCTATTTCCCATTTATTGTAGTCAAGTCAAGCTTTATTGTCATTCTACTACATGTGAGGACATACAGTAGAACGAAATGTCGTATCTCACAGGGCCACGGTGCTACATACAAATTAAACATAATTATAAATAAATATTCAAAAAATAAAAACACAGCGAAGAACTAAAAAAAAAAAAAAAAAATTATTATTATAAATGTATACACATCTGGGAACTACGTAACTGTGCATAAACTGTATATTTCTAAAAGTCTTTGTAGCAGCAAGTGTTTATAAAAAGTGTCTAGTGCATATTTAAGAGTAAAAAGGAGAGGACGTGAGACGTTCCTGGTCACAATTTATAGGTTGTAGAAGAGGTTTCCAAGAGGATTGGAGTTGAGGGCTCTTGCAGCCTGGGGGAAAAAACTGTTGAGCAGCCTGACAGTCTTGGTTTTGATGCTCCGGTACCTTCTACCTGATGGCAAGAGCTGAAAGAGACTGTGGGAGGGATGGGTAGGATCCCTCAAGATACTGGTAGCTTTGCTGGGCCATCATGTATGGAAAATGTCCAGGATGGAGGGGAGAGAGACACCAATAATCTTTTCAGCCGGCTTCCCTAGCCGCTGTAGGGCCTTGCGGTCAGCAGAACTGCAGTTCCCATACCAAACAATGAGGCAGCTGGTCAGCACGTTTTCAATGGTTCCCCTATAGAATGTAGTAAGGATGGGTGGAAGGAGACTGGCGTTTTTTGGGCGGTGGAGAAAATATAGGTGCTGTTGTGCCTTCTTGGTTAGTGACGTGATGTTGGTTGTCCAGGAAAGATCCTCTGAGATGTGCACTCCCTGGAAGTTAATACTGCCTACTCTCTCCACAGTCAAGCTGTCGATGGTCAGTGAGGGGTGATCAACAGAATTTCTCCTGAAATCCATCACAACCTCCTTTGTTTTGGTTACATTAAGGAATTTGTGCCACTTCCTCTCTGTAGAGTGTTTTATCATTGTTGCTGATGAGACCTACCCCAGTTGTGTCATCTGCAAACTTGATGATATGGTTGGAGCTGAACTTGGCAGTACAGTTGTGGGTCAGCAGTGTGAAGAGCAGCGGGCTGAGCATACATCCCTGTGGGGCACCCGTGCCCAGTGTGGTGGTGCTCGAGGTGCTGCAGCCAACACGGACTGACTGAGGTCTTCCGGTTTAAAAGTCCAGGATCCAATTACAGAGGGGCAGGTTGAGGCTCAGCGAGTTCAATTTAGTGATAAGTTGCTGAGGAATTATTGTATTAAATGCTGAGCTAAAGACCCGGGGTAGCCGCTGCGTCTAACCGCGCCGCCATCTGTAGCTGGAGGTGATACACGCACTGCAGAGACACAGACTGGATTGTAAGGCCTGTAGCTGGAGGTGATGAACACACTGCAGAGACACAGATGTATGTCATTTATGTAATTATCCTGTGTGCTGACATTAATTAAAAAAGTTTTTCAACTATTAAATTATCCACTTCAGCCCCGGAAGGATTTATCCCCTTCCTGACCAGAGCATTTTTTGCGATTCTGTATTGTGTCACTTTAGCTGACAATTGCGCGGTCGTGCGACGTTGTACCCAAACAAAATCGACGTCCTTTTTTTCCCCAACAAGCAGAGCTTTTCTTTTGGTGGTATTTGATCACCTCTGCGTTTTTTGGGTTTTTTTGCGCTATAACCAAAAAAACAGCGCCAATTTTGAAAAAAAAGCAATATTTTTTACTTTTTGCTATAATAAATATCCCCACAAAATATATAAAAAAACTACTTTCTTCCACAGTTTAGGCCGATATGTATTCTTCTACATATTTTTGGTTAAAAAAAAAATCGCAATAAGCGTATATTGATTGGTTTGCGCAAAAAGTTATAGCGTCTACAAAATAGGGAATAGATTTATGGCATTTTTATTATTCATTTATTTTTTACTAGTAATGTCGGTGATCTGCGATTTTTATTGGGACTGCGACATTATGGCGGACACATCGGACACTTTTGACACTATTTTGGGACCATTGTCATTTATACAGCGATCAGAGCTACAAATAGCCACTGATTACGGTATAAATGACACTGGCGGGGAAGGGGTTAAACACTAGGGGGAGATCAGAGGGTTAAGTGTGTCCTAGGGAGTGATTCTAACTGTGGGGGGATGGGCTCACTACAACATGACAGAGATCACTGCTCCTGATGACAGGGAGCAGTAGATCCCTGTCATGTTGCTAGGTAGAACAGGGAAATGCCTTGTTTACATAGGAATCTCCCCGTTCTGCCACTCCTCGCCGCAATCGGGGGCTGACGGCAAACATCGAGTTCGCGGGACCCGCCTGATAGGCAGCAAATTCAAAGGGACGTACAGGTACGCCCATTTGCCTGCCTGGGACATTCTGCCAACGTATATGTGTGTGCAGCGGTCAGCAAGTGGTTAAAGGTATTGGATTTTCCTTTCAAATTTGGCGCTTAGTGAACGTAATGAATACGAATTTATCCGAAGTTACGAATTATCCGAAATAACGAATGCTGCATTCAAACGAATGGAACGTAACTTATTAATAATACATAATAATAATAATAAAAACATTTTATTATTATTATTATTTATTATTAATTATAATTATTATAAGTTTCATTCATTTAGATGCAGCATTCTTTATTTCGGATAATTCCTAACTGCGGATAAATTTGTATTCGTTACTTTCATAAACAGCCTAATGTGAAAGGAAATTCCAATACCTATAATTTAATAGTTAGTTATTTTTAGTTATTATTATTTTGGATTTTTGAATTTTCTGATTTTCGAACTTCCAAATTTCTAAATTTTCGCATTTCTGAATTTTCAAATTTACGAATACTGCATCTAAAATGAATGGAACATAATGAATTAGAATTTTTCCGAAGTTACGAATTTACTCGAAATAACGAATTTAGATCATAAAGAATGACTCGAAAAATGAAAAAACAAAAAAAAACAAAAACAAATGAAACACAAATTAACAAATTTTTCGGCAGTGCACATGTCTACTCTTGACATCTGATATAAGGGGGTAGGGTTCTCCAGACATCAGTCTTATATATATAACTGGCCTTTGATGGCAACCATAATGCTGATGCAGACCACGATGAAACTGAGTTTAAGACCTCTGCTCTAAAAGATAAGGGTTTCTTGAGTTGTAGCTGATTGGCCTCCAATCTGGTGGTGCCTGCATGGTTCCAGGACCAACGCCATTTGGCAAAGCCAGTTGCAGGAAACTATTGAATTTTTTAGCTGTCTGTAAATGGCTTGCTGAACTTCAATGTAAGGGCATTTTTCCGACAGACCCCCCTAATGAACTGCTTTTTAGCAAAAGGTCCTTGAGACCTGAAATGTATTTTAAGGTTTCTTCTGCAATTACAAAGTTGAAGAACGCTGCTTTAGACCCTTCCAATGTCGATGAGCTATGACATCGTAGTGTCATCATTACAATGCAGAGGCTCTCAGTTCCCGGCAATACTATAGCAGTGACAGAAGTGTACTCTGATTAGCTATTTGAGTAACTAGTCTGATCCAGTGACATTAACACATGTGGGTGTTTGGCATCGGTTTGATGTTCTACTGGTTTTTCCCCCTGTGGGTACCTTCTCTGTTTAAATATTGTCATTTGTATGTCAACAGATATCTTTCCGGCCCTCCAAGGCATCAGGCTTGTCCTGCAACATTACCATGTGCGCTCTTTGAACTGATACATTGTACGTGCCCCACCAGTACAAAGGCTCAGCCACCTCAAGCAGTTTTTAGTGATTCTAAAAAGAAGATTGAATTCAAAGAATGTTTGACGGTAACATGAAAACGTTACATGGTCTTCTCATTTTATGTGTTGAAACTTGTGAATGAATTATAAGTTTGTCAATCGATTTCAGATAGGTAAATCTAACATAGAACATTCAAACTGGGGTTTTACGGTTTCCCTTGAAAATGCCATTCATGCAGATTAATAAGTCTTGAAGAAGTGTATTTATTAAATTTATCTGTATTAAGCTGTATGTACTGTACATTTGTTCTGTGTGAGTGGATCAAATATAATGTTCTCAAATGGAGCCTACACACGGTCGGAATTCCCGACAACAAGCTCACATCGAACATTTGTTGTAGGAAATTTCAACTGATGTGTTTCTGTGCCTAGCGTGGTTGGTAACAAACAGATGGGGATTTCTCTTTATGACTTTTAGAGCCCTTTCACACTGGGGTGGGGGGCGACGTCGGCGGTAAAACGCCGCTATTATTAGCGTCATTTTACCGTCGGTATGCGGCCGCTAGCGGGGGGGTTTTACCCCCCGCTAGCGGCCGAGAAAGGGTTAAATACCACCGCAAAGCACCTCTGCAGAGGCGCTTTGCCGGCGGTATAGCCGCGCCGTCCCATTGATTTCAATGGGCAGGAGCGGTGAAGGAGTGGTATACACTCCGCTCCTTCACCGCTCCAAAGATGCTGCTGGCAGGACTTTTTTTCCCGTTCTGCCAGTGCACCGATCCAGTGTGAAAGCCCTCGGGGCTTTCACACTGGAATGAAAGCAGCGGCACTTTCGGGTCGGTTTGCAGGCGCTATTATTAGCGCAATAGCGCCTGCAAACCGCCCCAGTGTGAAAGGGCTCTAAAAGATCTCATACACAATGTCTCCAATGTTTTAATTTTAGGTTTACATACACTTATTAACCACTTAAAGACCAGCCTGGTTTTGGAATTTAGGCGTTTACATGTTTAAAACAGGTTTTTTTGCTAGTTTATTTGCTAGAAAATTACTTAGAACCCCCAAACACTATATATTGTTTTTTTTCTAACACCCTAGAGAATAAAATGGCGGTCATTGCAATACTTTTTTTCACACCGTATTTGTGCAGCGGTCTTACAAGCACGCTTTTTTTAAAAAAAAAATTCACTTTTTTGAATAAAAAAAAAGACAACAGTAAAGTTAGCCCAATTTTTTTTTTTTATATTGTGAAAGATAATGTTACGCCCAGTAAATTTATACCCAACATGTCACGCTTCAGAATTGCGTCCGCTTGTGGAATGGCGTCAAACTTTTACCCTCAAAAATCTCCATAGGCGACGTCTACAGGTTGCATGTTTTGCAGAGGTCTAGGGCTAGAATTATTGCTCTCGCTCTAACGATCGCGGCAATACCTCACATGTGTGGTTTGACCACTGGTTTCATATGCGGGCGCTACTCACTTATGCGTTCGCTTCTGCGCACGAGCTCGTCGGGACGGGGCGTTTTAGAAAAAAAAAAATTTAATTATTTTTCTTATTTATTTTGCTTGATTTTATTTATTTTTACACTGTTTAAAAAAAAATGTGTCACTTTTATTCCTATTACAAGGAATGTAAACATCCCTTATAATAGAAAAAAAGCATGACAGGTCCTCTTAAATATGAGATCTGGGGTCAAAAAGTCCTCAGATCTCATATTTGGACCAAAATGCAATAAAAAAAAAAAAAAGAAGTAATTTGAAAAAATTACATTGGAAAAATGTGCCTTTAAGACGTATGGGTGGAAGTGACGTTTTGACGTCACTTCCGCCCTGCAGTGTCATGGAGATGGGTGGGGGCCATCTTTCCCTCACTCGTCTCCATGCACAGCTACGAAAAGGACACGATCGCCTCCGCCGCTGCCGATGGCTCCGGTAAGCAGCGGAGGGCACCGGATCGTGGCGGGAGGGAGGGGGGCCCTCTCCCACCACCAATAAAAGTGATCTCGTGGCGAATCTGCTGCAGAGACCACTTTTATCTTGTAGCAGACCACCAGCCGAAAATGAGGATACCGGGGTTATGGCAGCTAGCTGCTGCCATAACAACGATATCCGCCCCAAAAGTAGGGACGTATATGTACATGCGGCGGTCGACAAGTGGTTAAAGAAGAGCTGTCATGCTTGGCCATTACTGTCTTTTTCTTTTAAAAATGCTAGTTGCCTGTCTCTCGTACCTAATCTCTGGCATCAGTATTTGAGTCACCCTCCCAAACCAAGTATGAAGAATGGAAAATCTGATATTTCTAATCTGCATATTAAATCATGTTGCCTTCCAACAAGTGCCTTGAAAGAGTGTTCACACCCCTCGAAAACTTCCACATTCTGTCATGTTACAACCAAAAACGTAAATGTATTTTGTTGGGATTTTATGTGATAGACCAACACAAAGTGGCATACAATTGTGAAGTGGAAGGAAAATCATAAATGGTTTTCATAATTTTTTACAAATAAATATCTGAATAGTGTGGCGTGAATTTGTATTCAGCCCCCCCGAGTCAATACTTTGTAGAACCACCTTTCGCTGCAATTACAGCTGCAAGTCTTTTCGGGGATGTCTCTATCAGCTTTGTACATCTAGAGAGTGACATTTGTGCCCATTCTTCTTTGCAAACTAGCTCAAGCTCTGTCAAATTGGATGGAGAGCATCTGTGGACAGCAATTTTTAAGTCTTGCCACAGATTCTCAATTGGATTTAGGTCTGGACTTTGACTGGGCCATTTTAACACATGAATATGCTTTGATCTAAACCATTCCATTGTAGCTCTGGTTGTATTTTTAGGGTCGTTGTCCTGCTGGCAGGTGAACCTCCACACAAAGCAAAACGCTATATGTGGCGGAAAACAAACACTGCACATGACACTGAACACACCATCGCCATCGTGAAACATGGTGGTGGCAGCATCATGTTGTGGGGATGCTTTTCTTCAACAGGGACAGGGAAGCTGGTCAGAGTTGATGGGAAGATGGATGAAGCCAATTACAGAAAGAATCTTAGAAGGAAAACCTGTTAGAGTCTGCAAAAGACACCTTCCAGCAGGGCAATTACCCTAAACATACAGCCAGAGCTACAATGGAATGGTTTAGATCAAAGCATATTCATGTGTTAGAATAGCCCAGTCCTGACCTGAATCCAATTGAGAATCTGTGGCAAGACGTTAAAATTGCTGTTAACAGACGCTCTCCATCCAATCTAACAGAACTTGAGCTATTTTGCAAAGAAGAATGGCCAAAAATGTCACTCTCTAGATGTACAAAGCTGGTAGAGACATCCCCAAAAAGACTTGCAGCTGTAATTGCAGTGAAAGGCGGTTCTACAAAGTATTGATTCAGGGGGGCGCTATACAAATGCACCCCACACTATTCACATATTTATTGGTAAAAAAAAATTGAAAACCATTTATCATTTTCCTTCCACTTCACAATTATGTGCCACTTTGTGTGGGTCTATCACATAAAATCCCAATAAAATACATTTACGTTTTTGGTTGTAACATGACAAAATGGGGAAAATTTCAAGGGGTGTGAATACTTTTTCAAGGCACTGTATAGACATCTTTCCTTTACAGGGTAGTTAGAATAGGCTTAGAATGGGGGTGGGGGTGGGTGGGGGGAGTAGGTTTAGGCTTAGTAAGTTAGTATTGACTGGAATTACACTTTAAGCAGAAAAAAAAAATCAGCCCAACTGCAGCTGCTTATGATATTTCATTTTGGGGAAAGAAATAAATCTTCTGAGAACTCTTCCTCCAACTCTAAATCCAGCTAAACATTCACCAGAAGGCGTATGTAAGGTGTTAATCCTTGGCAGGATTATGCCCCTGCCTATATACTTTGTGCTAGAAAGTGTCCCTCTTTCTTAAAAAGTTGGGTGATATGGTAGTGGGTATTTGGGGCCTATTTTTAATTTTTTAACCCCTTCCCGACAGCCGCACGGCGATATACATCGCCAGAATGGCACGGGTGGGCAAAAGGGTGTACAGGTAAGTCCCCTTTAAGATGCGGCATTGTGGGTGCGCACGCACCACGCGCGCGTGCCTGCAATGTGCTTCGTGACCGCGGGTCCGGCGGACTCGATGTCTGCCGGGTGCCCGCGATCATGTTACGGAGCAAGAGAACGGGGAGATGCCTTTGTAAACAAGGCATTTCTCCGTTCTGCCTAGTGATATGACAGAGATCACTGCTCCCTGTCATCGGGAGCAGTGATCGCTGTCATGTGAGTAGTAACCCATCCCCCCACAGTTAGAATCACTCCCTAGGATACACTTAACCCCTTGATCGCCCCCTAGTGTTTAACCCCTTCCCTGCCAGTGTCATTTACACAGTAATCAATGCATTTTTATAGCACTGATCGCTGTATAAATGACAATGGTCCCAAAATAGTGTCAAAAGTGTCCGATGTGTCCGCCATAATGTCACAGTCACGATAAAAATTGCAGATCGCCGCCATTACTAATAAAAAAAATTAAAAAAATAATAAAAATGCCATAAAACTATCCCCTATTTTGTAGACGCTATAACTTTTGCGCAAACCAATCAATATACGCTTATTGCGATTTTTTTTACCAAAAATATGTAGAAGAATACGTATCGGCCTAAACTGAGGAGAATTTTTTTTTTTATATATTTTTGGGGGATATTTATCGCACAAAGTAAAAAATATTGCGTTTTTTTTTTTCAAAATTGACGCTCTTTTTATGTTTATAGCGCAAAAAATAAAAACCGCAGAGGTGATCAAATACCACCAAAAGAAAGCTCTATTTGTGGGGAAAAAAGGACGTCAATTTTGTTTGGATGCAACGTCGCACAGCCGCGCAATTGTTAGTTAAAGCGGTGCCGAATCGCAAAAAGTGCTCTGGTCAGAAAGGGGGTAAATCCTTCCGGGGCTTAAGTAGTTAACCCAGCCTGTATATTATCTTGCAGAAGGCAGTGACACTGGAGACAGAGATTTGCCCTGCAGATTGCTGAGAAGCCTTGTGATCTCGTTATTTTTAGCTGACTGGCTGAGAGCCAGACCGATACCTGTACCTGACACAGAGAATAGAGGGCATCCATTCCATTCAGCTTAACCCTTATTTCCCCTGCTTGGCCTAGATATATCTGTGTCATCTACCTGTCCTTGAATGTATTGGTGCACCAAAACCTCCTCTCCCATGTGATAAAAGAGAACAAGTCTACTCATAGAAAGATTTTTCCAACAAATCTAGGGAAGCTGGTCACAATTTGCATAATTCTCCATGACTGCTGGATTCATCAATTTCATTCCCCACCAAGCCCCAATAAAAACATGGACTACTCAACATGGACTGGAATTGGCCACTGCAGTCCTTTGTTAACCAAAGAAACCGTTAACAATTTGATAAATAACCAAAACAAATAAACCATACCCAATAAATAACATGACAACTGTTGGATTCTAAGGTGGGGTCTTTGGTGCCTGCTAACCTATTACTGTGATCCAACCCTGTTCTCAGTTGCTGTCACTATCTGGATTCAGGCCCGGAGACCAGTAGATGACACGGGCTTACCTGAGGTGCTGACTCTAAGTACTAACAGGTGTTTACCAGAGCTCCTGATGGTGGAGATGTGTTTTGCTACATGTTAGTACCAGGCCATGGCTCTCAGGTTGTGTGTCAGGTGAGTGGTGGCAGGTTGGGGTCAAACAGAAGCGTAGTAGAGGAATAAGCCAAGGGTCCCTAACGGGTGGCAGTGAAGATACATATGGCAACAGAACTGAAAAGAGCAAGATTTTGGCTGGAGGAGCACAGTAACCTGGCAAACAGGAAGTACAAAGGCATGGCTTTATTAGGAAGTTCATGGGAGGAGCAAAGGGTTCAAAGTCCAAGACAAACAAGGTCCAAGGCAGGATCATTCAAGGAATTATGCAGGGAGCTGTCCAGAATTCCAGATGGTTCAACAAGAAGAGACATCACTAGGCACAACAAAATTTGCAGGTTCAGATCCGGGCCCTGACTGTTGCACACCACTAGCTTAAGGACAACTTCAAATTGACCATGTTCTGCCTTCCCAAGGGACCAAGCCTCAGTAAAGACAATTGAAAACAAAAGGGATTGCACCAGATGAGCCCCACATTCTGTAAAAGTTCTACTATTCCACAGACCCCCAAAGACCCCCTACCTGCCAAGTTGGTATGACAAGTCTTCCTAAAGTCCAACCCAATTGACATACATATAAAAGAGGGAGGTGGGGGCGGGACACCTAAGCCTCTCATTCATGCTTTTGGAATGATCTCCCAACATTCCTAACAGCTTCTACCTCTGCATCTCCACCCAACCACTTTACCATAAGCCTCCAGTCAGGTATGGCCTCTTGCACCTGCACTTTTCACATACATTTTAACTCCACCCTGGGACTATTTCTCAATCCAGTCATGCAGCCCCTCCCTTAATTTTATTCCTCTGGGTCTGTCTTCACAAGCTATATTCATATAGGTTATCATTTGCATGAATTGGGCTGTAAAAGGCAGGTAATCGTATGGCTATCTTTAGCACCTGTGTTGATGGGGTTTGCTTATGTAGCCCAAAACAATGAAAAAATAGTACCGCTCAAATGCCCCCCTCCCTAAAACTGTATCAGTCCGATCAGCATGTGGATAGACTGGTGCAAGACAGACAGGATCGCCTTATCAGGCTACAGTAGACTTCAAGAAAATAGTGGCCATCTGCACACAGACACTGGCTCCCTGTTGCATAAATGTGAATGAGATGGGCAAAATGTGGCTTCAGCTCCTGTTCTCCACCTGTAGAGAACTCCTCAGACGCGTTTCGTCCTTTTCGGGGCTTAACTGTAGTGGCCTCTGCAATAAAGCCTCGAAAAAGGACAAAACGCATCTGTGAGGTTCTTAACAGTTGGAGAACAGGCGCTGAAGCCATCTTTTACCCATCATCAGAGAAAGGAAGGAAGGCCACTCACCAAGCGAGTGCATGAATATGTGAATGAGCGTGGCTTGGTCACTCCGATGTGCAGAACGAAACATCTCAGAAGGCGTGGCTGGAGGCTACAGTCATTCACATATTTATGCACTGGATCAGTGAGCGGTGTTCCTTCCTTTCTCTGTTGATGCTTCTACACCCCTCAATGGTGCAAAGGCACCTGCACCCTTCACTGCAACCCACAGGGACATCTTTATCTCAGCTTAGAGCAGCACTGCAAGTTATACCTGGATCATCTTTTACCCATCTTATTCACATTTATGCAACAGGGAGTCAGTGTCTGTATGCACACAGCCACTATTTTGATGGGGTTTGGTTGCTTCAAATGGGTTTTGCATTCTCATTAGACATGTGCGATTCGGTTCATAACGAATGAATTTTCATACGAATTTGTTAGTATTTGTACATTCGGATCAATTCGAACATCCGAATAGCTGAAAGAACCAAAATCTGAAAATTATGAATAAGCAAAATAACGAACACGCGAAAATACAAACTTACGAACTAACAAACACGAAAATACGAAACGCCGAAACAGTAAAAGAAAGAAAATGACATCTATAATGAATGATTTACATTTCGTATTTTCAATCCTTTGTCTGTTCAAAATTTTTAATGTTTGTATTTTTATTCTTGTGTTCATAATTTTGTTTCTTCGTCTGTTCGTAATTTTGCTTGTTCGTGTTCTCAAATCGTTCTTTTGAATGGACAGTGTAAGTGTATCTTATGTATGTTCGTAATTTAGTATGTTCGGAATTTCGTGTTCTTGAATCCTTCTTTCGAATGGACAGTATATTAGTGAGTGATGTATCTTACTTATTATCTTTAGCCAATCAGCTTATCCCTTTTGTGTCTGAGTCACACTGCATTCCTGAATCTTTTTAGATTCAGTTGAGGAGGAGACAGAGTCAGGTCTGGTGACTGAGGGAGTGGACTGGAGTAAGTACAGGACTTATTAGAAAAGCAAGCATAGGATTATTATTCTTTATTTCATACGAAAGTACGAATCAACGAAAAAGGCAACCTCACAAACGTAACAATTACTAAATTACGAGTGGTGTACCGAATAAACGAAAATTTTTATCTAACAAAATTATGAATTTCGAATGAAAGAAAATTAGACTTATGCCCTGTACGCACAAGCGGACTTTTCGACCGGACTGGTCCGAAGGACCGAATCCGGCTGACAATCCGACTGTGTGTGGGCTTCATCGGACCTTCAGCGGACTATTTCTGTTGAAAATCTGACGGACTTTAGATTTGGAACATGTTTCAAATCTTTCCACCGGAACTCCACCGGACCCAGTTCCTATCGAGAAATCCGCTCGTCTGTATGCTAGTCCGACGGACAAAAACCAACACTAGGGCAGCTATTGGCTACGGACTTCCTTATTTTAGTCCGGTGTACGTCATCACGTACGAATCCATCGGACTTTGGTGTGATCGTGTGTAGCCAAGTCCGTTCGTTCGAAAGTCCGTCGGAAAGACTGTCGGACCTTTGTTGCCGAAAAGTCCGCCCGCGTGTACAGGGCATAACGGAATTACGAATCATTTCGTATCAACGAAAATGTATCTGTTACGAAAATACGAACGAGTCCGAATATGACAACTCGCGTCTTACAAAGTTACGAATCATTACGAATCAAGGGAACCGTAACAGAAAAGAAACAAAACAAAAAATTTTTTGTTGTGCACATGTCTAATTCTCATGTAAGGCTATAGGAATGCAAAAGCTGCTAGAAGCCAAACAATTGCAGAAGAAGGTCACTTTAAAGTCAGATGCACCTGTCAATGAATTCCGAAAGATCGCAGAAGCATCTAAATGGAATGTAATCGACACAGGCCCGAAACCTATTGACTCAGGCCCTTAGGGCCAGCCTGTATGGAAGCAGCACCGTTCGCATTGATCAGTACTGTAACTTTGTGCTGCTCTCTCCCTTTGCCAATCTCTTTTTTTTTCAGGTTTACAGAACAGGCCAGCACTGAAGGTGTCAAAGGAGAGGTTTGCCAAACGTAAACAATCTCTACACTGTTCCTCTTCCCCCCGCATTGCGTTTGTTGAAAGACATCCAGAGCAATTCCGTTTTCCCATGGGAAGGCAAAGAAACAATACCGCTTACCTTTGCATCTAACTCATCTCCAAGCCAGAGTAAATATTACAGCCATGAGAGGGGTATGAAAAAAAAAAAAAAGAGAAAGAGCTACACAAGTGGAGAACTACATGACATAACAAGCTTAATTACTGTAAAGGGAGTTCCACATTTCTTGGCTGAGCTGTAGAAAGTGAGCTGCGGCACGGTGCATTGTTTCAGGTGGGGAGGTCATCAGTAGCGCATTGTCCCACTTATTGATCTTAGCGCCATGGCAAGGATGAAAACAACAATATTTGGTCATCAACTATGAAGAACGTCCTCGATTTTGTACCATTACCACATTCTTGAGTCCTCCCACGTACACTTTCTTCTCATCGTTAATCAGGGATGTGCCACCTTCAACTTTCCAGCTATCACTGCCTGTTGCTTTTCTGGCAGGCTGTTGCTAGTAAACTGCTGTAATTAACTGGCTGGTTCTTAAAGGTGAGCTGGGCCCTTATTCACTATCATGATATTAAAAACATCTACCTATATACACACATATATACATATATATATGCACGCATACCTATATATATATATATATATATATATATATATATATATATATATATATATATACATACATACATCCAATGGGGCATGGCAATTTAATTAGAGTCCTTGCAATGGTTCCCTTGGATCTCCTTGATATAAATATGGATTTCAAAATCTCCATCACAATTTCTACAGTGAATCGTAAGGAGAGCTGCCTTAAAGAGACCATTTCTCCTTCTCCCCTTCATATAGGCTTGTGTACACAGGTATTATATTGCCTCCTCGTTGTCTGTTTTAATACCTAAAAACCTGCACCACCATGACACAACCACATGCATTGCAACTGCTCCTTTTTGTCTAGGAGGGGATTGGAGAATGGAGATATACTTACCTAATCCTCTGACCCTCCTTAAAACCGGTCCCTGTGGCTCCTGGACCCCTGTGGTTTAGCGGTCTTATCCGGTAGACTATTCCTGACATTATCAAGCCCTGTTAGAGAGGAAATCAGGAACAGTCTACCCCTGGATCGTGGGGGGCGGGGGGGGGGGGCATTTTCCAAGGAAATGAAGGAATGAATGGGTGCAGCATGCCTCCAAATAAAACCATACTCTTGTGGTTGGATCTATAAGAAGAACTGGGCTAAACGCACTTAGGTTTGTCATGGCTAAGAGCTCAGTGTCTTCCCATTGTGTACTGGAGTCCGTCCATTAGATATGGGTAGGGGGACTCAGGGATGCAAACTTGCATATTCTATGAAGCAGAACTCAAGTTAAAAATAACAAGAACAAATGAATATCCCATAAAAACATAAAATAACAACGTCAGCTTTTCACTCTGCTTTCTCTTCCTATTAACATGCCCCATTGTCAGTAAAGGAACTTAATGCTCCTTTTTCCTCTAATAGTTCCACCCTGCTGTACAGGGAATCCAGTGACTGATATTGGGCCAAATTCAGGTATTTACTCTGCTTGCATTGAAAAATAATGCATGCAGCACTGTATTAATGTGTCTTTTATATCTACATAGCTCCCAACTGACCCTGATTTCGAGGGCCTGTCCCTGGTTTGAAACAAAGTCCCTCTGTCCCTCTTTCCTTCTCATTTGTCCCTCATTTTGGTCTGATCTATATAGTTGTATATAAAATGCACTACTTATCTTTAGAAAAAGTCTTTTACAGTGCTAAACCTTTCATCCAATTTCTAAATTGCCGCATTTGTAAATTCCAAAAGCCAAAATAAAGGAATAGTGGTAAAAAAAAAGCACTTGTGGGCTTAACCCATCATTTTTTTTTATATAATTCTTCTTTAAGGGGGCGTGGCAGGGGGTGTGTCCTATGCTTACATACCTTTGCTAATAGGTGTCCCTAATTCCCATCTCAAAAAGTTGGGCGGTATGTATTTAACTAGAGTTTAGCTTTTCAAGTGTATGTATAGGCAAACACCTCTTGGGGAGACTAATACCTCTATTTGTTGTTGTGATCATTGTCAACAGGAATTTCCCTCACTTTCTCTTTGTTTCCTGTTGTGTCTCCAGGACAAGTGAAGAGAAATCTTCCCAATGGGGCACAGACAAAGCAAACCCATAACCTGGGGGTTTTATTGCTTGTTTGTCTATCCAAAACTTATAGAAAACCTTATGTAAAATAAATAAATATATATATATAAAAAAGAAAGTTTAAAAAAAAAGATAGTTCTGGGAAGTATAAATTTTACACTTTTATTCAGAAACATTGGAGCCATTGCTAAGAAGACCAGATCAAGGAGTAGAAGTAGTGACTAATGCCACGTACACACGATCGGAAATGCCGCCAGCAAAATTCCGATGAGAGCTTTGTGTTGGAAAATGCGACCGTGTGTATGCTCCATCGGTCTTTTGCTGGCGGAATTCCAGCCAGCAAAAGATTGTGAGCATGTTCTCTATTTTTCGGTCGGGAAAAGTTCCTATCCAAAAATGCGTTCGTCTGTATGCAATTTGGACACGCAAAAAAAACCACGCATGCTCGGAAACAATTGAACGCATCTCGGAAGCATTGAACTTAATTTTCTCAGCTCATCGTAGTGTTGTACGTCACCGCGTTCTTGACGGTCGAAAGTTCAGAGAACTTTTGAGTGACCGTGTGTATGCAAGGCAAGCTTGAGCGGAATTTCATCAGAAAAACCATCCAAGAAATTTCGATCGTGTGTACGCGGCATTAGTCGTAGGTGCAGAAGAAAAACATTCATGGTGGCCCAATGAGAGAGAATCCTATTACCTGCCATGGTCAATACTGTTCTACCTCCAGAATCTTTCATATTGGCTCAAACTGTGTACTATAGCCCTTTCTGTCTTGTGACTAGTCGAGCCTGAGGTGAGCAAACTCCATTGACATTCATTTTGCGGAAGCCTCTATATCCTTCACAAGAATTCTATTAGTGACAAACAAATATAAATAAAGTCACACATGTGTGGGTTTGTGAAGTTTACTCACCAACATCAAACATCCTGTACAGTTGAACCGGTTATTTGTGAGACAAGAAAACAAGAAAATCATGGGAAGTACACATAGAAGAGAATGTTCTAGCTGGTTCATTCTGTCCAAGGAATGAAACAACTAATAACAATAAAAAAAGCAGCTGTTAATAATATGAACTAAATAAGCTTGCAAGAATGAGTTTTTGATATATTAGCTATAAGTGCTAAGGGATCAGTGTTGGTCATTTTTTGAGCAAAAGGCACAGTGACTAATGTCCTACCTTAAGGCACCCTCATTAGGGCCTGTTTCACATGGGCTTAAGCTTAGAGTATTAGAGCAATGTGAACATCAAGCTTTGCAAAGCGCTTGCAGAGCTTTCATCAAGCTTTGTTGAAGCTTATAAAGTACCATTCCACTCCAGTTTGTAAATGTTGAACACAGTTCCTTATGGGAGTGTTGATTACCACTTTAAACAAGCTGCTAGCAGGGTTTAGCAGCTTTTCAGCAAGCTACACAACGTTCTGACGCCTGTGTAGCACCCTCTAGGTAGGTAGGTGCTAGAGTAGGATTTTTTTGTCTTAGGGTAGGCAAATTTAGGCAGGCCTGGCTGTATTGATCTGGGCTGGGAGTGGCTCAGGTTAGCAGCTGATGACTCACAGGCAGCACCACTAAGACCTCCCTCTTCTTTCTAGAGATTTCTGGAAGGTACTGGAAAGAGAGAAGGAGAGGAGAGGTGGAGCTGCCTGGGGTACTCTAAGGAGACCTGAGCAATCCCCAACTTGGAATGGCAGGGGGAAGGTCTCCTTAAGTACCCAGGGTCAGCCCATCTAGGGGGGAGTTGGAGCTGTTCAGAGCTTGAGGGGGGGGGATCTTGGGCTCGAGTGCAGACGAGGCCCTTTAAGAAACCATGAAGGTATCTTGGCCAGGAGGCACAGGAGGAGCAAAGAGGACAGCAAGTCTTCAAGGAGAGAAACTGGTCGCAGCCAGAAGAGGGCTGGTGAGTGACATGCACAGTCGGGAGGACTTCGAGCATGCAGTCTGGGATGGGTGCAGATCCAGTGGAGTGGACTGTGTTGTCAAGGGCAGTGGAGTTAGGCAGCTGCAGCCAGGAGGGCTGGCAGGGCTTGAAGATGAGTTACTGGGCTTATTAACCATAGATAGGACAGCTAGCACCACAAACTTTCTGTCTGCTACACTACAAGGGCCTGTGGCCCCTGGCTGCAAAAGGCTGTTGAGGAAAAGGCTGTTGAGGAAGTGATGTGCAGGAGGTGAATGGAGCGAACCTTAGAGAGGAAGTGATGTGCAGGAGGAGAAATGGAGTGAACCTACTGGACTGTACATAGTTGTCCCAAGCAAATTGCTATTATTTCTACTGGGCATCCCATGCCCCATCCATGTTAAATTCCCTCAATAAAATACAAAAACAAAGCTGACGGACTGTTCATTGTCTTGGAGTGTCTGGAAGTGAATGCCGGGCTTGGCAGGGTGACAGGTGGGCCACAACACTCAGCAGCCCCAATGGGGGGTACCGCTACACTTGTGAGAAGGTGTATGATAGCCTCAGCCCAGGCTCCAACCAGGTCACGTCCACTAAATTTATTCTTGCTGGAGAAGGGACACTTGAGAGGGGACATGATAGCGATTTACAAATACCTCAATGGTGATACCAGCATAGGAAAAAAACTATTCAGTATCAGGGGGTGTGAGAGGACACGGGGGGGGGCACACAATGAGATTGGAGAAGCGGTTTAACCTTAAGCTGTGCAGGGGGTTTTTCACTGTCAGGGCGATGTGGAACTCTCTTCCACAATTGGTGGTGTCAGCAGGGAGTATTGATATTTTTAAAAGACTCTTGAACGTGCATCTTAAAGAACACAACATACAGGGATATGGGAAATGATTACCGACACGCATACACCAACACAAGTTGAACTGGATGGACTATTGTCCTTCTTCAACCTTCCCTACTATGTAACTATGTAAATTTGTTTCAGTTCGCCCTGGAGCCAAATTATCCCCATGATTGAGCTCTGTGGCAGAGCAAAATGGTTTGCTGGGGGGGGGGGGGGGGCCTGGTTGGAGCCCAGGCTGAGGCTGTCATACACCTTCTCACAGGGTTTTGTTGTGATGTGCAAGCTTTAGGACTCTTTTTCTCTACTGGTGCTTTGTTTGGTACCTAACAAAATGAGTGCACTTGGCATATTTAGACTGACTACATACTGTTCTTTTAACAAACTCATGGAGGCATACGAGAGATGCCACATATGCTCTGAGATGACAGAGTATTGTGCAGCCTGATTCCCACCCAAGAATAGCCTGGTCTTCTTTATTGGCTACACAGGTAGAGAGGGGCTAGGCTAGCCCTAACTAAAGCTGGCCATAGATGTTTATGGGTTTTTTTCACAGCTAACAGATGCCTTCATTCACACAAGTCAGAGGGATGGAGGAATCCCACCTGTTGGGACATTGCATTGTGACAGTGCGATTCTCTGCTAACAGAATACACTGATCAGCGGTTCCAGAGACTTGGCTACAGCCGTGATTGACAAAAGTTTTCCAGCTTGTCCATTCAACAGAAGTCAATCTACTTCTTTTGAACGAGGACAGCTACACATGGATTGAAATTCTGCTGATCTCCGCCTAATCGGACAAATTTCAATCCATCTATAGCCAACTTCATACTATTATTTTATCACACGTATATGATTGTCTATATTCAGACATTTCTAATCCCTCCACAACCCACTGAGCAATGATGCTCTGATTCGTGCGCTCCACTCCCTCTGTTCAGGAATGATGTTTGAGACGCATGTGATCCGCGTCATCTTATTGACACCCGGAAGTCACGTTGTAGACGCTGTGACCCGTGCGCTCCATCCCCTCTATCTGTGAGTGAGGTTTGGAACGCACACGGCCGGCGCCATCTTGCGGATACCCGGAAGTCGCTCTAATCAAGTGACGGAGCTGATTGGAGCCCCGGCTTAGCAAGGGGGTCCTGGAATATATATAATGGCAATGTTTGGGGTAGTGCAGCACCCCAGATGATGTCCCCTTGGACGAAACACGTCAGGACTACTGCTGACACCACCAACATTGCCAGAGATCTGCATTTGTACAAAGCGCTGTTTTTTCTTCTCAAATGTGAGTGTTTTTACTTCTCAATAAATGAGTTTTAAATCGTCTATACAGTATTACGCTATGTATCTTTACATTTCTTCTATATACGTATTGGATGCCTGAGTGGATCTACCTCCCATATTTCATTTAACACATCCAAGCATCCGTGTTACCTGGATTAACCTTTACAGAGCATAGATACCAACGTGGGTCCCCACTATTTAAAGCTTGATTGACCCAGTGGGTGTACACCCAGCTGTGTCCAATCCCTCCGGTAAGCCTCCAGCTTAAAGGTGGTGGATCTTCTATCAACACACATAAAGTTTCGTCACAATCTTTTGGGTGTTAAATATTCCTTAAGGACTTTCTAAACCCTTTGTGGACTTTTCAATTTTGCTATTCTCTACTTTTTATTTTTTGTTTGAGAGAAGTACCACTAGTACTTCCTTTCACACTGTGGACTCATTGTGTACAGTTTTATAAGGAGTATTTTGCACATTTATATTTCACATATAATTTGCATAACTTTGCACATGAATAGTGATGATGTTTATAATTCTTTAGCGCTACACTTTTTCTTTATATGGTTATAACTACTTGATTAGGTCACTTGTATGTGTTAGCTGCTTATTTAGATTTCCTTTGACAGCGCAATATTTATCTATATATTTTACACGGCTGAATTTGACTGGCCTGCACAGAGTCCTGACCCCAACCCCATAGAACACCTTTGGGATGAATTAGAGCGGAGACTGCTAGCCAGGCCTTCTTGTCTGACATCAGTGCCTGACCTCACAAATGCACTTCTGGAAGAATGGTCAAACTTTCCGATTGACACACTCCTAAACCTTGTGGACAGCCTTCCCAGAGGAGTTGAAGCTGTTATAGCTGCAAAGGGTGGGCCAACTCAATATTGAACCCTACGGACTAAGACTGGGATGACATTACAGTTCTTGTGTGTTTAAAGGCAGGCGTCCCAATTTTGACAATATAGTGTATTTTTCTGTTTGTTGGGGTTTTTTGTTTTGGGGGTTTTCTTGGCTTAGCGTAGCTGATATTTGTTGGTATTGGTGTTGTCTGAACACAATGGTCAGTGTGCATACAATTGCAAATTGACAATAAACAGCTTAGGAAATAATAAATCTGCAGAAACACAATTATTCTGAAATACTGTTAACCCTTTCAAGTCCAGCAAAGGTTTTAAAGCGCACAGAGCATCAATAAAGGGGGGAGGGGAGGGAGGTGTTACTATATCAAACACATTCTGTTAAAAACTGAATTTTAATCACTTGAATTCTTCATACTTTATTTGGTGCTCCTCGCTTCCCAAACATCTTCATTATTGTCTGTATTGATGGGATTTTGTTTGCTTCAAAACGTCTTTTCATACAATCTACTGAAATGCAAAAAGAGCTCGAAACAGGTCAAATGTAGGTCAACTAAACCGGTAATTAAAACGGAACTAAACCCTCATCTCCTTTCAGCCAAGGAAGCTGCCATCTTGGCCTTTGATCTTCAAATGCCATGATGCTGCACATGTGATCAGTTATAACTCCAGTCATTTGATGGTCTGACAGTTTGGTTGAGAATGCTGCAAATATAACTGTTTCTTGAAACTGTTAAATCGATGGGGTTTTTAATTTAAAATGATCTTAGTAAGATCTCAAACTGACCTCAAAAGCATGCTGCATTTGCTCCCTGAGGCCCATTGACATAGGCTCTTAAGGTGACAGTGATATCACAGGCAGGGGTGTATCTACCACAAACAAGGCGTTTGCCTTAGGAGGCATTTTTCAGGGGGGCAGCGCCGCCCCCAGGCAGAAGGGCAGAGGCGGCTCTCTAACCACTTCCCGTCCTTTCGATGCTTGTACCGGGGTGATGCCTGTATCCCTAGTATCGTTTTTCAGAGCCAGCGGTCAGCTCTCTTGTAATAGCAATCGGAACAGCTTACTAGAGGCTCGATTGCTATTACAAGCAGTGGGAGGGGTCAGGGACCCCCCCCCCCTCCCGCCGCCTTTGGCGGCTCTCTCAGGCTCCCCCGTCCCACCGGCTGGCCAGACGGCCAAGCAAAGCCGGGATCGGCTTTGATCAGCTGTTTGTAACAGTAAACTGGAAGCGATGACATGACTTCACTTCCGGTTTACTCGGAAACGACCAGCACCAGTTTTAAAAAATCGAAAGCATTCAAAAACACTGCTCTTGGGCTTTTGAATGCTTTTAAGAGCAGAGGAGGGATTTGGGGTCTTATAGACCTAAGATCTCTCCACAAAGAGTACCTGTCACGTACCTATTGTGCTCACAAGGATGTTTACATTCCTTGTGACAGCAATAAAAGTGATCATGAAAAACAATTTAAAGCAACAGTGTAAAAAGAAATAAAATAAAATAAATTAATAATTTTAAAAAAAGTGCCCCGTCCTCCTGCGCAAAGGCGAACGCATGTGTTGATCCCGCACGCACGCAAACAGCGATTGTCCAACACATGAGAGGTATTACAATGAACGTCAGATCATAAGCAGTATTTATATATATATATATATATATATATATATATATATATATATATATATATATATATATATATATATATATATAGCACTTGGACAAATCATGTCTCAGGGTCTGATGAGGAAGCCATTGCTGTTCACTGAACGACTGCAGCTTCCCCATCAGACCCTGAGACAAGAAAGGTGGCTGGGGTGGGACAAATTTAGATGGGAGGGGGGCACCCGATTTTAGTCTTGCCTAGGGCAGCACAAAACGAAAATACACCACTGATCACAGCACTTTGTGAGAGATCTGTTATAGCCCCTGAAGGTCTTCTGTTATAAAGGGCTGCAAAGGATGTTAAAGGAGAAGTCCAGCCTGAGCTTGTTAGGCTGGGCTTCTCCTATGGGTCACAGGAGTGCAATTCGTTTTTTGCACTCCTGTGACGTCACAGGAATCAGTCCAGGCACCGCGTGATCACGACAATGGAAGTCGGGATCCGCCAGGTGCCTGGACTGACACCCATCTCAGCCTCTCAGCGAACCGCTAAGAGCCTGAGACGGCCGCTCCCTGCCCCTCCACAGCTCAGAGCTCTAGTGAGTGTGGAGGAGCAGAGAGGAGAGCTGCTGATTGACAGTCAGCAGCTCTCTGCTTGGGAGCTGTGAGAACCGAGCCATCGGCGATGTTTGATCACTCAGTTCTCAGTGTAGAGGTGCCTGGGGGTCCGATGCTGTATCCACCTAGGTAAGTATAATGGAGGGGAAAACCCCAAACCCATACTTCTCTTTTAATGATTCCTATAAATGATAAACAATTAGTAGTAGTAACAGTAGAAATAGTTGTAGTAGTACTAGTAACAACTAGGGAGGAGTATAATTGTAAGTTTTTCCCTTTTGATTACAATTTTTATAATTGCAAATTAATCTAAACAAAATATGGATATTTTGGTGAAATGCTACACTTCGAAATTCAATAAAGTCAAGCTTTCACTCTCTTAGGCTAGGTATATCTATGCAGTTGATGCGGTCTTTCTGCGCGTTTTCCGGTGCATTTTAGAACACGCAATTTCTATGCGTTTTCATACTTTTTCCCTTTTTTTTTCTCTTTAACAAACTGTAAATAGCTGGTTTTTAAAGGGCGGGCAGGGAAGCCGGCTGCCATGTCCTTAACAACTGATGAGTCATCAGCTGTCAGCGGAGTTCCCCACTGACAGCTGAATGTAAAGACAAGAATTAAAAAAAAAAAAAAAGGCATGGGATCCCCCCAATCCATACCAGGCTATTATCTGAGCATGCAGCCTAGCAGGTCAGGAAAGGGAGGGGACGTGCAAGCGCCCCCCCGAACCATACCAGGCCACATGCCCTCAACACGGAGGGATGGGGTGCTTTGGGGCAGGGGGGGGCTTGGCCCCCCAAAGCACCTTTTCTCTATTTAGATGGAACACAAGAGCCTCATCCCCACAACCCTGGCCGGTGGTTCTGGGGGTCTGCGGGCAGGGAGCTTATCGGAATCTGGAAGCCCTCCTTTACCAAGGGGGGCCCCAGATCCCGGCCCCACTGACAGGTAATGACTCATCGGTTGTTAAGGACATGGTGGCCAGCTCCTTAACAACCAGCTATTTACAGTTTGTTATGGAGAAAAAAAAAGCACATAAAAATGCATAAAAAAATGCAACACTTGCATTTTTGGTGCGGGTCCATTGAAGTCTATTACATGCAAAATGCAATCTGCTGCGGGGGGGGGGGGGGAGTCCCCGACCCCTTCAAAAAATGCAGCGACTGAAAAACGCATAGATGTGAATGTGTCCCATAGGTAGGAAACCATGTTAAATTGACAGTAGTGCATTTCTGCAAACTGCAAAACACGCTAGAAAAAAAACATAGGTGTGACCCCAGCCTTAGGTAGATTTCCCTGCACTGTGTATGAGGGATAGCACAGACAACAATAACAGTATGACTGATCATACTAACTTTTCTCCACCCTGCTGAAAAAAAAATAGTTTTTTTTTAGTATTTTTGCTGCTGTCCTCTTCTATTGGAGAGATTGCCTGTTGTTCTGACACCCTGTCATTGGGACAGGAAGTGAGAGGAAATCTCCCCACGGGGACACAGACAATGATAAAACCCTGAGAACGTTTCTAATCTTTCCTACTCTGTAAAGAACAAACTGAAAACTTTTGGCTGGAGTTCAGTACTTCTATCTAGAATAGATACACATCAATTGCACTTAGAAAGAAATTGTGACACCCATAAAAAAAAAGTTATTGATTGCCTTATCAGTGCTGACATGGTGATCTATTGCTTTGTTGATAAACTAATCCATAAAATCACAATCATGCATTCTTAGCTGTAAAGGGCAGGTTTTTTTTAAGCATATGTCAAAGCAAAAAATAAATAAAAATGAAGCAAATATATATCTGCGATATATGTACCTTTCCCTGTGTTTTATCTAATGAAAGATCCTGTGAGTGCAGAAAAATATCTATTGATCTGATCTGAAATGCACTCAGCTTCTTAGTGCTTTTGTAGGCTAACACACGTATTTTTTTTGTGGATTGGCTGGTGTCAGCCCTGCCTGGTTGCCCTTTATTAAACTACTTAGCGACTGCCACTCTCCTTTTCTCTACAACATAGACCCTAATTATTCTGTAGTCCAATATAAAAACTGGGAGGGCTAATTAGCCTCTTTGGGATGACACAAGAAGGGAATTTCTGACACGGTTAAAGGGTATGTAAATCCTCGTGTTTTTTCACCTTAATGCATCCTATGCATTAAGGTGAAAAAACTTCTATCACTGACCAGCCCCCCCATTTTACTCACCTGAGCCCTGTAATTCCCACGCCGGAAACATGCTCACCCTCTATGCCCGTTGTCTTGGCTCTTGATTGGATAGATCGATAGCAGCGCAGCCATTGGCTCCCGCTGCCGTCAATCAAATCCAATGACACAGGCGCTGGGGGACGGGGCAGAGTCTGTCATTCTAAGTCTACAGATGCAAATGCTGGACTCGGGAGCGCGCCCGCACTGGTACCCCCAAGGAGAGCGCTTCTCCTAGGTGGTTTCCCGATGCGGGGGAGGAGCCACGAGCACTGTTGGGGGACCAGAAGAGGAGGATTGGGTCCACTCTGTGCAAAACGAACTGCACAGTGGAGGTGAGTATATGTTTTTTAAAAAACAAGGGTTTACAACCCCTTTAAAAAAAAGGTATTCAAGTAATTCTAAAAGCTGAAGGTTTTTTAACTTTAGGAACCATTCACACCTGAGTGTAGCGCAGCGACAGCTGCTGCAGCATGTTGTTTTTTAGCTTTTTAGGGCACTTTCCCACTGAGGCGTCGGCGGTAAAGCGCTACTATTTTTAGCAGCGATTTACCGTCGTTTTAACAGCGCTTTTTGGACACCAGCAAGGTCTTTTAACCCCCCCAGTGGGCAAAAAAGAGTTAAAAGCACCCTCAAAGCGCTGCTGCCCATTGGTTTCAATGGGCAGGGGCGCTTTAGGAGCGGTGCATACACCGCTCCTAAAGCGCCTCAAAAGATGCTGCTTGCAGGACTTCCTGCAAACGCACCGCTCCAGTGTGAAAGCACTCGGGCTTTCACACTGGAGTGACGAGAGGTGCTTTACAGGAGCTATTTTTAGCGCTATAGCGCCTGTAAAGCGCCTCAGTGTGAAAGTTGGCTTAGTGTTTTTTGTGGCCACATTTGAACGGGCTCCCTCCACTCTAAAAATGCTCCAAAGAAGCTCATGTACCAAATCTTGGCACAGAGCCAGGAGTGTTTGGCGCTGCGATTTTGCCACTTATTTTGCTTGACAATCGCTGCAAAATTGCACCACATTTGGGGTGCCATTCAGAAATAAAGGCATCGCAAACGTGTCCTACGTTTTGCCGCAATTCTGGAATTATGTGCAGACACCTGCGATTCACTTCGCCTACGTGTGAACAGAGCATAAAGCATTCAATGCACGAAAGGTAAATAACCTTCAGGCTGGGTTCACACTGCCATGTGGAGCGGCACACAGCAGGGGTCCTGTGCGACCCTGTTCAAGGTTTCAGGTCCTAATTTTTGGCTTGATTTGGACCTGAAACTGACCAGAAGAAGCACAGGACTCTTCTGCAAACCATTTTGCAGCTGTCCTGGAGCCGGTCGGAAATCCACATCCAGTTTGCAATAGTGTGAACCCAGCCTTAGTGTTCAGCTCCCCTCTCAGCCCTCCTTATACTTACCTTAGCCCGATCCAGCGATGTGCACAAGAGCACAAGTTCCCCTGGATTTCTCCTTCCCAAGCGGCTTGCTTTGGGGGCACTCAGCAGGGGGGGGGGGGGGGGGGGAGCAGCAGCCGGGAAGAGGAGGATCGGGGCTGCTCTGTGCAAAAACCCTCAACAGAGCAGGTAAGTATAACATGTTTGTTATTTGAAGAAAAAAAAAAAAAAAAAAGTGACTGGTCTGAGCTGATACATAGGGAAATAAATATATCCTACATGAGTTGTACCCGTCTTCTCTATATCTGTTCAAAGGCCAGAAATATAAAGCTTGTCTGAGAGCTCAGATAACAGGGGATGGAGAGCTGCAGAGATCAGTGAGGAGAGCTCTGAGAGCTAATTGGAGGTAAGGGAAGGGACCCCCCCCCCCCCACACACACACACACACACAGCTGAGGCGGTCAATAAGCTAGAGGTCCTTCCCCTGTCACTTTTTTCCTCTTGGTGTCAGGAAAACTAGTCAGAAGCGACTCCTGCTGATAGAGGAAGGAAGCAGCAGACAGAAATGACACTTACTGCTCTGTGGATAGCACACACTATACAGGAGGGATACGCTTTGTTCATATTTCATGTCGGAGGTTTACAACCACTTTAATGTATTTTTTTATTAGGACAGAAATACAAGCACCTTTCCCCTCTTTTCTACTCCACAGCATAAAGACTAGGAGTTCAGCAGACCACAGAGGTTACTGGAAACATTTTCAATGATAAGCTCACACTTGCGCATTGCTAGAACACCCACAAAATTGCACACTTTCCTGAAAATGGACAAAAACGTTCAGCCGACATGTGGAGGCGATATTAATTCCTAATGGCACACCACGTCACACACTAAAAAGGCAAATAATAAAAGAACCATGCATTTTGGTGTGGCACGATTTTTGAAAAGGGTCATTCACCTTTTTTTCGCATGTTTCTTCCACGTACGACAGCCCATTAAAATTGATAGACTGACCCAAACATGATGAATGGGAACTTGAAAAAAGGTGCGTCATCTTCTTGGTGTGAATGGAACATAACAGTGCAATATAGGCAGACAGCACATGACTGGAGTATTGCCCAAGTACCGTCTGTTATGCCAAATACCACCTTACACCTATTTAAATAATTCAGACCAGACATACTTTCTTGTGTTTAAATGGCCATAGCAGCCCTTTATTACAATAACCAACCATGAAAGATCAATTACATAATATAAAAACGGTAATAAACAGAAAAACATAACCTCACAAGCTGAATGTAACTGCCTGTTTTCTATGTCTTAGGAATTTTGAAGGCACCCTTGACTGACCAACTAGCTGTATCTGACGCCACCTGGCCTCTTGTGAAACGCGTCAGCTATCTTGCCCCTGCTTCTACATAAACTTTGATTTTTTTTTTTTTAAATTAAATAAAGGCGTATATTGGAGTGCGGCTGTCCAGATTTTCCTTCTTTATTATCGTTTGCGTTGAGCCAGCACCTGTTACGTCCACATTGAGGAGGGCGTCATTCTCAGTCCACCACCTGGAGCAGTTCAGCTTTTACCACCTTGCCTTTCCACGGCCCCTAGCCGCAACTCACACCAGCTCGGGCACAATTGTTTGGCAAATTCTCCAGCCGACACAGCCAACTGCCCCAACATGTGTTACTTACGACTTTATTAGGGCAGGTACACCCATACCAGAGAACGTAACCATCCCCGCCTTAAAAAAAACAAAAAACCCTACCTCTGCCAGACGCCCAACGTGAAACCTTACACTTTGGCGGCAGGCCACACTCGAAGGGCGCGCTGGATTCCTTCCTGCAGACCCAAAGACCAAATGTCAATCCCCACCGCATTCAAATGAACCCCGTCCTCTTTCAGGAACAGCTGAGGGTCCTTTTCCAAGTCCCGATGGCGAATCGTCAAGCCACCGTTACGGACAAAAAATTTTCCCACCTCCTTGTTTAATTTGATCCTAGCTTTGTTAAGCCGCTCCACAGACATCGCCAAACTCCAGGAAGTCCTAGCCATCATTTCAGACCATACGATGATAGTGTTGGGGAACATGGACCGCAAGCGCAGGAAATCACATTTGATATCCCTACTCAACTCGCGTGAGGCGCGAATCCCTAGGTCATTGCCTCCCACATGCAGCAGGAGCACATCCGGGGGCCTGTCAAGCCGGCAATAGTGCTCTACCTCACGTAAGACCCTGGACCATAACATCCCTGGGACCCCGATCCATTTGATCCTGACCTGTCCCCTGGGAAATCCCAACTGTTGACCCTCAGGCTTAAGAGCAGCCTGTTCTGCCCCCAAAAAAACATAGGAATGGCCAAGGATCCACACCAAACATTCTGAACCTGAAAAACAAGACATAATCATGAAACCAACATGAATATAACCACAACACATAAAAGACACAAATCTAACATAAAGAAAGACAAAAAACATTGCTGTGCGCTACTTAACCACTTGTCGCCTGCCATACAGCAGAATGACGGTGGCAAAGTGGTTGCGATATCCTGACCGGACGTCATATGACGTGCCCAGGATAACACAGCCGGCGCAGTGGGGTAATCGAAGGTGCTGTGTGTCAGTGACACACCGCAACTCCGATCGTGGCATTTATCACGTGATCAGCTGTGATCAATCACAGCTGATCATCGCGTGAACCAGGAAGTGCCCGTAAATGGCTTTCCTCAGGTCATGCTGACAATCGGCGGCTCTACCTGTCAGAGGGGTGGGTCTGTGCTGATAATTAGGACAATGATTATCAGCGCAGCCCCCCATAAAAAGGTGCTTATCAGCAGCCAATCAGTGCCCAACACCTGCCAGCCTGTCCCCATAATAAACGCCTGTCAGTGTCCACAACAGTGCCAATCAGTGCCCAAAAAAGTGCCAGTGCCCCATCGAAGTGCCAATCAGTGCCACCCAGTTTTTGTTTTTTTAATTGTCTGTATTTTTTCGCTTATAGGGCGAAAATTAAAAACCGCAGAGGCGACCAAACACCACCATAAGAAAGCTCTATTTGTGGGAAGAAAATGATAAAAATGTAATTTGGGTACAGTGTTACATGACCGCGCAATTGTCAAAGTGCGACAGCGCTGAAAGCTAAAAATTGTCCTGGGCAGGAAAAGGGGAAAGTGCCCGGTATGGAAGTAGTTAAAACCATGCAAAATTCATGAACAATAAACTGTTAATACAATGCATTTCAATGTTGCAGGAAGGGGTGTGCACTATATGTCCGGTCTGGGCAGTGTGATTGCTGGCCAACGAGCTGCGCACGTGTGTAGGGAGGAAAGGGGAGTATATAAGCCTGTGCAGTGACGTTATGGCTCCACCCCTTACTTAGGACGTCAATGCCCTGAGGATACGCGTTTAGGGGGCGGAGCTTACGCACTGACGTTACAACCATAGCCATCTCGAAAATTGGATGTTTTCTATGCCCTGCAGTTTGCACAAGCTGATTGTGCTTTTCTTGTAAGTATACCCATTTACCTTTTTACTATTAAATCTTTTGGAAAAGGAGAGCACTAGATGTTCCCTTTCTTTTACATACAACTACTCTACTAGGCAAGACTATCGGGGGGTTCCTGGAACCCTATTAAGAAGCCATTTATCCAAAGGAGGTCTGATCTACAGCACGCCAGGTGTCATTTCCCCAGAGAGGATCACTGCTGATTTTAATCTGGTATGAGGTGAGCAGCCTGTGAAAATGGTGGTGAGAGCACTCATCTTTGGTTGCTCTGTTTGGTAAATTGATTTAGGGCAGGATCCTCTTCAATCAAATATTTTTCACACGAACTTTTGTTTTAGATGCTTACACTTATGGATTTGAGTATTATTATTATATTTATTCAATAGTGCAACATTTAAATACATTGTATTTACATTTTATTGTTCAGATTATGCATAGTTTTAACCACTTCAGCCCCGGAAGATTTGGCTGCTCAATGACCAGCCATTTTTTACGATATGGCACTGTGTCGCTTTAACTGACAATTGCGGTCATGCGACGCTGTACCCAAACAAAATTGACGTCTTTTTCCCCTACAATTTTTATTTTTTGTGCTATAAACAAAGAGCGATAATTTTGAAGAAAAAAAAAAAAAAATCAATATCTTACTTTTTGCTATAATAAATATCCCACATTTTTTTTTAAATTTTTCCTCAGTTTAAGCCGATATGTATTCTTCTACACATTTTTTGGTAAAAAAAAAAAACTCGCAATTAGCGTATATTTTACAGTATAAATGTCACTGGCAGGGAAAGAGTTAACACGAGGGGGCGATCAAGGGGTTAACTGTTTCCTAGGTGTGTGTTCTAACTGCAGGGGGGATGGGACTGTCTAGGAGGAGAGAGATCGGTGTTCATACTCAGTATGAACACACGATCTGTCTCTACCCCCCTGAAAGAACCGGGATCTGTGTGTTTATACACACAGATCCCGATTCTCGCTCTGTCACAAGCGATCACAGGTGCCTGGCGGTCATCGCGCCTGCCGGGCACATGCTGCGGGCGTGCCTCCAGGGGCGCGCGCTCACCCCTAGTGAACAAAAGGCGAAGCAACGTAAGGTAACGTTGTTTCGCCCAGCCGTGCCATTCTGCCGCAGTAGAACTGCAGCGGCTGGTCGGCACCCAGTTAAAGCGGGGTTTCGCCTGCAAAAAGCAGCAACAAATACTGCAGCTGCTGACTTTTAATATAAGGACACTTACCTGTCCAGGGCACCCGCAATGTCCTCACCCAAAGCCGACCCGTCCCTCGGGTGGACGCGCCAGCATCCTAAGTAAGAGAATCAGGAAGTGAAGCCTTGCGGCTTCACAGCTTGTTTCCTTACTGCGCATGTGCGAGTCGCGCTGCACATTCTGACTGGTCCCTGCTGTCTTCTGGAACCTGTGTGTCTCCCAGAAGAAAGCGGGGGAGGGGGGGGGGGGGGGCGGAGGAGGGGCCGGACATGGCATGGATCGCCGTAGATTCTGCGGCGATCTTTCGCCGGAAGTGGGAGCAAATACTTGTATTAGACCGGACAACCAGATTATCTATTGGAGTGGAAGTAAGAGGGCCTGCCATCCTCCCCCCCAAGGCCACCTCCTTTGACAGTTTCACAGACATCACCGAAGGGTGGAGCCTCGCAGATTGTAAGTTAGTGGTGACTGGAGGAATGCTGGACAACACGTACAGGATCGAGAAACCCTCAGAAAAACCCTGGAAAAGAAGAAGACGTGCCGCCACCCGGTTGGGATACCTACTTAGGGAGGGAGCCACCTTTTCCACCACCTTTTCCACCATCATCGGAGTCATCCCTTTTGCCAGCTCCTTGTCTTGTTTGATGCACTTTGTGAGTGGATGGGCACCTCCGCAGCTCAAGCATTCATGGCGAAAACGACAGGATTCCCCGAATTTGCAGATCTCCTCGTTAAATAGCCAACAGAAATCATTAGGCTTTCCGGCCGATGGTGACGAGGTTGCTGGAAATTAAAAAGCGCAGAGGCGATCAAACACCACCAAAAGAGAGCTCTATTTGTGGGAAGAAAATGATAAAAATTTAATTTGGGTACAGTCCTACGTGACCACGCAATTATCAAAGTGCGACAGCGCTGAAAGCTAAAAATTGTCCTGGGCAGGAAAGGGGGAAGTGCCCGGTATGGAAGTAGTTAAAACCATGCATAATCCATGAACAATAAACTGTGTTAATACAAATGTATTTCAATGTTGCAGGAAGGGGTGTGCACTATATGTCTGGTCAACGTGATTGCTGGCCAACGAGCTGCGCACGTGTGTAGGGAGGAAAGGGGAGTATATAAGCCTGTGCAGTGACGTTATGGCTCCACCCCTTACTGAAAAAGTCAACGCCCTGACTATACGCGTCTAGGGGGCGGAGCTTGTGCACTGCCGTTACAACCATAGTCATCTCGAGAATTGGATGTTTGCTATGCCCTGCAGTTTGCACGAGCTGATTGTGCTTTTCTTGTAAGTATACCCATTTAGCTTTATACTATTAAATCTTTTGGAAACGGAGAGCACTAGATGTTCCCTTTCTTTTACATATAACTACTCTACTAGGCAAGACTATCGGGGGGTTCTTGGAACCCTATTAAGGAGCCATTTATCCAAAGGAGGTCTGATCTACAGCACGCCAGGTGTCATTTCCCCAGAGAGGATCACTGCTGATTTTAATCTGGTATGAGGTGAGCAGCCTGTGAAAATGGTGGCGAGAGCACTCATCTTTGGTTGCTCCGTTTGGTGAATTGATTTAGGGCAGGATCCTCTTCAATTAAATATTTTTCACGCAAACTTTCCTTTTAGATGCTTACACTTATAGATTTGAGTAGTATTATTATTGTATTTATTCAATAGTGCAACATTTAAATACATTGTATTTACACAGTTTATTGTTCACTGATTATGCATAGTTTTAACCACTTCAGCCCTGGAAGATTTGGCTGCTCAATGACCAGGCTATCTTTTGCGATACGGCACTGCGTCGCTTTAACTGACAATTGCGGTCATGCAACACTGCAACCAAACAAAATTGACATCCTTTTTTTCCCCCCACAATTATTTATTTTTTTGTGTGATAAAAGAGCGACAATTTTGCAAAAAACACAATATCTTACTTTTTGCTATAATAAATATCACATTTTTTTCCATAAAACTTTTCCTCAGTTTAGGCAGATTTTTTTTTTTTTTTACAAAAAATACATAAGTAAAACGCAAGAAGCGTATGTATATTTTTTTTACTAGTAATGGCAGAGATCTGCGATTTTTATCAAGACTGTAATATTGTGGCGGACAAATTGGACACTTGACACATTTTTGGGACCATTGACAATTATACAGCGATCAGTGCTATAAAAATTAACTGATTACTGTATGTCACTGGCAGGAAAGAGGTTCACACTAGGGGGCGATCAAGGGGTTAACTGTGTTCCCTAGGTGTGTGTTCTAACTGTAGGAGGGGATGGGACTGTCTAGGAGGAGAGAGATCGGTGTTCATACTCAGTATGAACACACAATCTGTCTCTACTCCCCTGAAAGAACCGGGATCTGTGCGTTTACAAACACACAGATCCCGGTTCTCGCTCTGTCACGAGCGATCACGGGTGCCCGGCGGTCGTCGCGCACGCCGGGCACTCCCATCGGCTCTGGGCACACGCTGCGGGTGTGCCTCCGCGCTTACCCCTAGTGAACAAGAGGCGAAGCGATGTACGGTAACAGTTTAGCCCAGCCATGCTGTTCTGCCACAGTAGAACTGCGGCGGCTGGTCGGCACCCAGTTAAAGCGGGGTTTCGCCTGCAAAAAGCAGCTACAAATACTGCAGCTGCTGACTTTTAAAATAAGGACACTTACCTGTCCAGGGCGCCTGCAATGTCCTCACCCGAAGCTGACCCGTCCCTCGGCTTCGGGTGGAGGCACCGGCATCTTAAGTAAGAGAATCAGGAAGTGAAGCCTTGCGGCTTCACAGCTTGTTTCCTTACTGCGCATGTGCGAGTCGCGCTGCACATTCTGACTGGTCCCTGCTGTCTTCTGGAACCGGTGTGTCTCGCAGGGGGGGGGGGGGGCGGAGAAGGGGCTGGACATGGCGTGGATCGCCGTAGATTCTGCGGCAATCTTTTGCCGGAAGTGGGAGAAAATACCTGTATTACACCGGACGACCAGATTATCCATTGGAGGGGGGAATGTAAGAGGGCCTGCCATCCTCCTCCCCAAGGCCACCTCCTTTGACAGTTTCGCAGACACCACCAAAGGGTGGAGCCTCGCAGATTGTAAGTTAGTGGTGACTGAAGAAATGCTGGACAACGCGTACAGGATCGAGAAACCCTCAGAAAAACCCTGGAAAAGACGTGCCGCCACCCGGTTGGGATACCTACTTAGGGAGGGAGCCACCTTTTCCACCACCTTTTCCACCACCATCGGAGTCATCCCTTTTGCCAGCTCCTTGTCTTGTTTGATGCACTTTGTGAGTGGATGGGAACCTCCGCAGCTCGAGCATTCATGGCGAAAACGACAGGATTCCCCGAATTTGCAGATCTCCTCATTAAATAGCCAACAGAAATCATTAGGCTTTCCGGCCGATGGTGACGAGGTTGCTGGAAATGAAAAACCGCAGAGGCGATCAAACACCACCAAAAGAGAGCTCTATTTGTGGGAAGAAAATGATAAAAATTTAATTTGGGTACAGTGTTACATGTCAAAGTGCGACAGCGCTGAAAGCTAAAAATTGTCCTGGGCAGGAAAGGGGGAAAGTACCTGGTATGGAAGTGGTTAAAACCCATGCATAATCCATGAACAATAAACTGTGTTAATACAATGTATTGCAATGTTGCAGGAAGGGGTGTGCACTATATGTCCGGTCTGGGCAGCGTGATTGCTGGCTAACGAGCTGCGCACGTGTGTAGGGAGGAAAGGGGAGTATATAAGCCTGTGCAGTGCTGTTATGGCTCCACCCCTTACTGAAGAAGTCAACACCCTGACGATACGAGTCTAGGGGGCGGAGCTAACGCACTGCCGTTACAACCATAGCCATCTCGAAAATTGGATGTTTGCTATGCCCTGCAGTTTGCACAAGCCGATTGTGCTTTTCTTACAAGTATACCCATTTACCTTTATACTATTAAATCTTTTGGAAATGGAGAACACTAGATGTTCCCTTTCTTTTACATATAACTACTCTACTAGGCAAGACTATCGGGGGGTTCTTGGAACCCTATTAAGAAGCCATTTATCCAAAGGAGGTCTGATCCACAGCACGCCAGGTGTCATTTCCCCAGAGAGGATCACTGATTTTAATCTGGTATGAGGTGAGCAGCCTGTGAAAATGGTGGTGAGAGCACTCATCTTTGGTTGCTCTGTTTGGTGAACTGATTTAGGGCAGGATCCTCTTCAATTAAATATTTTTCACACGAACTTTCGTTTTAGATGCTGTAGCAGAGCGTCCCAGAGAGAGCCAGGAAAAGTCCTGTTCGGGGTTTATACATCTCCCAGGCTCCTCTCATACACGTTCAGGGATCTCTGATCCATGGTCCGGTTCAGGTCTTGGTCCTCTCCCCCAGGCTAATTTAAGCTCACCTGAGCAGACAGCCTTGGCTCTTGGCCTGGGATACTCAGAGAACTTCTGTGTAAGAGTGCAAAAAGGTATGTGGAAGCTGACAAGCTGTAGGCTTGCTCAGCTTAGTAGTTAGGATCTGTAAATATTGTTTAGTTAGTGCCGAGACACGGCTAGGTTTTGTTTTGGCTATTTTTTTGTTCCTATTTGTTTCTTTTGGAACACTGTACAGCACCTGTAAATAGACTTGTATATATCACAAATAAACACCGCACTGTTTGTCACTATTCCACTGGACTTGGTATCTGTGCCTGAAAGACTGCTCATCCCAGGGAGCTTTGTACCTTCTACCTGTCCCCCAGGTTACATATGGTGGAGACTGCGACCAGCTGTAGTAAGTTACTACTTAAAAGGCCAGTACCTAGAGTGACTAAACATGGAGGAAATCCTAAAACAATTGGTGATATCCAATGCTGCACAGCAACAATCCAATGCTGCACAGCAACAAGCAAACGCTGCACTGCATCAAGCAAACGCTACACAGCAGCAAACAAACGCTATCGCACAGGAGCAAACCAAGGCGCTGTGCCAACAGATTGGTGCTGTACAGGAGCTATCGCAGAGGCTGTTTGAACAGCTAGCCACTGATGCAAAAGAGGATAGGAAAACCCTGGCTGCGGTTGTAGAGACGCTTGCACAGTGGTCACCTGCTAAAGTTAATGTTGTTGGAGACAAGCCCTCAGCCATCCATGTGGGTCGTTTTCTTTCCAAGATGACTGCAGATGATGATCCAGAGGCCTTTCTCTTAACCTTTGAACGGACCGCTGAGAGGGAAGGTTGGCCCAAAACCCAGTGGGCAGGACTGGTCGCCCCCTTGCTGTCTGGAGAATCACAGAAGGCCTACTATGATTTGGAGTCAGCAGAAGCAGGAGACTATGAAAAGGTCAAGCGGGAAATCCTGGCGCGACTTGGTGTCACCTTGGCAGTTCGAGCACAGCGGGTCCACAGCTGGTTCTTCCAAGACGAGAGGCCCCCAAGATCGCAGATGTTCGACCTAATTCACTTGGTGAGGAAATGGCTACAGCCGGAGTCCCTGTCTGGGCCACAAATAGTGGAGCGTGTGGTCATGGACCAGTTCCTGAGGTCACTACCAGTTCCCCTGCAGAAGTGGGTGAGTCAAGGAGACCCCAACTCGGCGGACAACCTCGTGGAACTTGTTGAAAGGTACTTTGCTGCAGAGAACCTGGTCACCACCCCTACAGCCGCACGGACTTTCCGCCCAAAGCCACGGTCTCCCCAGGCAACCGGTAAGACTGTTCCAGGGGAAGTGGGTGGTAAGCATGGCAAGGAAATAGGGGGGAGGATTTTTGGTGCCAGGACTGAAGTTTGGCGTCCCAAACAAGGGAAGCTACTGCCTGTCAGCAAACCCAACTGGGGAAACATCAGGTGTTTTCGTTGCCAAGAACTGGGACATGTTGCAGCAAACTGTCCATTGACAGATGAACCAATGCAGTGCGATCTGTCCATTAGAAGGCAGTCTATGTTTGCTGCTGTTTCATGCGCTGCAGCACCAAGTATGGGAAAACACATGTGCCAAATGACTGTTAATAATAAGCCTATTACGGCCTTGCTAGACTCTGGAAGTCTAGTGACTTTGGTTACAGCTGAGATGGTTGACACTGTGAATTTGCATGCTAAAAAAATTGCTGTGATCTGTGTACATGGGGATACCCGCGAGTATCCTATAGCCACTGTTCAGTTTAAAACTGGCTTAGGTACGGTGACCCATCCGGTCGGACTTGTGCCCCACTTGGTGCACGAGGCCATCATTGGTAGGGACTTCCCTAAGTTTTGGGAACTGTGGGATCGTCCCGACCCGGTCGCAGTAGCTGACTCAGTGACAGAGCCAGAACTCCTGGCCGCTACTGAAAATGTGGGTTCAGGGGACTCTTCTCAGTGCTTCCCGGGTTTTCCTTTCTCAGTTATGGCAGGAGAGCTGGAGGAGCCTGAGGAGGTCCCCACAACCAGTGGAGCTGGACAGCCATCTGCTGAATCTGAGCCTACGTTGGAGTTTGCTGACCTTAATGTACACAAGGAAAATTTTGGTACCGAGCAGAGAAAAGACCCAACCCTTGCCAGGGCCTGGGAAAATGTAATGGTGATTAATGATGTACCTGTCGAATCAGGGGACGGGCTCTGTTTTCCTTATTTTAGGAGTAATGAGGATTTACTGTATCGTGTATATAAAAAAAATGATGAAGTGGTTGAACAGTTGGTGGTCCCTAAGCCATACAGACGGGTGGTGTTGGAACTTGCCCATGGGCACTTGCTAGGAGGTCATTTAGGGGTTGAGAAAACTACTGAAAGGGTGTTGCGCAGGTTTTATTGGCCCGGAATACAGAAGGATATTGAGAATTATTGTCAATCCTGTCCTGTGTGTCAGATGTCAGCCCCACTACAACACTTTCGAAGTCCTTTAGTGCCCTTGCCCATTATTGAAGTGCCCTTTGAGAGGATTGCCATGGACCTTGTGGGTCCACTCCCCAAGTCTGCCCGAGGTCATCAGCATATCCTCGTAATCATGGATTATGCTACCCGTTACCCAGAGGCAATTCCCTTACGCACCGCGTCTGCTAAAAACATTGCCAAAGAGCTGTTTATGGTGTTCAGTCGTGTTGGAATCCCTAAAGAAGTCCTTACAGACCAGGGCACCCCATTTATGTCACGAATAACTAGAGAGCTGTGCAAGTTATTTAAGGTGACGCAATTGCGAACCTCGGTGTACCATCCTCAAACGGATGGCTTGGTGGAACGCTTCAATAAAACATTAAAGAGCATGTTAAAAAAGGTTGTTGACAAGGATGGGAAAAACTGGGACTTCCTGATACCATACTTGATGTTTGCCATCAGGGAGGTTCCCCAGTCCTCCACGGGGTACTCTCCATTTGAGTTGCTTTATGGGAGACACCCTCGGGGACTCTTAGACATAGCCAAAGAAACTTGGGAGGGGGAGCAGACACCCCATAAAAGTGTCATTGAGCATATCGCTCAAATGCAGGACAGGATTGCAGCAATTATGCCGATGGTAAAAGAACACTTACTGCAGGCCCAAGCAGCCCAACAGAGGATATACAACAGGGGGGCCCAACTCCGTGTTTTCTCACCTGGTGATAGGGTCCTGGTGTTAGTTCCCACTGTTGAGAGCAAGTTCCTGGCTAAGTGGCAGGGTCCCTTTGAAGTAATTGAAAGAGTTGGGGAGGTCAATTACAAAATATATCAACCAGGAAAAAGGAAGCCCGAACAGATTTACCACATAAACCTGTTAAAGCCCTGGAAGGATAGACTGGCGTTAACTGCGAGGTCCCTCCCGGTAACGCCTAAGGGTAATGAGTCCCCTCTGATCCCTGAGGTCACGATTCCAGACACCCTGTCATATTCCCAAAAGCAGGAAACTAGAGAATTCCTCATAAGAAATAGAGAGAAATTTTCAGAGTTACCTGGCACGACTTCAGCAGTTCAGCATGATATTGTTACTGAACCTGGGGTCCGTGTCAAGCTCAAACCATACCGAATTCCTGAAGCGAGGAGAAAGGACATCAGCGAGGAAGTTAAAAGAATGTTGGAGCTAGATGTCATTGAGGAATCCAATAGTGACTGGTCTAGCCCCATCGTGTTAGTCCCAAAACCGGATGGCACTTGGAGGTTCTGTAATGACTTCAGGAAGCTCAATGCAGTGACAAAGTTTGACACGTACCCAATGCCCAGAGTGGACGAACTTATAGACCGACTTGGCAAGGCTCGCTATCTGACCACTTTGGACTTGACAAAAGGTTATTGGCAAATACCCCTGACTGGTAGCGCCAAAGAGAAGACTGCATTTGTGACCCCGGAGGGTTCCTTTCAATATAAAAAAATGCCTTTTGGGTTGCAAAATGCCCCCGCAACATTTCAGAGGGCCATGGACAGGACTCTAAGACCCCACCGACAATATGCAGCAGCATATTTAGATGACATAGTGGTACATAGCACTGACTGGGAGTCTCACTTGCCCCGTGTCCAGGCTGTCCTTGATTCCCTCTTCAAAGAAGGTTTTACAGCAAATCCAAAGAAATGTGCCATTGGTCTAGAGGAAGCCAAGTATTTGGGCTACACTATTGGGCGTGGTGTTATAAAACCTCAAGTGAATAAAATAGAAGCCATCCAGGAATGGCCACGTCCTGCAAACAAGAAGCAGGTCAGGGCCTTTCTTGGCATTGCGGGGTATTATAGAAGATTTATCCCAAATTTTGCAACTATAGCTGCCCCACTGACAGACCTTACGAAAGGGAAAGACTCTGTAATGGTGAAATGGTCCTCAGTAGCAGAGGAATCTTTCCAAGTCCTGAAGAAGGCTCTTTGTGCACAACCAGTACTGTACTCCCCCGATTTCTCCAAGGATTTTTTGGTTCAGACGGATGCGTCTGATGTTGGTATCGGGGCAGTACTATCACAGGTACACAATGGGGAAGAACACCCTGTGGTGTACCTAAGCAGAAAGCTCAATGACCATGAGCAAAGGTATGCAGTCATTGAAAAGGAGTGTTTAGCCATAAAGTGGGCCGTGGACGCACTCAGGTACTATTTGTTAGGACGCCAGTTTGAGTTAATAACTGACCATGCTCCTCTGAAATGGATGGCCCAAAAGAAGGAGACTAATAGACGGGTGAACCGGTGGTTTTTGGCTCTACAGGATTACTCATTCACTGTAAAACACAGGCCAGGTGTTGAGATGGGGAATGTAGATGCCCTGTCCCGTGTTCACTCCTGTTGGGCTACAGGTGTTCCAACCCTGGGGTTGAAACAAGGGGGGAGGATATGTAGCAGAGCGTCCCAGAGAGAGCCAGGAAAAGTCCTGTTCGGGGTTTATACATCTCCCAGGCTCCTCTCATACACGTTCAGGGATCTCTGATCCATGGTCCGGTTCAGGTCTTGGTCCTCTCCCCCAGGCTAATTTAAGCTCACCTGAGCAGACAGCCTTGGCTCTTGGCCTGGGATACTCAGAGAACTTCTGTGTAAGAGTGCAAAAAGGTATGTGGAAGCTGACAAGCTGTAGGCTTGCTCAGCTTAGTAGTTAGGATCTGTAAATATTGTTTAGTTAGTGCCGAGACACGGCTAGGTTTTGTTTTGGCTATTTTTTTGTTCCTATTTGTTTCTTTTGGAACACTGTACAGCACCTGTAAATAGACTTGTATATATCACAAATAAACACCGCACTGTTTGTCACTATTCCACTGGACTTGGTATCTGTGCCTGAAAGACTGCTCATCCCAGGGAGCTTTGTACCTTCTACCTGTCCCCCAGGTTACATAGCTTACACTTATGGATTGCAGTATATTTATTCAATAGTGCAACATTTAAATACATTGTATTTACACAGTTTGTTCACCGATTATGCATAGTTTTAACCACTTCAGCCCTGGAAGATTTAGCTGCTCAATAACCAGGCCATCTTTTGCGATATGGCACTGTGTCGCTTTAACTGACAATTGCGGTCATGCGATGCAGCAACCAAACAAAATTTACACCTTTTTTCCCCCCCACAATTTTTTATTTTTTCTTGCTCTATAAACAAAAGAGCAACAATTTTGAAAAACACTATCTTACTTTTTGCTATAATAAATCTCACATTTTTTTTTTCAAAAAACTTTTCCTCAGTTTAGGCCGATATGTATTCTACATTTTTTTTTTTTTTTTTTTTACAAAAAAAAAAACAAACGCAATAAATATATATACACACACACATACAGACAAATTGGACACTTGACACATTTTTGGGACCATTGACAATTATACAGCGATCAGTGCTTTAAAAATGCACTGATTACTGTATGTCACTGGCAGGGAAGAGGTGCACACTAGGGGGCGATCAAGGGGTTAACTGTGTTCCCTAGGTGTGTGTTCTAACTGTAGGAGGGGATGGGACTGTCTAGGAGAGAGAGAGATCAGAGTTCATACTCAGAGTAGATCTGTCTCTACTCCCCTGAAAGAACTGGGATCTGTGTGTTTACAGCACGCTCGCCCCTAGTGACCAAAAGCCAAAGCGACATAAGGTAATGTCCTTTCGCCCAGCCGTGCTGCCGCAGTAGAACTGCGGCGGCTGGTTGGCAAGCAGTTGAAGCGGGGTTTCGCCTGAAAAAAAAAAAAAAAAAGCAGCTACAAATACTGCAGCTGCTGACTTTTAAAATAAGGACACTTACCTGTCCAGGGCGCCCACAATGTCCTCACCTGACCCGTCCCTCAGCTCCGGCATCTTAAGAGAATCAGGAAGTGAAGCCTTGCGGCTTCACAGAGTTTCCTTACTGCGCATGTGCAAGTCGTGCTGCGCATTCTGACTGGTCCCTGCTGTCTTCTGGGACCTGTGTGTCTCCCAGAAGAAAGCAGGGGGGACCGAAGAGGGGCCGGACATGGCACAGATCGCTGTAGATTCTGCGGCGATCTTTTTGCCGGAAGTGGGAGCAAATACCCGTTTTAGACCGGATGACCAGATTATCCATTGGAGGGGAAGTGAAAGGGCCTGCCATCCTCCCCAAGACCACCTCCTTTGACAGTTTTGCAGACACCACAGAAGGGTGGAGCCTCGCAGATCATAAGTTAGTGGTGACTGGAGGAATGCTGGACAACACGCACAGGATTGAGAAACCCTCAGAAAAACCCTGAAGAAGACGTGCCGTCACCCAGTTGGGATACCTACTTGGGAAGGGAGCCACCTTTTCCACCTTCATTGGAGTCATTCCTTTTGCCAGCTCCTTGCCTTGTTTGAAGCACTTTGCGAGTGGATGGGAACCTTCGCAGCCCGAGCATTTATGGCGAAAACGACAGGATTCCCCGAAAGTGCAGGTCTTCTTATTGAATAGCCAACACAAACCCTTAAGCTTTCTGGCCGATGGTGACGAGGTTGCTGGAAATTAAAAAGCGCAGAGGCGATCAAACACCACGAAAAGAAAGCTCTATTTGTGGGAAGAAAATGATAAAAATTTAATTTGGGTACAGTCCTACATGACCACGCAATTATCAAAGTGCGACAGCGCTGAAAGCTAAAAATAGTCCTGGGCAGGAAAGGGGGAAGTGCCCGGTATGGAAGTAGTTAAAACCATGCATAATCCATGAACAATAAACTGTGTTGCAGGAAGGGGTGTGCACTATATGTCTGGTCAGCGTGATTGCTGGCCAACGAGCTGCGCACGTGTGTAGGGAGGAAAGGGGAGTATATAAGCCTGTGCAGTGACGTTATGGCTCCACCCCTTACTGAAGAAGTCAACGCCCTGACGATATGCGTCTAGGTGGGCGGAGCTTACGCACTGACGTTACAATCATAGCCATCTCGAGAATTGCATGTTTGCTATGCCCTGCAGTTTGCACAAGCTGATTGTGCTTTTCTTGTAAGTATACCCATTTACCTTTATACTATTAAATCTCTTGGAAACGGAGAGCACTAGATGTTCCCTTTCTTTTACATATAACTACTCTACTAGGCAAGACTATCGGGGGGTTCTTGGAACCCTATTAAGGAGCCATTTATCCAAAGGAGGTCTGATCTACAGCACGCCAGTTGTCATTTCCCCAGAGAGGATAACTGCTGATTTTAATCTGGTATGAGGTGAGCAGCCTGTGAAAATGGTGGTGAGAGCACTCATCTTTGGTTGCTCTGTTTGGTGAATTGATTTAGGGCAGGATCCTCTTCAATCAAATATTTTTCACGCGAACTTTCGTTTTAGATGCTTACACTTATGGATTTGAGTATTATTATATTTATTCAATAGTGCAACATTTAAATACATTGTATTTACAGTTTTTTATTGTTCACAGATTATGCATAGTTTTAACCACTTCAGCCTTGGGAGATTTGACTGCTCAATGACCAGCCATTTTTTGCGATACGGCACTGCGTCTCTTTAACTGACAATTGCGGTCATGCGACGTGTGTACCCAAACAAAAATTGACACCCCCCCCCCACAATTTTTTTTTTGCGCTATACACAAAAGAAGAGCAACAATTTTGAAAAAAACAAAACAAAAAAAATACAAAATCTTTTACCTTTTGCTATAATAAAGATCCCACATTTTTTTAAATCAAAAAATTATTTTTCCTCAGGTTTAGGCTTTTTTTTTTTTTTTACAAACAAAAAAAAAAAATCTCAATGTGTGTTTATATATATAAAAATGGAGATCTGATTATTGGGACTGCGATATTGTGGCGGACACATTGGATACTTGACACATTTTGGGACCATGGACAATTATACAGTGATCAGTGCTATAAAAATGCACTGATTACTGGAGAGAGAGAGAGAGAGAGAGAGAGAGAGAGAGAGAGAGAGAGAGAGAGAGAGAGAGAGAGAGAGAGAGAGAGAGAGAGAGAGAGAGAGAGAGAGAGAGAGAGAGAGAGAGAGAGAGAGAGAGAGAGAGAGAGAGAGAGAGAGAGAGAGAGAGAGAGAGAGAGAGAGAGAGAGAGAGAGAGAGAGAGAGAGAGAGAGAGAGAGAGAGAGAGAGAGAGAGAGAGAGAGAGAGAGAGAGCTCTGTCTCTACTCCCCTGAAAGAACACAGATCCAGGTTCTCGCTCTGTCATGAACGATCACGGGTGCCCAGTGGTCATCGCGTCCGCCGGGCACACGCCGGGGAAGCGCGCTCGCCCCTAGTGAGCGAAAGGCGAAGCGACGTAAGGCAACGTCGTTTTGCCCAGCCGTGCCGTTCTGCCGCAGTAGGTAGAACTGCGGCAGCTGGTCAGCAAGCGGTTAAAGCGGGGTTTGGCGTGAAAAAAAAAACCCCCTGAGAAACCCTCATAAAAACCCTGAATAAGAAGACGTGCCGCCACCCGGTTGGGATACCTACTTAGGAAGAGAGCCACCTTTTCCAACTTCATTGGAGTCCTCCCTCTTGCCAGCCTCACAGGACTTACCCTTGCCTTGTTTGCAGCACTTTGTGAGTGGATGGGAACCTCCGCAGCCCGAGCATTCATGGCGAAAACGACAGGATTTCCCGAATTTGCAGATCTCCTCATTGAATAGCCAACAGAAACCCTTAGGCTTCCTGGCCGATGATGACGAGGTTGCTGGAAATTAAAAACCACAGGAGGCGCTCAAAAACCACCAAAAGAAAGCTCTATTTGTGGGAAGAAAATGATAAAAATTTAATTTGGGTACAGCGTTACATGGCTGCACAATTGTCAAAGTGCGACAGCGCTGAAAGCTAAAATTGTCCTGGGCAGAAAAGGGGGAAAGTGGCTGGTATGGAAGTGGTTAAAACCATGAACAATAAACTGTGTTAATACAATGTATTTCAATGTTGCAGGAAGGGGTGTGCACTATATATCCGGTCTGGGCAGCGTGATTGCTGGCCAACGAGCTGCGCACGTGTGTAGGGAGGAAAGGGGAGTATATAAGCCTGTGCAGTGACGTTATGGCTCCACCCCTTACTGAAGAAGTCAACGCCCTGACGATACGCGTCTAGGGGCGGAGCTTACGCACTGCCGTTACAACCATAGCCATCTCGAGAATTGGATGTTTGCTATGCCCTGCAGTTTGCACGAGCTGATTGTGCTTTTCTTACAAGTATACCCATTTACCTTTATACTATTAAATCTTTTGGAAACGGAGAACACTAGATGTTCCCTTTCACTTACATATAACTACTCTACTGGGCAAGACTATCGGGGGGTTCTTGGAACCCTATTAAGGAGCCATTTATCCAAAGGAGGTCTGATCTACAGCACGCCAGGTGTCATTTCCCCAGAGAGGATCACTGCTGATTTTAATCAGGTATGAGGTGAGCAGCCTGTGAAAATGGTGGTGAGAGCACTCATCTTTGGTTGCACTGTTTGGTGAATTGATTTAGGCCAGGATCCTCTCCTCTTTTTCACACAAACTTTCGTTTTAGATGCTTACACTTATGGATTTGAGTATTATTATAATTGTATTTATTCAATAGTGCAACATTTAAATACTTCGTATTTACGCAGTTTATTGTTCACAGATTATGCAGTTTTAACCACTTCAGCCCTGAAAGATTTGGCTGCTCAATGACCAGGCCATTTTTTGCGATACGGCACTGTCGCTTTAACTGACAGACAATTGCACGGTCATGCGATGCTGTACCCAAACAAAATTGACGTCCTTTTTTTCCCACAATTTTTTTTCTTTTTTTGCGCTATGAAACAAAAAAGAGCGACAACTTTGAAGAAAAAAAAAAAACCCCACCATATCTTTTTGCTATAATAAATATCCCACATTTCTTTTTCAAAGGGGGGGGGGGAGTATATATTTTTTTTTACTAGTAATGGCGGCGATCTCCGATTTTTATCAGGACTGCTATATTACAGTGGACAAATTGGACATTTTTAAACACATTTTTGGGACTATTGACTATTATACAGCGATCAGTGCTATAAAAATGCACTTATTACTGTATAGATATCACTGGCAGGGAAGGAGTTAACACTAGGGGGCGATCAAGGGGTTAACTGTGTCCCCTAGGTGTGTGTTCTAACTGTAGGGGATGGGACTGTCTAGGAGGAGAGGGAGAGAATACATAGTATGAACACACGATCTGTCTCTACTCCCCTGAAAGAACAGAGATCCCGGTTCTCGCTCTGTCAAGAGCGATCACGGGTGTCCGGCGGGCACTCCCATCGGCTCTGGGCACACGCTGTGGGCGTGCCTCCGGGGGCACACGCCCCTAGTGACCAAAAGGCGAAGCGACATAAGGTAATGTCTTTTCGCCCAGCCGTGCCGTTCCACCGCAGTAGAACTGCGGCGGCTGGTCGGGAAGATTAAAGCTGGGTTTCGCCTGCAAAAAAAAAAAACAGCTACAAATACTGCAGCTGCTGACCCGGCTCCGTGTGGAGGTGCCGGCATCTTAAGAATCAGGAAGTGAAGCCTTGCGGCTTCACAGCCTGTTTTCCTTACTGCGCATGTGCAAGTCGTGCTGCGCAATCTGACTGATCCCTGCTGTCTTCTGGGACCTGTGCATCTCCCAGAAAAAAAGGAGGAGGGGGCCGGACATGGCGTAGATCGCTGTAGATTCTGCGGCGATCTTTCGGCGGAAGTGGGAGCAAATACCTGTGGGGTGAGAACCAGAACAGCGGAAGTTCCATTTTTGGATGGAAGTCCGCTTTAAGTAACGCAGCACTGTTTTTTGGCACATTATGTTTATAGGTGGTAGGGAAATCACTTAAAGTGACAGCGGCTACTTTCATTATTATATTTTCACAGTATATTGTGCCGATTGATTTATTCAACTATAAAGACAAACACGTTAACCCAGCCTTGAACCGGATGCAGGCCGGTAGCACACCGCAGAAGAATCTTAACGACTACTACAACAGGTGGGCCGCACAGATAACCTGAAGCGCTGCGACTCCGCACCCAATCTTACGCTCCAGCCTGTCCTCCAAACCTCAACGGGCCGCCTCAGTGGCTGCTCTGATCCAAAACGAATGCGTAGTCTTGCGAAGGGAAGCCCACGGCCAAGAGACTCTTAAAAACTGATTCAAGAACTTGGACAAGGCGGACCCATCCAGGTGTTTAAAGGGGTTGTAAACCCCCATGTTTCTTCACCTAATGCATCCTATGCATTAGGTGAAAAAAAAACTTGTCATCGAGCAGCCCCCTAGCACCCCCCATTTTACTCACCTGAGCCTGCTCGTTCCCACCCCGGAAACGCACACACCCTCTCTGCCCGTTGTCTCGGCTCTTGATTGGATAGAGATCGATAGCAGCGCAGCCATTGGCTCCTGCTGCTGCTGTCAATCAAATCCAATGACGCAAGCACCGGGGGACGGGGCCAAGTCTGGTTTTGTGTCTATGGACGCAAAAGCTGGACTCGGGAGCACGCAAGCAGGGGTACCCCCCCAGGAGAGCGCTTCTCCTAGGTGGTTTCCCGATGCGAGGAGGAGCTACTAGTGCCCGTGGGGGACCCCAGAAGAGGAGGATCGGGGCTACACTGTGCAAAACAAACTGCACAGTGGAGGTAATTATGACGACATGTTTGGGGGAAAAAAAAAAGGGTTTAGTAACCCTTTAAGAAAAGGCTGGGCCCCGCCCCCCTGATCGCTAACCACTCCCGTACCGGGCATGCAGGAGAGCCCCGAGCACCACCCAAAGCCACCCCACGCTGGTCAGTTTTGGACCTGCTACTGAAAAGCGAAACCCCGTCACCCCTCTGCACAACATCGGCCACGTCCAAACTATCGCCTCCACGTTTAGATCTGCACACTAGTTCACTAACCCTCAACGCTCCAAAAAAAGCCAAGACAAATGCAGTCTTAAAAAGCACAGCTTCATAAGCCGAAGAGCAAACACCCAGACTTCCCAAGATGGCCCCCAGCATGTCGAAGGAGACCGGGCGGCGAGCACCAGACACGACCTTGCCCCGTCCTGTAGCGCTGCTAAACCCTCTTCACCAAAAAATGCTTTGCGACGTCCCCAACCCCGGACAGCTGAAACCAAAAGGCTAAGCCGGCCATTTTTTTACCCAACTTGGAAATTCGAGGCCCCTTCCTCCATGCTCCTGCCAATGAAATACAGTAACAAGCACAAACAATCATCATCGCCACAACAACCGCCTACCTCACCAGCACTTGCCATTTCCCCCAAAGATTTGCGTAAGCGCTCCAAGTGGCCGGGCACACCGAATTCCGAAGTAGCCCATCTAATGTTCTAAAGCGATGTCCCAAAAGTGGTCCAGGCAAGGCACCCCACGCTACTCCGCTTCTGGTGTCAACATGCAGAATCTGTCCCACTGCAAGCTAGACAACGCATCAGCCCCATTGTTGTTCACACCTGGCACATGCACCGCACAGACATAACAATTTAGATAAACACTAAAGCACCAGATGTCTAAGTAAAGGCACTACCAGAGGAGAAGTGGAAACTTTGTTAATGGCCTGCACCACCCCCAGATTGTTGCAATGAAAGCAAACACTCTTGATCCTGAATTCCCGTTGCCAAAGCTCCACAGCCAGTACTATGGGAAACAATTCCAATAGTATCAGGACGCCCAGAAAATCGGCCTCACGCCAAATATCCAGCCATCTGCCTGTACTCCACGCCAAAAAAATGCCCTGTATCCTACAGCACCTGCCACATCCGTTAACAGCTCCTAATCAAAATCTGAAACCATCGCCTCCATCCACAAGGACCGCCCATTGTACTTCTCCAGGAACAGCTGCCAACCTAACCTAACATAATGGTGCGGTGCCCTGATCGCCAACGTCGCCAACCTCCTGTAAAAAAAAAAAAAAAAATCCTCCCCCATGGGCATGATTCGGCACGCAAAATTGAGCTTCCCCAGCAGCGACTGCAGGGAACGCAACTGTATTTTTTTGCTGCCAAGGGCAGCGGACACAACCGTCCGCAGGTCTTATTAAGTGGGAGCCCACATTCCATCCCCTCCATGTCAAACAATACCCAGAAATTTTAATGCCACGAACGCCCCCTCCATCTTCTCAGCCGTCAGCGGCACACCGAACACCTTAAAGACATACAGAGTATGGCACACCCTGCAACCCGAAGGGCCGATCACCCAAAAAAATCGTCCAGGTAGTGAATTATGGAATGCAAGCCCGACACATCCTTTACCACCCATTCCAAGAATGAGCTAAAAGCCTCGAACAAGGAACTGGAAAACCCCACGGGCAAGCAGAGATCCACAAAATATTGACCCTCTCAGATGCAGCCCGACAAGCAGAAACTGTAAGGATGTACCGGCAGAAGGCAAAATGCTGACTTGATGTCCGTCTTTGCCAACAGAGCCCCCTTTCCAAACTTACGAACACAATCTACCGCCTTGTCATAGGATGCATAAGAGATGGCACAAAACTCACAGTCAATGGCATCATTGACCGAATCGACTTTTGGGTGGGAAAGATGGCGTATCAGCCGAAAAGAAAGAACCCAATTCCTAGGAACCACTCCCAGCGGAGAGACGGCCAGATCATCCATTGGAGGTGAAGTGAAAGGGCCCACCATCCTTCCCAAGACCACCTCCTTTGACAGTTTCGCAGACACCACCGAAGGGTGGAGCCTCGCAGATTGTAAGTCAGTGGTGACTGGAGGAATGTTGGGCAACGCGCACAGGATCGAGAAACCCTCAGAAAAACCCTGGAAAAAGACGACGTGCCGCCACCCGGTTGGGATACCTACTTGGGAAGAGAGCCACCTTTTCCACCTTCATCGGAGTCCTCCCTCTTGCCAGCCTCACAGGACTTACCCTTGCCTTGTTTGAAGCACTTTGTGAGTGGATGGGAACCTCCACAGCCAGAGCATTCATGGTGAAAATGACAGGATCCCCTGAATCTGCAGGTCTCCTCACTGAATTGCCAACAGAAACCCTTAGGCTTTCTGGACGACAGTGACGAGGTTGCTTGACCACCACCGGCCCCAACGTTACAGGCCCAAGCCTGAGTCATGAACTTCATCCACAAATATCTTTGTGGTCCCACCTCAAAAAGAGCCTGAGGGCCTATAGCTGCCTGAACTGTTCATCATACCTGCAACCAGGCCACACCCCCATACACCCGCTGAGCCTCGCGGATGAAATCTAAATAGCAAAAAAGTGCCGAGCACTGCTCGGGAGATTTTTTTCCCCCTGTAACACTGGCCAGAATATGAAACACCTGGAGCCAATTACCAAAGGTCCTGGGAATAAAACGATGACTCCGTTTCTCCTCCTCATCTGGCTTAACCTTATCTAGGTTGAATTTTTCCAGGGGTAAGAGGGAGAATATCTCCACATACTCACCTTTCCAAATCCCGTCTCTCACCTATTGTTTTAAATGAGTGCCTAGCGGTCCCTACAAGCACACGTAGACTTCGCAATTTGCCGAATCCGCCAAACGTACTCCATCCTCGCCCCCCCCCCCCCCCTTCTTACCCTCCCCAGCCACCTTGTCCTGTGCAGGCGGCGGGGCATCCGTGGGAGTAGTTGCCGCATTGTGCTGCCCATCCCCCCAACTGAGAGGAAGTCGAAGCCTGGGCCCCGGCATCCAGCCCCGGGGCACCCAAGGGCAATCCCAGGCTGGCCGCAGCCCCTGACTGCTCTGTGGGAGCCCTCGCTGCTTTCCACGCGGCCACCAGGGAAACCAACCCCGCTGAAACCCCACCCGGGTCACAATGAGCCTGCACCTCACTAAAACTAGCCATAATTGCCCGCAGTCTGTTATCCATGCAACCCCCCGCCCCATGGCTGCCGTCACCACCTGCTGAGATACCCCTGTGGCAGAACCCCGCCCAGAGACTGACTTTGCAATCCACCCACCAGACACAGTACACTGCACAGGAGACAAGACGGGAGACAAACACGTTACTGAGGAGCACAGAGATGACTTACCAGGCTTCCCTGCGACACCTGACAGCACAGCTGCTGATCCGGATCCCTGCAGCCCTGTGTTAGAACCCGGCAGAGGGTCGTCCTCGGCGTCCACCGCTCCCTCCTCTAAAGTTGCCTGCTCCCCCTCTGGACTGTCTTCCTCCGAAGGCAGCCCAGGCATCTGGCTGAAGACGTCACTGGCGTCCATCGCTCCCTCCTCTAATGTTGTCAGCTCGTCCTCGGACTTGTCTTTCTCCCAAGGCAGCCGGCTGAAGAAGTCTTTGGTGTCCACCGCTCCCTCCTCCAACGTTGCCTGCTCCCCCTCCGGACTGTCTTCCTCCGAAGGCAGCCCAGGCATCTGGCTGAAGACGTCACTGGTGTCCATCGCTCCCTCCTCTAATGTCGTCAGCTCGCCCTCGGACCTGTCTTTCTCCAAAGGCAGCCGGCTAAAGAAGTCTTTGGTGTCCACCGCTCCCTCCTTTGATGTTGTCAGCTTCCCCTCAGAGCTGTCTTTCTCCCAAGGCGGCTGGCTGAAGAAGTCACTGGCGACCGCTCTCCTCCCCCGCTGCGCTGTCTGCTTGGCAGAAGCGGTGCACCGGTCCAACTCCGGTGTAGCCACGCCGGCGCCCCCTCCAGTAGTACCACTGCTTCCTCCGCTGGCAGTCCCGTCCGCCCCAGGCATCTGGTCAGCACCGGTAGAGCTTGCTCTCCCTGGACAGGCTACTCCAGCGGCGGGCAGGACACCCGCCGTATAGGCCGCGAGGTCCCGCTGATCCGTAGAGGTTGTTTGGGAGCTGGGGGACGACCCACGCTCCCCCCCGGGGGCCCGCCTGTCAAGGGGATTCCTCCCAGCCCCACCAGACCACAGAGCAGGCGTTCTCTTGGCAGGGGAGGCTGAAGGGTCCAAGATTGGGCTCCCAGGGCGGCGACAACCCCTCGGGGGCGGTTCAGGGCTCGAACGCACAGGAGGCCGTGACCTCCCAGCGTGTGCAGGTTCTGGGGCAGGTGTAGCCGTCACTGGCTCCAGCCCCGGCAGCAAGCCAGAAAGCTGAGCCCTCAGCCATTGCGGCCCATTGGCAATCGCAGCCGATCGAATGCTGGCCAGCATGCTCTCCAGATCCTCCATTGTCCTCCTCACAAACGCTAATCTCAGCAGAGAATCTTTTCTGGCACTGTTCCCCTGGTCCCAGTGATGTTATAGAGGGTCGCCTCCCACCAAGGAACCCTTAGGACCACAGGGGCACGGTGCCAATTTACACCCCCAGGCCGTACAAACTTCGCCCGCTGCCGATTTTTATTCAGAGGAAGTCGGACTGTGGCATTCTGGGACTTGTAGAGCACGCTCGCGTCCTGTGATTGGCCGAACGGGGGTCGTGTGCGGCCGCACGCTGTGGCATTCTGGGACTTGTAGTCCAAGCAAGCGCCCTGTGATTGGTCGAACGGGGGTCACGTGCGGCCGCACGCTGTGGCATTCTGGGACTTGTAGTCCACGCGAGCGCCCTGCGATTGGCTCGGCTGAGCTGGCCACGAGTAGGTGCGGTCAGGCGGGACTGGTCTGTGGGTGATCGCGACCACGTGCTGCCGGAGCCCCGCCTCTTTGCCTGGCGCGCTGTGTGTTTTCTGAGGTCTCTCTTCTCTACCCCTCCTTCTCTGTCAGCCCCCCCCTCTGTCAGCCCACCCCTGTCAGCCCCACCCCTCTGTCAGCCCACCCCCCCCGTCAGCGCCCCCCTCTGTCAGCCCACCCCTCTGTCAGCCCCACCCCTCTGTCAGCCCACCCCCCCCGTCAGCGCCCCCCTCTGTCAGCCCACCCCCCCCCCCCCCCCCGTCAGCGCCCCCCTCTGTCAGCCCACCCCTGTCAGCCCCACCCCTCTGTCAGCCCACCCCCCCGTCAGCGCCCCCCTCTGTCAGCCCCACCCCTCTGTCAGCCCACCCCCCCCCGTCAGCGCCCCCCTCTGTCAGCCCACCCCTGTCAGCCCCACCCCTCTGTCAGCCCACCCCCCCCGTCAGCGCCCCCCTCTGTCAGCCCACCCCTGTCAGCCCCACCCCTCTGTCAGCCCACCCCCCCCCCGTCAGCGCCCCCCTCTGTCAGCCCACCCCCCCCCCGTCAGCGCCCCCCTCTGTCAGCCCACCCCTGTCAGCCCCACCCCTCTGTCAGCCCACCCCCCTGTCAGCCCCCCTCTGTCAGCCCAACCCCCTCTGTCAGCCCCCCCCCTCTGTCAGCCCCCCCTGTTAGCCGCCCCCCCCGTCAGCCCACCCGTCCCTCTGTCAGCCACAACAAGGTGCACCGTGCCAGCCACCCACACCAGGGAGCCAGCCACAGAGGACTCGGGAGTCAGCCAGCCACCCCTCTCTGTCAGCCCCCTCCCTCTCTGTCACCCCACCCCCCTCTTTCAGCCCCCCTCTGTTAGCCCCTGCCCCAGCTGTCAGCCCATCCCCCTCTGTCAGCCCCCCCGTCAGCCCCTGCTCCCTCTGTCAGCCCACCCCCCCTCTGTCAGCCCCCCCTCTCTGTCAGCCCCACCCCCCTCTTTCAGCTCACCCATTTCTGTCAGCCTTACCCTCTCTGTAAGCCCCCCCCCCTGTGAGCCCACCGCTTTCTGTCCACCCGTCCATCTGTCAGCACCCTTTCTGTCAGCCACAGCAGGGTGCACCATGCCAGCCACCCACCCACTGACCCACAGCAGGGAGCCAGGTAGCCACCCACAGAAGCCAGCCACCCACAGTGACCCACCCACAGCAGGGTGCCAGCCATGGTGACTATCCACAGCAGGATGCCAGCCACCCACGGTGACCCACCCACACCAGGGATCCAGCCAGCCAAAGTAGGGTGCTGGCCAGCCACCAACAGGTGCCAGCCACACTGATTACTGTGTAAATGTCATTGGTAGGGAAGGGGTTAACACTAGGGGGCGATCAAGGGGGTTAAATGTGTGTTCCCTGGATGTGTTCTAACTGTATGGGGGAGGAGACCTATTGTTGTTCCTACTTAGTAGAAACAAACGATAGGTCTCCTCTCCCCTGACAGAACAGAGATTTGTGTGTTTACACACACAAATCCCCGTGGTGTCTCTCGTGCCCGTGATGGCGTGTGGCCGGCGGCGATCGCACCCGCCGGGCACGCGCTTTGGGTCCCCCCGCCTTGCGGCGGGTGCGCGCGTCTCCGGTGGCTCTTAAACGAAAAAAGTACCCATACGTTGTTTTTCCCTGTGGAGCCATGCTGCCGATGTATACCGGTGTGAGCCGGTCGGCAGGCGGTTAAGGTGAAAAACCACGAGGGTTTACAGCCCCTTTAATTGGCAAGATTTCTGGCGGGGTCAACCAATTTTTTTTTATTTTGCACTTATAAAACAGATATACCAAAACGCTTTCAATAAGGACGAGAGCCGCACTCCAATGTGAGCTCTTATTTTTGTATTTATTGATCATCAGCAAATAAGCTGCATACACATAATCTACACCTAAAACTGAACTTCTTTGACGCATTTCACAGCTCCCAGCTTGCTCATGAGACAAACTCTTTTAATGATAAGACCAAAAAAGAGCAAATGAGAGAAGTTCATAGGATGCATGAAGGTGAAAAAACATGAACCTTTACAACCCCTTTAAGCTGGTTTCACTCAGACAGTGAGACATGCCAAAATTAACCGGTTCAATACCGGGCATTTTCACCCCCTTCCTTCCCAGACCAATTTTTAGTTTTCAGCGTAGTCGCACTTTAAACGACAATTGCGCGGTCGTGCGACGTTGTACCCAAACAAAATTGACGTCCTTTTTTCCCCACAAATAGAGCTTTCTTTTGGTGGTATTTGATCACCTCTGCGGTTTTTATTTTTTGCGCTATAAACAAAAGAAGAGCGCCAATTTTGAAAAAAACACAATATTTTTTACTTTTTGCTACAATAAATATCCCAATTTTTTTTTAAAAAAAAACAAATTTTTTCCTCAGTTTCTGCCGATATGTATTCTTCTACATATTTTTGGTAAAAAAAAATCGCAATAAGCGTATATTGATTGGTTTGCGCAAAAGTTATAGCGTCTACAAAATACGGGATAGATTTATGGCATTCTTTAAAAAAAAATATTTATTTATTTTTTTAACTAGTAATAGTGGCGATCGCGATTTTTTTCCGTGACTGCGACATTATGGCGGACACATCGGACACTTTTGACACATTTTTGGGACCATTCACATTTACACAGCGATCAATGCTATAAAATTGCATTGATTACTGTGTAAATGTGACAGGCAGTGAAGGGGTTAACCACTAGGGAGCGGGGAGGGGTTAAATGTGTTTCCTAGGGAATGCTTCTAACTGTAGGGGGAGGGGACGCACAAGGGGAGGAGACCGATCAGTGTTCCTCCGTTCTGGGAACACAGATCGCTCTCCTCTGAGCTGACAGGACGTGGATCTGTGTGTTTACACACACGGATCCACGGTCCGGCCCGGTTAACGGGCAATCGCGGGTGCCCGGCGGACATCGCGGGCGCCGGACACACGCACCGGGTCCCGAGCAACGCGGCGGGCGCGCGCGCTCCCCCTAGGCGGCCGGGAACCCGAGGCCGTCATATGACGTCCACCCAGGATGGGAGATCCCATAGGCCGGTAGTGAAGTGGTTAAGGGAACTTTTGACAAAATTTTAAGAAAAGTGAAATCAATGTTGTGAAAACAAAAGCAAGCTGCTGAAAATCATTTACTCCTCCGTTGTCGTAATCAGTCTTATAAGACATCCAGAAAATTCAGTAAAATAACTGGTGCCAAATGTTGTATAATGGACACAACCAATGGATGCAGCTGAGTTATTTAAAGGAACTAAATGACATTTCTGGTAATGATTAGACATCTCAAGTTAGAGATTTTGTACATTTTAAATGAGAGGAAGCAGATGTCTGTGTACTTGGAAGAGATACCCATTTCCACATGTCAGGGAAAGGGACAGTCCCCTGGTTACCATTCTCCACTTCTCCATAATTGGTGATGACAAAAAGATGAAAACAACAGTGCGCTCTATAGCGGGATATCCTGATGAAGATGTCCCAGTTCTATTGTCATGTTGTCTAAATATGGCTCCAATTATATGAAACCAGATATGATTTGAAAGTAAATAATGAGCGAGCAGATATTACAAATTAGCACTACTATTTCACTAGCATTGGCTTATTTTTTATTACAACATGTCTAAACCCAAAAACGAAAATGTCACATATTGCCACTTCCCAGTCCCTAGATAAGGTGGCTGCATTAGTTTTTATTTTATTTTTCAGCCTTCTTCCCCTTTACTTTTAGCTGGGGATCTTGCTAGTAACACATTAATTGTCCTAGGGTGACAACACCAATGTACTGCATCTATGAAGGAACAGCATTGTCACCCTAGGACACGAAGTATGTTAAAGCGGATCTCCACCCATTTTTAAAACAATAGATGAAGAGCATTGCCGCAATGTCCTAATGACAAAACGGCACTTTTTTTTTTTTTTTTTTTTCTACTGTACCTTTGTTGCTGTTAGTATCTTTGTGTCTTCCAGGAAGTCCATCCTGCGTTTATGGGCGTGTTTACTGCGGCTAAATCGTCACTTCCTATTAGGCGCACTGGCTCCTGGGAGCTTGTGTCATTGTTCCCAGGAGTCAGTGCGGCGGCCTGGCGTGAGTTATCTCGAGATTTCTATCCTGCAAGTGACGTCATTATCAGCGTTGCCATCACAACGGGGCGGGACTTCCTACGACGCCGCTCGTTGTGATGGCAACCGGAGCTGTTGACGGCGCTCCAATGTCGGTGTACTGCGCATGCGTGAGATCGGAAATAGAACAGGCGGTGCATGCTGGTCGATCAGCAGCACCGTATCCCGGAAGAGGATGCCTGTGGGCTTCACATGCCCACAGGCAAGATGACAACCGTCTCGAGCAGAATTTATAACTTTATTTATTAGGAGAAAACGAGCAGCACTGAAACTCAAAAACAGAACAAGTGAGTTCTATATTACTAGATCCTAATCTTTGTCATTTTGCAAAAAAAAAAATTTATCCGAGATAGTGGAACCCCGCTTTAAGTCTACTTAACTCCCTTATTTTCTCTAAAACATGGGGGTGGGGGGTTCTGCATACCTGAAAACCTTTGAAAATTGAACTCCTGGGGAATAAGGGTGGAGTAAGGGGCGGGGTGGTGGTCAGGGAAAAATTGCGCTAACAGTGGGAGGGCTTTAAAATTTAAACCTGTGCACAGAGTGCAGTTGGCAGGAGTATGTAATATATAGAGTACAGGGTTCCGGGGTTGGTAACATGCAGTGGTCAGGAATGTGTAATGTACAGAGTGTGAGGGTCAGGAGTAGGCAATGTACAGAGTGCAGGAGTTATGTGTATGTAATGCACACCGTGTAGGAGTCAGGAGTAGGTAATGTACAGAGTTTAAGGGCCAGAAGTATGTAATGAATACAGTGCAGGAGTATGTAATGTACAGAGTGCAGGGGTCATGTGTATGTAATGAACACAGTAACGAAGTCAGGAGTATGTAATGTACAGAGTGCAGGGTTCTGAGGTTGGCAACATGCAGGGGTCAGGAGTGTGTAATGTACAGAATGTGAGGGTCTAGAGTAGGCAATGTACAGAGTGCAGGGACTATGTGTATGTAATGCACACCGTGCAGGAGTGTGTAATCTATAGAGTGCAGGGTTCTGGGGGGTGTTACATGCAGGGGTCAGGAGTGTGTAATGTACAGAGTGCAGGGGTTATGTGTATGTAATGCACACCATGCAGGAGTCAGGAGTGTGTAATGTACAGAGTGCAGGGTTCTGGGGTGGGTAACATGCTGGGGACAGGAGTGAGCAATGTACAGAGTTCAGGTGTCTAGGGTGGGTTACATGCAGGAGTCAGGAGTGTGTAATGTACAGAGTGTGGGGGTCAGGAGTAGGCAATGTACAGAGTGCATGGGGTTATGTGTATGTAATGCACACCATACAGGAGTGTGTAATGTACAGAGCGCAGGGTTCTGGGGTGGGTAACATACAGGGGTCAGGAGTGTATACAGAGTGTGAAGATCAGGAGTAAGCAATGTAGAGAGTGTAGGGGTTATGTGTATTTAATGCAAACAGTGCAGGAGTCAGGAGTGTGTCATGTACAGAGTCCAGGGTGGGTGACATACAGTGTACAGGGGTCAAGTGTATGTAACCTACACAATGCAGGAGTCAGTAGTCACACTATTATACATAGCACAGCAGTACCACTTATGCACATACATACACACTGCCTGCACATACATACAAACTGTATACATTTACAAATACGCTGTATACACATAAAACACTTACCCCTTTGGTGGCATGGCTGGCTGTCTCTCTAGCCTCTTTATTTCCATGTGTCCTGGCTGCTGCCAGCGGGACACAGCTGCAATTTGTTGTAACTCAGTCCTGCTGATCCATGGCAGCTTCTTTGCATCCACTCCTTGTCTACATGCACTACATCAACTGCAGGATACCATTTCTCAGAGTGGATTTCCTAAGAGTGACTGCAGTGGACCATGTCTGTAGTCTGCATAGCCACCAGCATTCTACGTTGGAAGAGTGTATTATAGGGTGACAACAAAGGGGAGCAATTGGAAGAAAGGGACAGAGTGTTGTCACTCTATGACAGGTAGTGCCTAAGTAAGAACCTTTATGGCAGGATTAACTGGTGTTATTTTAATTTAAACTGCTTTTAAAATAATAAAAAATGACTTTTAATTACTTTTTAATGCAATGGCCATGGTACTGACATTAGACGGGTTGTTTTCTTTTAATTTTGTACAAAAAAAAGAAAATGCGATTCTTAACTACTTCAGATCCGGATCTGCCTTGCCGAGAGTGCGTCAATAGATGTCCTCCCCTTTGCAAGCTGGCCACGCCCCCCCTGCAGGGCTCGCGCGGCCCGTGCTGTGACCACCCGAGTCAATGAAACTCGGGTGATCACAAATCGGAGTAAGGGGTCGATCCCAACCCCTCACCTCGTGATCAGCTGTCAGCCAATGACAGCTGATCACGTGATGTAAACAGAGGATTGGTAATCGTTTTTATTCTTCTCACGCTGACAGCGTGAGGAAAAAAAAAAGCCGATCACCGGCTTCTGTTGAAGGGACATTGGTCCCGAGTAGGGAGAGGCAAAGCTGCCTCATATGTGCCCATCAATCAGTGCCCACCAGTACATCAGTGCCACCTATCAGTGCCCATGAGTGCCACCTATGCCCACCAGTGGTGCCAATCAGTGCCACCTAGCATGGCTGCCTATCAGTGTTGCCTACCAGTGCCCACTATCAGTGCCACCTATTAGTGCCCTTCAGTGCCACCTATCAATGCCCATCAGTGCCACCCATCAGTGCCACATCTCAGTGCCCACCAGTGCCACCTCATCAGTGCCGCCTATTAGTGCCCATCAGTGTCGCCTTATCAGTGCTCATCAATGCAGCCTATCTGTGCCCATCAGTGCAGCCTATCAGTGCCCATCAGTGTAGCCTCATCGGCGTACATCAATGAAGGAGAAAAACTACCTGTTTGCAAAATTTATTAATAAAATATAAAACGATTTTGTATTATTTTTTTTTTAAATCGTTTTTTTTTAATTCTTTTAACAAAAAATAAAAAACCCCAGAGGTGATCAAAAAGAAAGCTCTATTTGTGGAAAAAAAATGATAAAAATGTAATTTGGGTACAGTGTTGTATGACCGCGCAATTGTCATTCAAAGAGTGACAGTACTAAAAGCTGAAAATTGGTCTGGACAGGAGGGGGATTTAGGTGCCCAGTAAGCAAGTGGTTAATAGAACAATTGTTCTTGCATGGGCTTCTCAATCAAGCCTAAGAAGAAAGTATCTTTCCGCTGAAGACTCTGAGGATTCCCACAGGCTGTGGTCATCTGATCCAGGTAAGTGCTCACCTAGCCTGGCGGAGGGGTTCAGGTCAGGGGACGGATAACTGTACTTCTCATAAAAGCAGTTATCTTTAAAAGTAAAAAGCCAAAAATGCTCTATGCAAGTCAATGGGCAGGGGGATGTAAACATCTGCATTTCCATCTGCCTACCTGAGAGTTTGTCGAGGTAAGTACAAATAACAGAAAAGGTCTGCATCCTTATCTGATTTTCTAGACCTAAACATGACAAATTGAAGGTAGCCAGACACCAGTCCATTTACATCCAGCAGCCCAAAGATCCAACACGCCTCTTCCACTGTCAAAATGCGGACAAATACCTGAATAGGAGTGGATGTCACAAACGTTTCCTACTATGTATTTCTGCCTTCTGGTAACATCCTCCAAGACCTCCCGAGCCTTTTCTTTTGCCCCGTCAGCAGTGCATGTTAAATGCAGTCATGCGCACTACTCTATGCACACTACACATCCCATAGTCTGTAGTCCATCTTGGAAGTGAGCAAGAGAGGGTGGCTACACTCCTACATACAATGGGACCATGGAGAATGAACGTAGCCACCCTCTAACAGGAAGTAGGATCACAGCAGAAAAAAAAAGGAATTTGGAGTGTAGAGCACCTCCCGCAGAAGCAGCTTGGTAATTTGGGTTCTCTGCTCTGCTCCTTGACTCCAAGAACTCCCTCAGCCCCTCTGACAAACCTGGTTGAATGTAAGTTACTGCAAGCACTTATAAGAAATGAGCACAGATACCTTTAACTGGGCTGTAAACTAGTACCAGGAAATAGGTTTAAGACCGTGTCGTGGTAAATGAACTCAATGTATTGGTATGGGTTAGAATAAATGGTGGGTTGAGCATAAATGAACACACAGAAGGTAGGTTTAGACACCGTCCACTAGACAGTATAATCACTAAGCTGAGGTAAGTTAGAATAAAGTTCTGTAACACTCGACTGGGATTAACTTATGATACAGCAAAGTCATATAAGCATCAACTGCAATGTGAATGCTGAATAGTAATACTATAACTAGTCTAGAACTAGGCGAATGACCAAGATATGATACAATGTGCCTCTTGGCATAAGCAGTAGGTGAGGGTATCTGTGTAACAGCTTAAAAGGGACAGTCTTTAGTCCTAACGCTTCAGCCGGCTAGTCTTGGGGCCCAGTTGTACCATTGGTGCACGTGAGAATAGTCCCAGTCAAGCCTGCAGGCAGCAATAAAGTTACTAGATGACTGTATGGTCAGTACCTAAAGGGCTCATTCTCCCTAGTGGCAGATAGTAAATCCCCGCAGCAGCAGCAGCTCACCAGTTTCAGTGATATTGCAGCTCACCATCTGGCCACACACAGCGATTAGTCCTCTCTCTGCTCTGCACCCAGGAGACTCTGGCTGAACTCAGCACTCCAGATCCTGCTCAGGCCTCTGGCATGCAGCAGTGGTGATGCACACTGGTCAGCAATGTGCACTCTCTGCTCTTCCTCATGGCAAGAGGAAGCTGTGCTGTGTACAGCTTGAGGAAATTCTGCCCTTTCCCCTCCTCCTGGCCAATTCCCTCTGGGAAATGCAGTTGAAAGGCTCTACTGTAGTCGAGAGCTTATCTCCTCTGGACTGCAGTTCCTAAAGTGCAGTGCTGCATGACTCAGTCTATTGAACTCTTCCTGCCCAGCAGCTCTCTCCTTTTGCTGATATATCTGTTAACAAGTTCAGCACTGCAGGGCAGCAGCTACAGAGAGCAGCTGCATCCAGTGTTTCTCTCACTCTCCATTCTTAACCAAGCAGAGATTTGGGGGAGGCATGCATACTTATTTTTTACCTCTTTACGACTGCGCCAAATCACATCAAATGACGGCTAAAGCGCGGTTGAACACTGCTGGAAGGGCGTTATATGACGTCCTCCCGTGATCGCACATCTCACGCACCCCCCTGCAACGCGCATCGGCAGTGATCAGGGTAAAGAGCCAATCACAGCGGCTCTTTACCATGTGACCAGCTGTGTCCAATCTCGGTCTACAAGGAGAAAGCCTCAGAAATTAGATACATTTTACCAGAATTGGGTCACTAATAAAGGAAAATGAAGTGCTGAGTATTAAACAGCACCAGTTTCCAAGATACAGCTTCAGGTCAAAAATGCATCAAAATAATTTAAAATTACGAGGGGGATGTGCGATTGTGCTGCATACCTTTTCTGCAAAATGTGATATAGCAATGAGAATGGTGCCACATCAATCATTTTAAATGTATATTTTTATTGATACCAATAACATAACTTTCCATTCATTTATTGGTTTTTCATGTAACATTTTCATGCTCCCTCCACACCATTGGGACTGCAAAAGGCATGGACCTTTTCTTCTTGTTTAGCCAATGAGGCAGATAAGTTGCACATGTAATGCAATAATAATGAGGGGCCCAACTCTTTTCCTGATCCCCTATTTTGCATCCAAAATATAGGGGGCATGCCTTTTTTAACACTGCCGTCATACTGCACTTTTTAGATGCAAATGTTTTCTGTTTTCTAATTCTAATGAAAATATGTAAGAATTAGCACATTTTATCTCAGAGGTTGATAATTTCCCAAAATTTGTAGACCATTGTAATTAGAGCACTGATCATCAGTGTTTTGATTATCAGTGCAGCCCCAGAAGTGCCACCAATCAGTGCCCATCCATGCTGCCAATCAGTGTCCATCAGTACTGCCTGTTAGTACCCATCGGTGATGCCTATCAGTGCTGCCTATCATTGCCACCTACCAGTGCCCATTAGTGCTGCCTCATCAGTGTTCATCGGTGCAGCCTATCAATGCCCATCAGTGCAGCCTCATCAGCGCACATCAGTGATGGAGAAAAATTACTTATTTACAAAATTATATAACAGAAACAAACAAAAACTTTTTTTTCTCCACAAATTTTCAGTCTTTTTTCGTTTGTTTAGCAAAAAATAAAAAACCCAGTGGTAATTAACGACTTGCCTACTAGGCACTTTCACTCCCTTGCTGCCCAAGCCATTTTTCAGCTTTCAGTGCTGTCGCACTTTGAATGACAATTGTGCGGTCATGCTACACTGTACCCAAACAAATTTTTTATCATTTTCTTCACACAAATAGAGCTTTCTTTTGGTGGTATTTAATCACTGTTGTTTTTTTTATTTTTTACTAAAAAAAAAAAAAAGACCAAAAATTTAGAAAAATGTTTGTTTTTTTACTTAGTTTCTGTCAGTAAATGTTGTAACTAAGTAACTTTTCTCCTTCACTGATGTGCGCTGATGAGGCGGCACTGATAGGCTGAACTGGTGGGCACTGATGATGCGGCACTTATGGGCACTGATTAGGTGGCACTGATGAGGAGGCACTAATATGCCGCACTGATAGGCGGCACTGTTAGGTGGCACTGGTGGGCACTAATAGGTGGCACTGGTTGGCACTGATAGGCAGCACTGATAGGCGGTACTGATGGGCAATGATGGGTGGCACAGATGGGCGACACTGATGGGCATTGATCGAAAAGCAGGGATGCTTGGTGGCACTTGTGGGCAGTGGTGGGCACTGATTGCTGGCACTGGTGGGCACTGATTGGTGACACTGTTGGCACTATATTGTAATCGGGGCACTGATGATCAGTGCTCTGATTACATGTGTAGATGTCCTCCTGTGAGGAGATGCCGCTGATCGGCTCTCCTCGCCACACACTCTGTCAGTGTAAGGCGAGGAGAGACGATTACCGGCATCTCTGTGTTTACATGTGAATGGCTTTGATTGGACACAGCCGATCACATGGTTAAAGAGCAACGGACGCGGTTCTTTACAGAGATTGGGGTCGCGCCATGTCCTAGCAACACAGCACAGCTGCGATCACCGCGATGCGCGCCCCTGTGGGCACGCAAGAGCGGCCGTTCTAGGACGCCGTCATATGACATTGTCCCAGAACGAGAGCCGCACCGCCCCGCCGTCATTTGACGGTGGCCGGGCAGCAACTAGTTAAATACCACCAAAAGAACATGATCGTGGCATTTCACTGGACATATGTGTTATGCTGTCTCTGTATTTCTCATGTGCAGTCTTTGAAAATAAAAGTCTTGAAAAAAAACTAAATACCACCAAAAGAAAGCTCTATATGTCTCAAAAAAATTTGTTTGGGTGCAGTGTTGCACAACCGCACAATTGTCATTTAAAGTGCGATAGCGCTGAAAGCTGGAAATTGGCCTGGGCAGAAAGGGGGTGAAAGTGCCCGGTAGGCAAGTAGTTAAGGACAGGACAATTTGGAGAGGAATATGTAAAGGAGGTGCTACTTTTCCAAAAGTGGGTGATAAGATCAGATTGTTTTTTTCTTTTTTTTTTTTTTTTTTTTTTTTAGAGGCAACCTCTTACCCCGTGTACTTCATTCGAAAGACCTGAAACAAACATTCCCTCTATTAGTCTCTTGCTCTGTTCTTCGTGTCTCTTTTTGATCCCTCACCCTCCAGGCTTAGTAGAAGGTAGACAGAACAATTGCTGGAACTTTCTTGAAGTTCTTCCAGTTTGACTCGAGTACTACAAACCAACATGCGATAGCAGCCAACTGCATGCTTGTTCCAAACATTATCCTAACCTAAAGAATGTGTCAGGAAAGCCTAGAGGAATTCCTCTATGTGGGATTTTTACTCTACCGCACCAGTCTGAGCAAAATATGGAATCTGAATACAAATACAACCGTGAATTCCAACTGAAAGGTGCCTGTGTTCAGAGTACCTGGGGGCGAGGGGTTTGCAGCTACGCTCTTTGAAGAACACTTCAAAATGAAGACATTCTTCAGGCTGCGAACCGCCAGTATTGTTTCATTAATCACATCCAGCAAATGAATAACATAAATAATTTGAGGCTGTTTTAGGTGACAGATGTTCTCTTTGGCAGCCTTGCAAAATGTTGTTATTTTGCAAGTACAAAGGAGGATATGAAGATGTGTGTGTCAATGTACGATGTTACTACTTCAGGAAGAGGGGTCTTGTTATCCTGGGAGGCATTCAAGGGGATTTCCACTTTTTTTTTTTTTTCAAAAAAATGTACACCCTAGAGGTATAACACAGGGTGGGGGTTGGATGTAGCTGTCCAAGGTGCTGACAAAACAGGGGGCTGAGCAGCACAATGTCAAAAAAAGAAAGTTTAAAATCCTTCCAAAGTCTGAGGATGTAGCCAAACTTTGGACCAGTAAACCTTTGCTGTCTTTAGACAATGCGCCTGATTGACGAAATAGCATTTAACGTGTTTGTGAACCTCAGACATGAAATATGAACATTTTTTTGCACTATAAATAAAACAAAATGACCGACAATTTAGAAAGAAAAAATGTTTTACTTTCGCCTATAAAACATACATTTTGAAAAAAAAACAAAAAAACAATATTTTTTACTTTCTGCTATAAAACATTCCCAATAAAAATATGTAAAAAATCCTAATTTATTCATCAATTTAGGCCAATATGTATTCTGCTACATGTTTTTGGTTAGATAGAATCCTAATAAGCGTATATTGATTGGTTTGCGCAAAAGTTATAATGTCTACAAACTATGGGATATTTTTTTCTTATTATTTATTTATTTTGTTAATAGTAATGGCGGTGAATAAGCGACTTATAGCTGGACTGCGATATTACAGCGGACATTCTGACACTTTTGCCACTTTTTGGGGACCACATGCCCCCCATGAGGTATGTAACTGACTATCAGGGAGCCCATGATCATTTACTCCTTGTTTTTTATGTGATCTAGGGGAGATTTTGTTTTTTGTTCTTTACTTGCTCACATCAGACTGTATTAGACCCATTGACTTATTTATTTTACATTTACTCTGCAATCACCATTCCCATATGTGCTTAAAGTGGGGTTCCACCCAAAAAACAAAACTACCTGGAAAAATTCTAAAAAAAAAAAATTTGGATATTTTTTTTTTTCACTTACCTCTAAATGCCTGTTGCTAGGTGGTCCCTCGTAGTCTGCCTGTTCCTTAGCCTGGGCTGGTGACATCACTTCCCCCTCGGCACAGGAAGGGCTCCGCTCTGCTCCCTCCCTCCTGTCAATCATCTGGGACCAGGTGATTGAGCGGCCAATCACGGCGCGCGGCGCCGCTCGCACATGCACAGTGGGTGCCAGGCTGTGAAGCCACAGCCCGGCGCCCACAGTTGAAATGCCGGCGCCGACGAGCGGAGGGGGGGCGAGCGGGGCTTCGATCCCCCGCATCGCTGGACCCAGGGACAGGTGAGTGTCCAATTAAAAGTCAGCAGCTGCAGTATTTGTAGCTGCTGACTTTTAATTTTTTTTTTTTTTTTGACGGCCCCCCTGGGTGGAACTCCTCTTTAAGACCCCATACACACTATTAGATTTTTTGCAGATTTTTGTCTTCAGATTTACCAAAACCATATAATATAAGATCAAACCTTAAGAGTTTCAATTTGTATGCAATCAGGCAGGCCCCTGCACTACATGTTTTGGTAAATCTGAAGACAAAAATCTGCAGAAAATCCAATAGTGTGTTTTGTGGTCTCAGCCCGGGAACTGCGATGCGCCTGAGAGCGCCCTCCCTCTTTTGCATCGGCCTGATGCTGGGGATCGGGCGGGCTTTCCTCTCCGCGCATCAGCGTCACACTTCCACGCCATGTGCGTGATGTCCCCGGGGCGTTCTGGCGCTGGCTTATCTGACTTTCCCATCCGGGTCATCATATGGAAGGTGACATCTTCAGCCTTTATGAGCAGCGGTTGCCGCTCTGGCGTGGACGTCTCTCTTCCTCCCTTGTTGCACCTGTGTGACGCTAGGAGGAGCCTGCGGGGTACGCCGAGCGTACTTAACATCCCCATTCTGTGCTAGCCAGTTCATCTGGCAGCACTGCTTATGCACACTGCACACTATTTGGAATACGCTCCTCTATATCACCACCAGGTAATCACCTGGTAGTCTTCCCTTGTTCACGCTCACAGTTCACGCCCATCTTTTGGTTTCTTCACCCTTATCTGTTTCATGTCCTTTTCTCATCAGTGTATGCGTCCCTTTGACACACTATTCCATTTTTCATTCACATGTCTACTTGGACCCTGGTGCTGGGCTCTAGTATTCTCTAATACCACATAATACAACTAATTAAAGTTTACCCAATTAATTTTTAGATATGGAGCCCACCCACATCACTAACTGGACCTTTGCTTTTTCTTCCCTTGGGGACTATGTTTGTGTGCCCGGTCCTTCCTTTGCGGGTCCCTACCACAGTTCCCGGGACGGACATCTTGGGCAGCCCTTGACTCCTCATCTCACATGCTCCAGACTTATTACTATGTAAATACTTTTAGGGATGAGTAACTCTCTCCTCCCCCTTTTTGTACATATCCTCCCCGGTGAGGGGTATAACATTGGATTACACTGGTCTGCTCATGTTTTTTTTAATTTTTTTTTATAGACTTTTGTGCAGCCGCCCCTGAAGAGTGGTATCATCCACGAAACGCGTCGGGATAATTTGGATGCACCTATTCTCCTGCAGACGGTTTTACTCATTACATCATGCTGAGTTCACCACTTTAGTGTGTATTTTTAAGTGCTTTTATCACATCCTGGATTATTGTCCCACACCACATACTGGTTGCTATTAATGTACTTAAATACATATGGTCTGCAACATGTGATTGACAAGTTATTTATTGCTGCATGTACCATGTTATTGTGTCACGTTCTTTATTGTTTCAAGAATAAAAACCTGTTTTTCAGCATTGACTTACCTTTTGAGCCATGTTTACTCATCTCGTTCAAAGTCCCAAACCCCCTCTTTTTTATACAGGTTTAGGGATGAGGACATGTGACTCCACATGTCTCATTTAAAGTCCCAACAACCCCCTTTTCTAGTCTTTTTGGGAACCAGTAACACCAATACAGTAATCAGTGCTAAAAATATGCACTGTCACTGGCCGAGAAGGAGTTAAACATCAGGGGCAATCAAAGGGTTAACTGTGCTAGCCTAGCCAGTGTTTATGTGTTTAGGGAATCCTCACTAAAACCAATTCATTGGGGGTCAGTGAGAAACATGCCCCTTACATTGGTGGTCAGTAGGAAGAATGCAACCTTTACAGAATTCTCTCCTTAAATACAACTAAAAAGATAAATAAACTTCATGCCAATGGCTTTGGTCCCGGATCTGTGCAGGCACCATCAAGCGGCAGGTCAATCATCCACAGCTCATGAACACCTATTAACATCTGGAGGAACCCTAGAGTTCTTCAGAACCCTGGTTGAGAATGGCTGTCCTAGACTACATGAGAATTTTATTCACCAAACATGGGGGGGGGGGGGTACCCACCTTAAAATTGTATTTTTAAGCTGACTGGAGTTCAGTGTTGAGACACGCATAGTAGCACTATAAGAGACATAATAAGGTCTATTCCACTGGTCTCCAAACTGTGGCCCTTTGTTAGACTTTATCCAGCCCGTGGGGCACCATTCCTCCCACTGACATTAACAATGGGGCACTATTTCTTCCACTGATACCAGTGATGGGGCACTGCTCCTCCTACTGACCACCAACCCCAAGGCCATGCATATTCTCACTGATGCTGGATCAGACCATTTCTACCCCTACTGGCCACAGCCCAGATTCCCTAAAGTCTGAAGGACAGTAAACTGACCCTTTATTTGAAAAGTTTGGAGACCCCTGGTGCATTCTATGGAGATAATTCTAAAGTGCCCCAACCCATACCCACCAATCACATGAATCCATCATGTGCTGGTCTGACTTCAGCAGAGTGAATTCTGATTGGTTACTGCACTTTAATTGGATGTATAGCCAAAACTTTATTTTTCAGTTTTGTACAGAAGGGTTAGAAGCCCTATGAAATTTTTACTGCTGTCTGAGTCCCCAACAGGGACATTGGCCCTCTCTATGTTTTGATGACTCTTGTCACTGGGACAGAAAGTAATTGGAAACCTACATTTTACAGATGTCACCAACACGGGACGTAAGTAAATCTTACATTTGGTAAACCGGTTCTGATAACAACTGTCCAGGAGGGGAATTCTCTTTACTTTGTTGAGATTTTATCTAACTTCCTGCTGTGTCTTTAAGAAAGGAAGTGAAGGGAACTCTCCCTAATGGGATACAGACATTAAAAAGAAAATAACAAGAGTTTTAACCCTGACCAATTAAAATGGAATTCCAGCTTAGCCCTTACTAGCCTTAAAACTGTCCCCTCCCCCTCCTAACACCTAAGCGAACTAACCTGTGTAAAAAAACTGTATACACTTGCCTATTTTCTGGCCACAATAGTCTAGTCACATAATCACTCTCCTCTGTTTCAGCCAGTACTGCTGCAGGGGAGAGGAGGGAGAGCTGACATTGAATGGGCCATTGAAGCCTATGGTTGATGTCACCACTCCAGAGCGCTAACCATTACTAACCATTGTCAGAGCGCTCTCCTTTCCCCTGCAGCCAAGCTGCCTGACACATGGGAGATCACATGAGTAAGTACTGTATATACATTTTTTCTTACACAAGTTAGTTAGCATAGGTGCTAGGAGGGGGATAGGGACAGTTTTAGGGCTAGTTAGGACTAAGCTGGAATTTCCACTTTAACCACTTGCCTACTGGGCACGTTCACCCCATTCCTGCCCAGGCTAATTTTCAGCTTTCAGCGCTGTCACACTATGAATGACAATTGCACGGTCATGCAACACTGTACCCAAACAAAATTTTTGTTCATACAAATAGAGCTTTCTTTTGGTTTTATTTAATCACCACTGGGTTTTTTATTTTTTGCTAAATAAACAAAGACCTAAAATTTTGAAAAAAAAAAAAAAAAACTTTTTCATAGTTTGCTATAAAATTTAGCAAAAAGGTAATTTTTTTCTTTCACTGATGGGCATTGATAGGCTGCACTGATGAGGCGGCACTGGTGGGCACTTACGAGGACGCACTGGTGGGCACTGATGAGCCTGCATTGATAGGCAGCACTTATGAGCACTGGTAGGAGGCACTGATAGGTGACACTTATGAGGAGGCACTGATGGGGACTGATTGGCAGCACTGGTGGGCGCTTATTGGCATCACTGGTGGGCACAGATTGGCAGAACTGCTGGGCACTGTTGGGACTGCACTGATAGTACTGATTATCAGTGTACATGTCCCTTTTAGAGAATCGGTTAACGGCTGTCTTCTTCTCTCCCCGTGCTGTCAGCTTGAGGAAAAGAGTGTTGATAACTTGCTTATATTTACATCCCTGATCAGCTGTGATTGGACACAGCTGATCACGTGGTAAAGAGTTGCTGATTGGCTCTTTTCCCCCGATCTGTGATCAGCAGTGTCCTCCCAGAACTAGCCGCCCGCGCTGTAGGTGTCATTCGGCTATAGCGTAGTTGGCAAGTGGTTAAAGGATAATAGGTCTTAGATGTGGTGGCTGCATTTGTTTTCTTTTTTCATGCTGAGAACATTTTAAGCAATTACAGAAAGTACCTGTTGATCCTGCTGCCAGAAAATACCATGTCCTTGTCACTTCCTGTGAGCTGCAATGAAGAACATCTCCCCTCTTAGCTGTCTTCTGTGGACTACCAATTGACCTGTCCCCAAACTAATGGAGATGAAGAGATACAGAAATGTTTGCAGCTCAATTCGAGAGAGCAGCCTAGGGTGACAACTATGGTTTCCTCCATAGATACAGTGGAGGAGTAACGTAGCCACTCAGGGACAGGAAGTGTGATATTTGCAGGACTACCAGAGAAAAATAAAGCAAAATGAGCCATAAAAAACCAAATGCATCCACCATATGAAAGACTAGTAAGGTGCAATATATTCCATTTTTGGATTTATGTTTAGATACGCATTAAGAATAAGAGCACTTTATTAAATTAGAGCATGAGTGTCTACCTAATGTGTAAGTACACGTCAGGTGAAAAAAGATCTAACTCTCAAACATCAAAAATTCCCGATGTCTGGATACCTTAAGGCAATAAAATAAAACAATTGTTACATACTGGTTCTATTCAGAACATAGCTCTATTGAGGACATGATAAGGAAGGAACCGCAGTACAATCTCTTATGAATTAAGTTACATATCTTATCCCTTTCATTTAGAATCTGTAGACGTTGCAGCCTTAGGGCAATCATATGGTTCTTTATCATAAAATGGCGTGATTACAAAGCCCGTTCACCGCTAATGTTATGATATCTCAGAGAGTGGCCTTCCTAAATTTGATGAGTGGGTGTGAGACTGATGTGGAAATAAAAAATACATCTCCAGCAAGCGGAGATAAATAACAGACACACATCTGCTGAATTTGCAGGGCTTATAATGTTGTATCCCAAAAGATGTAGATCGCTGCAAGCCTTCTATTTATTGACAAAGTTTGAAAGGGAATTCATGGTGGTCTATATATATTTTTTTTTTCATTTATTTTCCTCCTAAAAAAGTAGCAGTGCACTTTCTAGTATGTGAGGGGTGCCTAGGCTCCCCAGTGCCTAAAGCAGTGTTTCTCAACTCCAGTCCTCAAGGCGCCCCAACAGGTCATGTTTTCAGGATTTCCCTCAGATGAAATGGCTGTGGTAATTACTAAGGCAGTGAAACTGCTCAAATCACCTGTGCAAAATAATGGACAGCCTGAAAACATGACCTGTTGGGGCACCTTGAGGACTGGAGTTGAGAAACACTGGCCTAAAGTGTCATTGCTACATTTCTGCAGTGTGAGATCGAAGGCACTGCTGCGGTGACTGCTTGTCTCAGGATTGGGAGTGAGATTTGGTGATGTCACTACTGTGCTTGTGGGTAGGTGCAGCGTTGTAAACACACAAGCCCAAGTTTGAAAACAGCAATATATTGTAGAAAAGTTAAAGTGTTACTAGACCCACAACAGTAAAATCAGTCTGTATATGCAGTAAAGCATGCTTGTTATACTCACTGTGGAACCTAAGGGCATGGGCGTCCGCAGGTAGGGGCAAAGGGGGGCAAGTGCCCCCCCCCCCCTAGAATCGGCAGGGGTCCGCCGCGGCCACCGCAGACTTTTTTCTGAGTCTGCTGAGTGACTGCTGGCTGCTGCTCTCTGATCGTCCGTCCCTCCCTCACCCCCCGATCATCTGATGCGATGGCTCGGCTGCTCGGCTCCAGCCTCCAGTCCCTGTGCAGAGTGCAGACTGTCAGATATAGATCCGGCCGGCGCCACCCACTCAAGTAAGTGGAGTGGTGTAGAAATGCTTATGGAGGACTGGAGGAGGCGGAAGCAAGGAGGACCCGTCACTGCTTACTCCTCATCACAGGAGATCCTGGAGTCAAGTGGCATACCTTTCAGCAGTGAAGAACCACGGGTAACAGCAGTTACATTAGGAGGAACATAATATATATTGGAAACTGTGTTAATTTTGGCAGCAAATTTCTATTTAGTTTTAGTCTTATGCCGCGTACACACGAACGGACTTTACGGCAGACTTTGCCCGGCGGACTTTTCGACAGACTTTCTGAATGAACGGACTTGCCTACACACAATCCACCAAAGTCCGTCGAATTCGTACGTAATGACGTATGACCGGACCAAAACAGGAAGTTTATAGCCAGTAGCCAATAGCTGCCCTAGCGTGGCTTTTTGTCCGTTGAACTAGTATACAGACGGCGGACTTTTCGACCGGACTCGATTTCGACAGATTGATTTAAAACATGTTTCAAATCTAAGTCCGTCCAACTTTTGAGCAAACAAAGTCCGCTGGAGCCCACATACATCGAATTGTCAGACGAAATCCCGTCCGCCGGGCAAAGTCTGCCGTAAAGTCCGCTCGTGTGTACGCGGCATTAGTCTTAGGACTAAAATGGCATTTTGGTTTTAGTCCCATTTTAGTCTTCTGCAATTGTTTTAGTTTTAGTCGTATTTAGTTGACTAAATTTCCAGTATATTTTATTCAACTAAAATGTCCTACGTTTTAGTTGACTGAAATCTCCAATACATTTTAGTCGACTAAAACTCATTTTAGTCGTCTACAATCTAATGGGTGTAATTAAATTGTAATGCGTTACTTAACATTTCTCTACAATTTCCAAACTCATTATATACTGCTGGAGTGAAAATCTAATATGTTATTATTTATGGTATTGAGGTATGAACATGCACTAGTGTTAATTTTGAAGTCAAATTTCAATTTAGTTTTAGTCTTATGCCGCGTACACACGATCGGACTTTACAGCATACTTGGTCCGGCGTACCGGATTTCGTTGGACAATTCGATGTGTGTGGGCTCCAGCGGACTTTGTTTTCTCAAAAGTTTGACGGACTTAGATTTGAAACATGTGTCCGAGTCCGGTCAAAAAGTCCGCTCGTCTGTATGCTAGTCCGACGGACAAAAACCGACGCTAGGGCAGCTATTGGCTACTGGCTATGAACTTCCTTGTTTTAGTCCGGTGTCCGTCATCACGTACAAATCCGTCGGACTTTGGTTGATTGTGTGTAGGCAAGTCCGTTCATTCGGAAAGTCCGTCGAAAAGTACGCCGGACAAAGTCTGCCGTAAAGTCCGCTCGTGTGTACGCGGCATTAGTCTTTTGACTAAAATGCCATTTTAGTTTTAGTCGTATCTTAGTCATCTCAATTGTTTTAGTTTTGGTCGTATTTTAGTCGACTAAAATAGAATTTATTTAGTCGACTAAAATGTTTTAGTCGTTTTAGTCGACGAAGTTAACACTGATTGGAAAGTTGGAAGTCGAACAGCTATTGCTGGAAAGATCATATCATCTGTCCTGTCCTGTATACAGCTATATACACCCACCTTCCTTCCTGTATTCCTCCATCATCACTGACTGCAGATATACATCATCTGTCCTGTATATTTGCTGTCATCTCAAAATAACTCAACACACAGCCATTGATGTCTAAATCGTTGGCAACAAAAGTGAGTACACCCCTAAGTGAAAATGTCCAAATTGGGCCCAAAGTGTCAATATTTTGTGGGGCCGCCATTATTTTCCAGCATTGCCTTAACCCTCTTGGGCATGGAGTTGACCAGAGCTTCACAGGTTGCCACTGGAGTCCTCTTCCACTCCTCCATGATGACATCACAGAGCTGGTGGATGTTAGAGACCTTGCGCTCCTCCAACTTTCTTTTTAGGATGCCCCACAGATGCTCAATAGGGTTTAGGTCTGAAGACATGCTTGGCCAGTCCATCACCTTTACTCTCAGCTTCTTTAGCAAGGCAGTGGTCATCTTGGAGGTGTGTTTGGGGTCGTTATCATGTTGGAATACTGCCCTGCGGCCCAATCCCTGAAGGGAGGGGATCATGCTCTGCTTCAGTATGTCACAGTACATGTTGGCATTCATGGTTCCCTCAATGAACTGTAGCTCCCCAGTGCCAGCAGCACTCATGCAGCCCCAGACCATGACACTCCCACCACCATGCTTGACTGTAGGCAAGACACACTTGTCTTTGTACTCCTCACCTGGTTGCCACCACACACGCTTCACACCATCTGAACCAAATAAGTTTATCTTGGTCTCATCAGATCACAGGACATGGTTCCAGTAATCCATGTCCTTAGTCTGCTTATCTTCAGCAAACTGTTTGTGGGCTTTCTTGTGCATCATCTTTAGAAGAGACTTCCTTCTGGGATGACAGCCATGCAGACCAATTTGATGCAGTGTGCGGCGTATGGTCTGACCACTGACAGGCTGACCCCCCTCCCCTTCAACCTCTACAGCAATACTGGCAGCACTCATACGTCTATTTCCCAAAGACAACCTCTGGATATGACGCTACGCATGTGCACTCAACATCTTTTGTGGACCATTACGAGGCCTGTTCTGAGTGGAACCTGTCCTGTTAAACCGCTGTATGGTCTTGGCCACCATGCTGAAGCTCAGTTTCAGGGTCTTTGCAATCCTCTTATAGCCTAGGCCATCTTTATGTAGAGCAACAATTCTTTTTTTCAGATCCTCAGAGAGTTCTTTGCCATGAGGTGCCATGTTGAACTTCCAGTGATCAGTATGAGAGAGTGAGAGCGATAACACCAAATTTAACACACCTGCTCCCCATTCACACCTGAGACCTTGTAACACTAACAAGTCACATGACATCGGGGAGGGAAAATGGCTAATTGGGCCCAATTTAAACATTTTGACTTAGGGGTGTACTCACTTTAGTTGCCAGCGGTTTAGACATTAATGGCTGTGTGTTGAGTTATTTTGAGGGGACAGCAAATGTACACTGTTATACAAGCTGTACACTCACTACTTTACATTGTAGCAAAGTGTCATTTCTTCAGTGTTGTCACATGAAAAGATTTAATAAAATATTTACAAAAAAATGTGAGGGGTGTACTCACTTTTGTGAGATACTGTACATATATACACACATATACTGTATGTACAGTATGTATTTATATAAGGGGTCTTCAAAAAGTTTCCCCATTTTATATACAGTAAAACCTTGTATTGTGAGCATAATTTGTTCCGGAAGCATGCTTCTAATCCAAAGCACTCTTATAGCAAATAATGGAAAGTCAAATGATTCCTTGATTCGTTCCACAGCCATTTATTCATAAGTCCTTCAGTTTATAGTTCATATAAAAAGATTATAGCAATGTGATGTTAGGTGTGAGGTTGTGTAACCATAAAATGTCCATCCACAAATGGAAGCCTCCACAAGGGGATTAGAAGCAAAATCCAGCAGGAGCCACAGAGTATAAAAGAGAAGAGAGGCGCCTCTCATGCCGCGTACACACGAGCGGACTTTACGGCAGACTTTGTCCGGCGGACTTTTCGACGGACTTTATGACGGACTTTCCGAATTAACCGGACTTGCCTACACACGATCAACCAAAGTCCGACGGATTTGTACGTGATGACGTACGACCGGACTAAAAAGGAAGTTCATAGCCAGTAGCCAATAGCTGCCCTAGCATCGGTTTTTGTCCGTCGGACTAGCATACAGACGAGCGGACTTTTCGACCGGACTCGAGTCCGTCGGAAAGATTTAAAACATGTTTCATTTCTAGGTCCGTCAAACTTTTGGGGAAAAAAAGTCCGCTGGAGCCCACACACGATCGAATTGTCCGACGGACTCCGGTCCGCCGGTCCAAGTATGCCGTAAAGTCCGGTCGTGTGTACGCGGCATAAGGCTACTTTCAGACTGGGGCGTTGGGGGCGTCGGCGGTAAAGCTTTACTGTAGTTTTTCCGGCCACTAGCGGGGCGCTTTTAACCCCCCTGCTAGCGGCGGAGAAAGGGTTAAATGCGCCCGCAAAGCGCCGGAGCTTTGCCGGCACTTCGGAGGCGCTGCCCATTGATTTCAATGGGCAGGGGCACTGTAGGAGCGGTGTATACACTGCTCCTACAGTGCCTCAAAGATGCAGCTTGCAGTGCTGCCAGCGCACCGCTCCAGTGTGAAAGCCCTCAGGCTTTCACACTGGAGTGACAGGAGAGGCTCTTTACAGGCGCTATGCAGGCGCTATTTTTAGCGCTATAATGCCTGTAAAGCTCCTCAGTGTGAAAGTAGCCTAAGTGTAGCAATATGGTTACATTTAATGAAGGTACAACATTTAGCAACTCACATGGTTCATGATTAAAAGAGGCACATCTAAGTATGCAAGTAAAGCGGTCCACATAGACCGTCTCCCGCACCGATGACTCTCACCGCTGTCAGTCTGCAGTCGTAACCAGGAAGACTATCCGGCAGTAGAGCGATCTGAAAGCGAGGCTTGATTTGCTCGTGGAGCGCAGCATGGAAGGGATGATGTCGATGGTGGTGGCGATGCGGAGGACGGTCTATGTGGACAGCTTTACCCCAGATGCCTGCATACTTAGATATGCCTGTTTTAATCATCAACCATGTGAGCTTCTAAATGTTGTACCTTCATTAATTGTAACCATATTGCTACACTTAGAGACGCCTCTCTTCTCTTTTTTTTACTCAGTTGTAACATGACGCTACTTGTATATCAAGACATCGCTTGTATATCAAGTCAAAATTTATTAAAACATTTTGCTTGTCTTGCAAAACGCTCTCAAGCCAAGGTTTTACTGCATATAATAGAGTTTAAAAAAGTGCATAAACTTTTTGTAGAACACGCGTATTAATTTTTAGACAATGTATAGAACAGAGGTACTGGGTAATGGCATTGATGTAAAATTCAAAAATACCAACTTTTTTTAACTGCTAATATCAAGCATATGAATTCATCTGGAGTAGACACAATGGAGAACATATTTGAGATTAGATTTTTCCTTCAAAGTATCATTTGCTTACAAAAAAAAAAAAAAAACTCGTCCAGACTCAAATTGCCTTTCCTCAATGTGGCTTTTGTCAGAGCCATGGGCCCTTTCATGTCAACCAGTCCACTTTTAAATCAAGCCGTTCCTTCCTTTGGATCTGGCATCTTCTAATACATAACAGTACATCTGTAATGGCTGGGAGCATGCTGGTGTCACAGCCTCCATCATTTTCAATATTGGACAGAAGTTCCTTTGCAGAATGCAAGCTCTTCTAATTATAGTAAGTCGTTTCGTTCTGGATGATGGTCTGAGCGCCCACACGTCCTGTCCGTTGATTGAAAACAATTTTAGAATATTATACACCCTCATCTGTTGTGGTGATATTGTTCTGTAAATACTCCAGCAAAAAGGAAGTGGGGAGAGAATCAAATAAGTTTGCCCTTTACAGAATATTGTGCCGATGACCTATTAGACAATCTCCTGTGCAATAAAAACAATGTTTCGCATTGTTCCCGAGTTCAGTGAGATGCAAGGAAAGATACTGTTGGGAGAAAGAACAAATGCTCCTAGAGATTTGTTTACGTACAGAATAAACCGGCGCAAACACAATGAGGGTATTATGACAGTAACTTATGAAAACAAAAGCGTCGCAGGAACAAAGCGGGATCCGCTTCTGCAGGAGTTCAAAGACAATGTATTGGCATTGGAAAGCCCCAGTGACATCCACAGCCTATCCTGCTCAGGGTGTCAGTGATAACTTGCTCATCATCTGCAGAGGAATCTGATCATCAGTCATAAGTAAAAGTCAAAATATAATTGTCTAGCTCATTTAATGGCCCTGAAAGCTTTCCGTGGAGCATTAAATAATTTTTAGGATATTTGATATAAGCATTTGTGAAGCTATGAATCCTTTTGCTGCCAGAGCCGATTTTGCGGGGGGTTTTTTGCACATGATAAAACCAACTCTCTGAAACTTTTCACATGTATGTAAAAATCTAAATTTTTTGCTAGAAAACTACTTAGAACTCCCAAACATTATATATTTTCTTAAACAGAGGCCCTGGAGAACAAAATGTGGGTGTTGCAATTTTTTTTATGTCACAGTGTTTGCACAGCATTTTTTTAAACACAAATTTATTGTGAAAAAACACACTTTAATGGATTTTAGTGCACACAAATACTATATAATACACAATTTTTGGTAGAAGATAAAGATGGTTCTACGGTGACTAAATAGATACCAAACAAGTCACGCGCTAAAACTGCGTACACCCGTGGAACGGCACCAAACTATGGTACCTAAAACTTTACCTAGGCAATGCTTTAAAAGCAATTACAGGTTACCAGTTTAAAACTGCACAGGAGGTCTGGAGCTAGAATTATCGATTATTGCTCTCGCTCTGACCTTCACGGTGATACCTCACATGTGTGGTGCGATTGCCGTTTACTTACTTGGTGCAAGCATAGGGGGGTGGGGGTGCTTTCATTTTTAATTTTTTTATTTTATTTTTTATATATATATTTACATTGTCTCTCTTTTTTTTTTTCTTTTGACTGGAAGAACCTCCTTTTATTTACATATTTAGAATGATACTTCAGAGGAATGAAACAAGAGCATTGGGTGGCACCAATACCAGGTCTGCCATGCTTCGCAGACTTGTATGTGATGGAGAGTTCATCCAAGTAATGACCAATCATCTGAGGCTTAATTTCAACCTGCCTGAAGGATTTGCCATTGTATACTCCCACCATGCTACCAACCATTTCTGGCAAGACGATCATGTCTCTCAGATGGGTCTTAAGAACTTCTGGCTTCTCCATGGAAGGTGCTTCCTTCTTGGCCTTGCGCAGAGTTATGTTTGCGGCACAAGCCTCTGTTTAGACGCCGGCGTTGGCAAGCACAGGATAGCTGCATGATTTGCTCATAGGACATATCAAGCAGCTGGTCCAAATCCGCTCCTCTGTATGTGAATTTCCTGAAGGTCCTCTTCTTCTTCTGCTTAACATCCACCATCTTGTCAGGAGCCTTGGGGGGAAGCTTTTTTGATTTCTTTTATTGTTATCACAAAGGATGAACAACATCCTTTGTGATAGCATGAGCCGTGACAGGTCCTCTTTTTGGAGAAATCTGGGGTCTATCAGACCCCAGATCTCTCCTCTGCCCTCTAAAGACTCACATTAAATCAAGATCAGTTTGATCTGATGCTTGTACAAGCCGGGAATGGCTTATTTACATGGGAACAAAACTAGAAGCAACTAATTCATGGTTTCTGACATCACACAGTGAGAGGAATTACATCCGTTCCTCTCACTGTGTCTCAGGAACTGGATGCCACTGGTCCCATCCTTACTGGGCTCCCCGATTTCTCGGGAGAGCCCGGTAAAGGCAGCGGTAGGAGGAGGGGATCCCCTTCTGCCAACTATAAAAGTGATCCAGCGGCTCTTTAGCTTCTTGGATGACTTTTACCACCTTCAGAATCACTGGCTGAAAAAAATGCAGCTGCAGCGATGACCGAGATCTCGCCTGTCCAATCCAGCGACATACCGGTATTTCGCTGATCGGCGAGTGGTTAAAAATCCTTTTAGGCCTAAAGATTACTTAAAACGCCCAAATTTTATATATTTTGGTGCACACAAAGTTTATATTCTTTGTGGCTACTGAGGAATATATTTAAATTTAAGTTTTTGCATCCGGAGTTCAGCTTTAATGTTTTCCATAAAACTTTTTTTTTTGCTGTCATGCAATGCGATGGCAGCAATAAGTCACTGAATTCTACCTGCACCCATTATCACCAACCACGTTACCCTGTCCGGCCAGTTATAGATCTGGAATTGCTTTATTGCTTTATAAAAGAATGTGACGTTATTTACATAGGATCTACATTTCTGTACAATCTGATTACCATATGGACTCCCTAAAAAGCAGGAAAGCACCATTATAACCTAGAATACTGTTTGCCCAGCTGCCCTGATTGCCGATTGCTGAATGCACCTGCCGGGGATAGTCTGTTGCTGCTTCCGGAGGGTAATTGTGAGTTAAGGCTTCTTATCAGCTCCTTTATTGGCTTTGCTAAGCTTGCAGGTTGTCTGCTGATGAAGTCACACTGGAGCAGTGGCCTGGTCATGTAGGAGGACTGTCAGCTCTGCTATTTTATTTCATAACTTATGATTTACAGCAATTATAGGCCATTATAGTTAATGCATGGAGAACTGATCGAGCGTTGATGTGACGATATCCCTGCGGCTAATATGATGTCAGCCAGCACCTGTATTTCCGATTTTGATGTACAAAATCTAATTGTAAAAGTCAATGCTATCATCATTGCATATGTTTATTGCTGGTGTGATTTCACAAGATTAAAAGGGAAATCCTGGCTTATTTCATGTTGACTAATTATTACGAGGGGGTGCTGATAAGTATTGAGCCTTACCCAGAAAAATTGATCTAGGAAGCTGTAAATTGCAGGGTGTACTGGCCAATTTGTCTATATTCAATGGTGCAAAAATCAACTACCTATGATTTTAACTTATATTTCTTTTTCAGGTCCAAAATGAAGATGGCAGCACCTCCAGAAAAATTCAATGTGGAAGAGCATAGGACCATAATCAAGTTCCTGTTTCACCAAAGGTTCACTTGCTGGTTACTGCCTGGCTCACCAGTGCCCATCAATGCTGACCACTAAACTGACCTACCTGACACATACACTGACCTACACTGACCTACCTGACACCTACACTGATCTGACACCTACACTGACCTACCTGACATCTACACTGACCTGACATCTACACTGACCTACCTGACACCTACACTGACCTAACTAACACATACACTGACCTAACTAACACATACACTGACCTATCTGACACCTACACTGACCTAACACATACACTGACCTACCTGACACCTACACTGACCGAACTAATACATACACTGACCTACCTTTTCCACGTCAGACTTCAGGTGACCTCTTGACACTTCTGCAGCTCAGCCTTACCTGTAGTGTGCGAGTGCGACACGCCCATCCCATTCATGACCACTCAGAGACAACCCTGCAGGCACAAGGCAGCCAAAGCCAGGATCGTACAGCCGTCCGCCCATTTACACAGAGCGAGCGCAAGTCCATCCACAGTGAGTGTACCGAGCACTCTCCAGGCACCATGTGCACTACTAACCCGCCTCACAGCTCCTCCTCTCACAAGGGGTTCCTCACGTAACCTTCTTTCTATTGTCTTTATCAGTCCTGACTACAATGGGAACCCGAGTGTCAGAGGCAAGCAGGGATCTTCCAGTGCCCGGCGCAACTGCAGTGTCATTCCCGCCTCCTGGACTTGGCTGAGCCTATGATGGACATTACACGTCCTGTGGTCCCAACATTGGACCAGTGTGACATCCATTATAAGAGCCGGGTCCAGGAGATGGGACTTTGTGTACATCATTCGGCCGCACTGGGTAAGCAGGAGATTGATCCCTGCTCTCTGTGGAAATGGCTCGGGGCTAAGAATTCTTTTGTAAATTCTGAGACCCGGGGCTTTTTGGGGGCCCACTTGGGGCTATAGCCCTCCTCCCGATGCCACTGGAGTTAAGTGTATGATCAACCAATTGTACCAAGCAGGTGCTAATGGGCTTTAATTTTATATGTAGGGTGAAACAGAAACAGCTGTAAAGGAGGCTTAAAACTGAGTGAGGAACAGCCAAGCTCTGCAACTAAGGTGAGGTTGTGGAAGACAGTTTCATGTCCCAGGTCATCTACATCATGGAAGGACTGAGCACAGGAATATGACACAAGGTAATTATAGTACATTCGCAAGGTCTCTCCCAGGCAAAGATTTCAAAAAAGACTGAGGTTTCAAGATGTGCTGTTCAAGCTATTTTGAAGCAGAAACAGGCAATGTTGAGGCGCAGTGGTTGGCCAAGGAAACTTAATGCAGCAGATGAAAGACACATCATGTTTCCTACCCTATGACATCAGAAGATGTCCAGCAGTGCCATCAGCACAGAACTGGTGGAAACCAGTGAGACCCAGGTACACCCATCTACTGTCTGGAGGAGTCTGGCCAGAAGTGGTTATTATGGAAGGATTGTGGCCAAAGAGCCATAACTCGGACAAGGAAATAGGCCTAAGTGACTCAACTATGCATAAAAACATAGGAACTGGGGTGCAGGAAAATGGCAGCAGGTGCTCTAGACTGGGGAGTCAAAGTTTGAAGTATTTGGCTGTAGCGGGAGACAGTTTGTTCGCCGAAGGGCTGGAAAGCGGTACAATAATAAGTGTCTGCAGATAACAGTAAAGCATGGTGGAGGTTCCTTGCAAGATTGGGGCTGCATTTCTGCAAATTGAGTTGGAGATTTGGTCAGGATCAATGGTGTCCTCAATGCTGGGAAATACAGGCAGATACTTATCCATCATGTCATACCATCAGGGAGACATGTGATTGGCCCCAAATGTATTCTGCCTACATGCTGAATTCCTTCAAAAACTGTGTGCAAGTGTACCTAGAAGAATTGATGCTGCTTTAAAAGAAAAGGATGGAAACACTAAATATTGATTTGGATTTCTCTTCTGTTCATTACATTTTTTTTTACTCATTTTGTTAATTGATGAAATTAAACTATAAGACCACTTTCACACTGAGGCAGTGGCGGAACTACCAGAGTCGCAGCAGTCGCACTTGCGACTGGGCCCTGTAGTTCCATCACTGTGGGGGGACCAGAAGCCTGGGATGTCACTCCAGGGTTGCTGGCTCCAGTTATGAGCAGAGAGTGTGTATTACATTCTCTGTCACACTGACTCCTCCTCGTATGGACACTCAGACAGGAGAGGAAAGAGATAGAGAGGGCAGGATCTTCTCCTAATCCACTTATATTGGTTCCCAGAGCACCCCTTACCTCAGAGTTCCCCTATTTATATTACAATCCACAGAGCTTGCCCTTAGGGCCCTTTCACATGGGCCCTAATAGGAGAAAAGGACACCATGATCATTGGAAAGGGCCCCGGGACCAGAGATCAGGGGGGCCCTTCATGGTTCCTTGCATCGGGGCCCTGAAGGTTCTAGTTACGCCTCTGAACTGAGGAGCTTTTCAGGCACTTTCACACTAAAAAAAGCGCCTGAAAACCTATTTCCATTAAAATCAATGAATGCTTTCATACTGGGGTGTAGTGCGCTGGTGGGGCGGTGAAGAAACGCCCCTCTCCATTGAAATGAATGGAAAGCTCTTCAAAAGCGCCTGAAAAGCTCTTCAAAAGTGCTCAGTGTTTTACTGGCAGTTTAGAAGCGCCTCAGTGTGAAAGGGGCCTTAACACTTCTATTTCTGAAAGCATTCTTAATTTCCAGTATGTTTTTACACCTGCCTTAATCTTTTCCACAGTACTGTATATTAGCAGTGTGGCTTAATATGTGTTTGCAGCAAAAACCCCTGTTAACCTAAAGTATTAAAATATTTTAAAAGGTTTTTCTTGATGACTAACTGGAAAGTATGCTGGGGAATTTGTGTATTGTTCTTTTGATTGCCCTGCTCATGAGCTTCCTTCCTTTTTCTGGATTTTAAATAATCTGAGGGTTGTTGCTTTATATGTGTGTGTGTATTTATATGCCCAAGCATCCCCCCACTCCCCACCAGAGCTCTTTAATTTGGCAGTACAAAAACTAACATAAATTTAAAACGGTAAATAAGGGGAACATGATGAAAGAATAAATAAAAAATAAAAAGGGTTAACAATAAATTTCCCCTATAAGTTTAAGGGCTTAAAGGAGAAGTACAGCCAGGAGAAGTACACAGGCTCATTTGGCTGTGGATCACAGGAGTACAGTTCGTTCTGCTCTTCTATGACCCATTTTCAGCAGACAGCGGGCTGAAGGCCGCTGTCGGCTGACATCACAGAGCTGGTCCAGGCTCAGGAAAGATCATGACCATATTATTGGGATCTGCCCACATGCCTGGACCGGAACCTGGCTCAGACGCTCCAGCCCCCTCCACAGCCCAGCGCCCCAGTAAGTGGTGGGGGTTCAGAGCATAGAGCAGCTCTGACAGTCACTGGCACTCTGGTCAGGGGGCGGTGAGAACCGAGCGATAGGCCGTGTTTGATCGTTTGGTTTTCAGTGTTAGAGTCGGCGGGGGACAAATGTAGTATCCACCTACAGGTGGGTAAGTATGATTCTTTTTATTTTTCTTTAACCACTTGCAGACCGGCTCACGCCGATATAAGTCGGCAAAGTGGCACGTGTGCACAAAATGGCGTACCCGTACGTCACTCCATCATGGGCGGCATGCGCGTGCCTGCCGCGGGAGTGTCCCTGTGGGTCCCGCGGACTCGATGTCCACTGGTGGCCTGCGATCGTGGCACAGAGAGGCAGAACAGGGAGATGTCTATGTGAACAAGGCATATCCCTGTTCTGCCTAGCAACATGACAGAGATCTACTGCTCCCAGTGATTGGGAGCAGTGATCTCTGTCATGTTCTAGTGAGCCCATCCCCCCTACAGTTAGAACACGCTGAGGGAACACACTTAAACCCTTGATCGCCCCCTAGTGTTTAACTCCTTCCCTGCCAGTGACATTTAAACAGTAATCAGTGCATTTTTATAGCAATGATCGCTGTATAAATGTCAATGGTCCCAAAATAGTGTCAAAAGTGTCCGATCTGTCCGTCGCAATGTCGCAGTCACAATAAAAATCGCAGATCGCCGCCATTACTAAAAAAATAATAATAATAATAATAATAAAAAATGCCATAAATCTATCCCCTATTTTGTAGAGGCGATAACTTTTGCGCAAACCAATCAATATACGCTTATTGTGATTTTTTTTTACCACAAATATGTAGAAGAATACATATTGGCCTAAACTTAGGAAGAAATTCATGTTTTGATATATTTTTTGGGGATATTTATTATAGCAAAAAGTAAAAAATATTGCTTTTTTTTTCAAAATTGTCGCTCTTTTTTTGTTTATAGCGCAAAAAATAAAAACCGCAGAGGTGATCAAATACCACCAAAAGAAAGCTCTATTTGTGGGGAAAAAAAGGACCTCAGTTTTGTTTAGGTACAACGTTGTATGACTGCGCAATTGTTAGTTAAAGTGACACAGTGCCGTCTCGCAAAAAATGACCTGGTCAGGAAGGGGGTAAATACTTCCGGGGCTGAAGTGGTTAAAGAAGCTATTCAGGATTTACTACAAAGGGTCATTGCAATTTGGCTCATTAATAAAGGCACTGGAAACGTGTTTCTGGTACAAAGCATTTTTGTCTTTTTTATTTGGTGCTACAAACATGAATAAACACACATTTTAGAGGTATACATACAAATGATTAAAAAAATACAGAAGAATGTAAATAAAGCAGTTTATACAAATAAATTAGGGCTTGTCAAGGGTTAAAAAAGGGGCTAAAATGTTTTTAAAAAGTTGTTTTTTTTTTTGTTATCTACACACAACAGTGATTCATAGGTTACTACAGAGCAGGACCCAAAATTTCAAACTGATAAGTAGCTTAGTTCTGTAGATTACACAAGGAAAATGCAGCTCTCCCCATGTAATCATCACTGGGTATATGCATTGCTTAGAGGGCTGCTAGTTGCACCGGGAGAGCCACATTCTCCCAGTGTAATTTGAGCTCTTTTTGGCCACTGGTACTGCAGAATTAAAGTCATGAATAAGCTCCAAACCAACTTGTCAGAACTTACACAGGGCTATAGACTCCTTTCCTACCCCCATGTGACAACATTGGGCCAATTACAACAAAACAGCACTGTCACATGGGAGAAGGGCAGTAAGTCACATGATCACCCGGAGCGGCGTTCCCTTTTCTTTGAACTCTCACATACCTGGAATTCCCACGTATTTCACTTTCGCTCCCAGCTGCCAAACAGAGCGACAAAGAAGCAAATTAAAGGGGAGCACATGCTGTTGTGTAGATGGTGGAAGTAAGTTTAGTGACTGTCACGGAACGCCCCACACTCCGCTTGAGTGCTTCCGTCATATACTGCTTCCTAAGTTCTGGAACACGAGTCCAATGGATCTGGCTATAGGAACCCCAAGAACTAGACAACACCAGTCTTGGAGTACATCAGAACTACCTTTATTTTGAGATCTCACAGACCTTTATACAGCAGGGATGACTCAAAGCTAACCTAATTAACATGACCTTATTTACTACAAAATGTACCCAGACCAGATGACAGTCTTGTGGGCACCGAGCTTCACACTTCACACATTAATACAATTAACAATACAAACAACAATCTCCCCCCTCCTCAGCCTAGACCATTCGTCTATTAGCCAGGGCTGGTGGCTAATGTGATCAGCTCTCTCAATTAACATAAACACATGTTGATAACACCAGCATCTCCTCACAGGATGTGTCCCAGCAGAATGAATCAGTCTTATCAGCAGGGGGCTGCTGGAGGAATCCCCCCTCCCTCTTCAGGGACACAAATATACAGTAAGGAGTCCCCATACAATATATACATGACTGAGTCCGATTAATACAGTTCAGACTGGATTTCTCATTCACCTCAAATGCTAGGGCCCATAATCGGTGGGCAACAGGCTTGCACACAGTCCTCTCCAACAGCCTCCTCTCTGGCCAGGCCCGTGACATTTCTCCCCTTTCGGCAGGAGACTAACACAGGAGGAGACCCCAGACGGGTTGACTCCGAAGTTAGTCAGTAGTTCCAGTCCTCTACTGCCTGTACCCACACAGTACCCCAAACAAATTATCCCAAACAGTGCATTACTCACCCAGCCATCCTCTGCCTCTCTCAGAGAACATATCTGCCGCTGGGGAGAGGCCCGGACTGGACCTTCTCCCTGGAATCCTTTCTGCCGCTGGAGAGAAGACAGGGTGACTGGGCTCACTCCGTCATGCTGTTGGGGATCTGGGCCCACTGCCCAGCATCCCTGGGGTATACAGGTGGAGACTGAAGTCCCATCCACCTTCACAGGAAATCCATCCTCTGTTAGTTGAGGGCAGAGTCCAGCAGTCCTCGGCCCTGTTGCCAGCCCTTCTGCGGGAAACCCCACACCATCTGTTCCGGCTAACTGTTGGAGAGGGAGGCCGACTGCCCCGCCTCCCTGGAACTCTGTAGTTGTTGCCGGTGCTGGGCAGAGGTTGGTAACACTCTGCCCTGTTGCCAGCACTTCTGCTGGGGACTCCACATCCTCTGCTCCGGCTAACTGTTGGGGCAGGCAGCTGGCTTCCTCCACTCCCAAACTGTGTAGCTGCCATTGGGGAGGTGAGCCGGCTGCTTCCTTTTCCATTCCCTCATCTGGCTGCTGGGACGACATGTCGATGGTACTGTCTCCCAGGTACACGGATTTTTGCTGGGGAGGAAAGCCCACTTCCTCCACCCTGGCCAACTGTTGGGGAGGGACAACACACACCTCCTCTCCCTTCTCCCCCTGTATCTGCTGCTGGGAAGTGATTGCCATCTTCTCACACTGAGCCTCCACAATTGCTGCAGGTGTGGGGCAGAGGTCTTGGACCCTCTGTCCGGTTGCCAGCACTTCTGCTGGGGGTTTGCTAGGTGGTTCCTCCTCTACAGAAATATCTATTAAATCCCCAGTCTCTGGAAGTGGTAAAAGTGTGGGATAGAGGTCTTGGACCCTCTGTTCAGTTACCAGATCTTCAGCTGGAGAAGTTTGTTTTAACTCCATAGATGCTGCTGGCAGAAAATCACATGTCCCTGTCAGTGTTGTGGGAGAAAGGCCGACTACCTCTTCTCTCAGGAAGGCCGAAGCCACTGTTGGTGCTGGGCAGAACACAGTGAACTTTGGCCCTGATACCAGCTCTTCTTCTGGAGGCTCATCAGGTTGTTCTTCCTCAGCAGAAAAGTCTATCAAATCCCATGTCTCTGCAACTGATGTCGGGGAATAGGGGTTCACCATCTCCTGTCCATGGAACCCAGAAGATGTTATCATTTCTGGACAGAGGTTAGCAGAGCTCTGCCCTGTTGTCAGCACTTCAGGTTTGGGGACGGCAATCTCCGGATTTTCCACTGCCGATTCTCTGGCATGCTGCTGAACTTGTTCTAGCAGTTTCCTGTATGCCCTTTCCAGATGCTGTTCCTTCCTTAGCAAATGGTCCAGATCAGGTTTGAGCTCTGAGACCCCTGCAAGACCGAGCATAGACTCTCTATAGTCTCTCATGTCCTCAAGGTCAGGTTCCCCTTCATCGCCAAACATAAAAAGATCTGTAAGGTTCTCCCACAGCAATCCAGGGCCTCCAAAGTCATATCCCTCCGGAGAGCATTCTGTTGTCTCCCCTAAATATCCCTCCTCTGCGTGCCATTGCAGAGCCCGATAACTATTGTCCAGCTCTATCTCCTGCTGGACCAACCTGTCCAACTCAGTCACCCATTGCTCCTGGGGCTGCTCTCCCAGGAGTGCCATCCGCAATGCCCGTTGGTCACTGGCCCGTTGCTCTTGGGTTGGAAAGCACTTGCCCTGTTTTATACCAGCGAGACGGAGGGCTGCAATCCAGAGCTCCACCCGAATTTGCTGCCTGAGCTCCAGGTATTCATCCTCAGACACAGTCCTGGTGTACGTTGAAAGGATGATCCGCAGCAGCCCCGGGAATTCTGATGCCAGGTCCATATCTCCGCTGGGGTGACTGAAGTCTGCTATGCTGATCTTGGATCCAGTTGGAGGTTTGGATGTCCCAGACTTCAGGAAGCTATCCCGCTGCTTGCCACCAATGTCACGGAACGCCCCACACTCCGCTTGAGTGCTTCCGTCATATACTGCTTCCTAAGTTCTGGAACACGAGTCCAATGGATCTGGCTATAGGAACCCCAAGAACTAGACAACACCAGTCTTGGAGTACATCAGAACTACCTTTATTTTGAGATCTCACAGACCTTTATACAGCAGGGATGACTCAAAGCTAACCTAATTAACATGACCTTATTTACTACAAAATGTACCCAGACCAGATGACAGTCTTGTGGGCACCGAGCTTCACACTTCACACATTAATACAAACAACAATCTCCCCCCTCCTCAGCCTAGACCATTCGTCTATTAGCCAGGGCTGGTGGCTAATGTGATCAGCTCTCTCAATTAACATAAACACATGTTGATAACACCAGCATCTCCTCACAGGATGTGTCCCAGCAGAATGAATCAGTCTTATCAGCAGGGGGCTGCTGGAGGAATCCCCCCTCCCTCTTCAGGGACACAAATATACAGTAAGGAGTCCCCATACAATATATACATGACTGAGTCCGATTAATACAGTTCAGACTGGATTTCTCATTCACCTCAAATGCTAGGGCCCATAATCGGTGGGCAACAGGCTTGCACACAGTCCTCTCCAACAGCCTCCTCTCTGGCCAGGCCCGTGACAGTGACCTTTTTATTTTGCCCTGTATGGTTGAATAAAAAATCACTTTATTGTAAATCTTGTTTTTTAACATCTACTATTTCAAGTTAGTTGGGGGAACCCTATGCTTCTTTTTACATGTTAATAACATTAAAAAAAAAAAAATTGGCCCCCTTTTCCTGCCTGCTGTGTTCAGGGGAACAAATCAGACAAAGCCAAACACAAAGGGAGAAGCAGGCGAGAGAAGAGCCTCTAATGTATGGTACACACGATGAGATTATTGGACGAATGATTTTTTATTTTTTTTTGCATGCTAATCTCATATCGAAAATTAAGAGTTTACTAAAGTTATAAAAATTCTCATACGACAGAATAAAAATTCGGAAGTGATGTCACATGTTTTATTGTATTTGACATTCCATATCTTTATGGACCTTGCTTTGTTCACTGGGGCTCAATCATGTTGGAACAAGAAGGGCCCATCCCCAAACTGTTCCCACAAAGTTGGGAGCCTGAAATTGTCCAAATTGTCTTGGTATGCTGACGCCTTAAGAGTTCCCTTCACTGGAACTAAGGGGCCAAACCCAACCCCTGAAAAACAACCCCACCTCATAATCCCCCCTCCACCAAATGATTTAGACCAGTGCACAAAGCAAGGTCCATAAAGACATGCATGAGTGAGTTTCGGTTGGAGGAATTTGACTGGCCTGTACAGAGTCCTGACCTCAACCCGATAGAACACCTTTGGGATGAATTAGAGTGGAGACTGCAAGCCAGGCCTCCTCGTCCTACATTAGTGCCTGACCTCACAAATGCGCTTCTGGAAGAATGGTCAAACGTTTCCATAGACACACTCCTAAACCTTGTGGACAGCCTTCCCAGAAGATTTGAAGCTGTTATAGCTGCAAAGGGTGGGCCAACTCAATATTGAACCCTACGGACTAAGACTGAGATGCTATTAAAGTTCATGTGCGTGTAAAGGCAGGTGTCCCAATACTTTTGGTAATATAGTGTATATTACAAGGGGAGAAGCTGCTGTGTTCTAATTTTAGAAAACCAAGAATCTTCCACAATACCAATGTGATGGGTCCATCCCACATTCAATGTGTTTAAGTTGATCATTTTAAAAAGAAAACATAAAGCAAAATTCACTCCAAAAAAGTTATCATTTCCAAATTTTCCATCCAAGGTCAGTTTGAAATCATTTTGTACTTTTAGATTTTATTCCTCTATACAGGTCAACGTGAATGCATGGGAAACTCATGACAAACACATTGCAAACATCCATGTATTCTAGTCCTAAAATCTGTCACAAGTTCACGTTAAAATCCCACAATGGAGTTTCATGTACTGTACACATATATCTGTAAAAAAAAAAAAAATATTGACAGAATAAACAATTTAAAATGAACATAAGAATATTTTGCTTTTATAGGGAACATCATCTTCCTGGCCAATCTTCCTTTTCTTAGATGTGGTCTGGTTATAGGCAGTTTACTTAGACAAACCTGGCAAAGCATCAGCAACTTTAAATAAAGCAAAGAAATAAAGTATGCTTCTTGTATGAGGAAAGAAAGTTTGGAAAGGCTTCTTATTACTCTGCAAAACTTAATTGAAAAAAGGAAACTTTCCTCAGCACAATTTTCTATATTTCAATGTTATCTAAAAATACGCTCCTTTGCATCTGTATTTTATATTAGAGTAAAAATTTCCATTTCTGGCCAGCCTGCAACCAAAATATGTAAATTACAGTCTTAAAAATGTAAAATAAAAAGTACATTCAAATAAAAAGAGAAGCTACCAGTAATGCCGCGTAGACACACGGTCGGACTTTTCAGCTACAAAAGTCCGACAGCCCGTCCGACAGACTTTCTAACGACCGGACTTGCCTACATACGATCACACCAAAGTCCGACGGATTCGTACGTGATGACGTACACCGGACTAAAATAAGGAAGTTGATAGCCAGTAGCCAATAGCTGCCCCAGCGTGGGTTTTTGTCCGTCGTTGTACAGACGAGCGGATTTCTGGGTCCGGCGGATTTACGACGTAAAGATTTGAAGCATGTTCCAAATCTAAAGTCCTTCAGATTTGCGACTGGAAAAGTCCGCTGAAGGTCCGATGAAGCCCACACACGATCAGATTGTCCGCCGGATTTGGTCCGCTGGACAAGTCTGGTCAAAAAGTCCGACCGTGTGTACGCGGCATTAGAGTGAAAACCCATCATAAATGTTGTGATGGATGGGTGGGATTGGGAACTCAGGTGCAGAGATCTAAGGCTGACCACAATGTCTCCCCAAGGGATCAGTGGTGTATTTTGGTTTTATGTTGCCCTAGGCAAGACTAAAATCGGAGCCCCCCCCCCCCCCCAATCTAAATTTGTCTCACCCTTTCCTGTCTGTTGACACCGGCCACCATCCGATCTGATCCTGTCCGCCAAAAACAGACGGGTGGGGGATCTATTCCCCATCTGTCTGGTGGATCGGACGGAAATGGACATGTGGTCCCTTTCCATCAAACCGCACCATAGAGAAGAGCGGGCTGTGTCCGTGTCTGCTCTGCACAGCAGACAGATTCCCTGCTCAACAGGGGAATCCGCTTTACGGAGCCTGCCCCCGTGAAAGGGCACTTACTATGTCTTTTTTTTTTTACAACTTTTTTTTTGGGATTTTATTTTTTTTAGGTATTTAATATTTTCTTACATTTTTTTTGGGGGGGGGGGGGGGTGGAGAGACATCAGGGGTCTAAACAGATCTCTAATGTCTCTTTTTTGAGACAGAGAAAGGGACTGAAGACAGTCCCTCTGTCTGCAGCCTAAGCTGCACTGTGGATGAATGAGATAGGAGTCTGTATAGAGACTCCTATTCATTCATAAAATGAAATATAGTAAGCAGTGTTTACTGAATTTCATTCACTAACTGACAAGTAGTAAACAGTTTACTATGTTTCAGTGATTAATGAATACAGAAGCGATTAGTACTGTGATCGCTGTCTGTATTCTTTCAGGAAAGGAAGGGGGCTGGTAAACATATATTTACCAGACCCCCTCCCCGCTCTCCATCCTTTCAGCGATCTCCCACACTAGCAGCGGCTGCAGCAGGTGGGAGGGGGAGGAGGGAGAGCCGGCCAGCAGCTGCATGGAGGGGGTGCCCGGCGATCAGGGAGATGGCGGGCACTGAAGGGGGGGCCAGAGGAGCGTAGGGAGGATCTATTTGGCCAAACAGAGCCCTCTGCGGCTGTCCCTGCAGCTCCTATAGTCAGCGGGAGGGCAGAGGAGGCAAGCCAACAGCTGCAGGTAATCGGTTTTGCGCGGGGGGGGGGGGATCAGTGCAGCGGGTCGAAGTGGCAGGGAGAGAGAGCCTGGGGGCGGTGCCACCCACCTGAAATATGCTACCCAAGACAGATGCCTTGAGTGCCTCGCGGTAGATATGCCCCTGCAAGGGCTATTGGAAGAGAGACATTTGCCTATCCTTGTTAGCACTGGGAAATCCCTGTCTCAGTCAATGGAGCCCCCAATATGCTTTCTTGCCTCTACTTGGTTAGAAGTAAGGATCCATCCTAAACCACAGAGACAAATTTTGAAAAATCTCCTATAATAATCGCTGTATACAGTCAGAAGCACTCATTATCGCTTCTCTGAGAATGAGATTGAGATGTTTATTGTTAAAAAAGTCAGTAGGTAATTTAGGGCCCGTTTGCGTCAATTTGCTTACATGTCTACAAGAATTCAAAACTCGATTGATGAAGTATCAAATGCACCTGTCAATGAATTCTGAATGATCTCAGAAGTGTCTCAAATCATTGTCAAACCGACATTGGCACAAACCCAAAGCCTATCAACATAGGCCCTTCACCTGCCAGCATGCATTAAAGTCAGAAAATTATTTCTGGGTGTTGTTAATTTAAGTATAATAAAACTGATTGGTCATTCTTGGCAAATTTTACACCTATACAGGAATGAGAGCTTACTTGATTGGAGGTCTAGGGTCAGATGAACTACAAAAAGCTGCAAGACTAGAGCCTACAGGAAGGTGCAAGAGAGAAGATTTTACCCCGTCCCCCCTCATTAAGAGCCCTTTCACACTGGGGCGGTTTGCAGGCGCTATTGCGCTAATAATAGCGCCTGAAAACCGACCCGAAAGTGCCGCTGCTTGCATTCCAGTGTGAAAGCCCCGAGGGCTTTTCACACTGGAGCGATGCGCTGGCAGGACGGTAAAAAAAAGTCCTGCCAGCAGCATCTTCGGAGCGGTGAAGGTGTGTATACCGCTCCTTTACCGCTCCTGCCCATTGAATTCAATGGGACGGCGCGGCTATACCGCCGGCAAAGCGTCTCTGCAGAGGCGCTTTGCGGTGGTATTTAACCCTTTCTCGGCCGCTAGCGGGGGATAAAACCGCCCCGCTAGCGGCCGCATACCGACGGTAAAGCGCCGCTAATAATAGCGGCGTTTTACCGCCGACGCCGCCCCCCGCCCCAGTGTGAAAGGGCTCTTAGGCATGAAAAGATAGAAAGAGGAAGATGACAAAATGACCACCAGAACAGCAAAGGCAGGTTGGGAGTCTTTGGGGGGTGAATGTCAGAGTTTCGAATGTTACGATATGACGGGGTAGTTTGGTGCTTCCCTTTAATAATGGGTTGTTGGTGGTTCCCGCAAAAACTATGTCTCCTGGGGGGAAAAAAGTGATTGGTTCTGGCTCCATGCATCAGAATCATAATACAGAAATACTTTGCAGCCTACAGTATGTGCATTTCAAACTGTAAAGCCTAACTCCATCCATGTTTTTTTTTAGTTTTGAACAGACTAATGCCCCGTACACACGGTCAGATTTTCCGATGGAAAATGTGTGATAGGACCTTGTTGTCGGAAATTCCGACCGTGTGTAGGATCCATCACACATCTTCCATCGGATTTTCCGACACACAAAGGTTGAGAGCAGGCTATAAAATTTTCCGACAACAAAATCCGTTGTGGGAATTTCCGATCGTGTGTACACAAATCCGACGCACAAAGTGCCACGCATGCTCAGAATAAATAAAGAGATGAAAGCTATTGGCTACTGCCCCATTTATAGTCTCGAAGTACGTGTTTTACGTCGCCGCGTTCAGAATGATCGAATTTTCCGACAACTTTGTGTGACCGTGTGTATGCAAGACAAGTTTGAGCCAACATCCTTCGGAAAAAATCCTAGGATTTTGTTGTCGGAATGTCCGATCAATGTCCGACCGTGTGTACGGGGCATAAGGGTAGATTTAAGTTATCTGTCAGGTTTTTATTTCTGTATGTAACTCATAGAAGACATTTTTTCTGTGACAGTGGTACAAGAAGTAGGGTTTGCGGTTGTTACCAGGATGGGACAGTTTAGACAATAGTAAACCATTGTTCTAAACCTGAAAGACAAAAACAGGAAATTCCCAGCTCAACTCACCAACCAGTCTATTTTGGTTGGTAAGAAGACTGGTTGGTGAGTTGAGCTGGGACTTTCCTCTGTTTTTGTCTTTCATGCATTTGCCCTTCCATATGCTCCTTGCTGTGAAGGCCAGTTATAGGTGGGGCAGGGGCCTTCTCTTTGTTACCATTGTTCTAAACCTTCCTTACCCTACTAAAAAGGTGTTTTTCCATGTACCTGTTGGAGAAATAACTCATTAGGGTAAATCTCCCTAACAGAGACACAAAGGGTGATAAAACTCTGGCAGAGACTGTAACCCTTCTTTGCTGTCTGCAAAACAAATGAAAGTAGAACTATATGCAAAACTTTTTTTTTTTCATTTTGGGGGGTTATAACCCCTGTAAGGTTTATTTTCTCCATCTTTGCCCCATTGGGGAGATTTACCTTCACTTCCTGCCCTATAGTCAAAACAGAAAGTGAGAGGAAATTCCTGCAAATTACTGGAATATCTTGGGGACCCCCCAGGTCACCAGAACTAGGGGGCAATTTCCTCTATTATTTTTCTGGGGACAGCCTAAAATTTGGGATTTTCTTTTACTTTTACTTTCACTGTCAATGATAATGGTAAATAGAGAAGGTGACACTCCCTAACAAGGACACAGACAGCAATAAAAACATACAGGTGTTCTAATCCATCTCCACTCTATCCAAAACGAATACAAAAAAGTTTTGCCATTAGTTATACTTTAAGTTTTAGCTAGAGTTGGCCTTTGACTTTGATTAAAGTGTAGCTTTCATTTCCAACTGCCTAGCCCATGTTCATTTTTGGTAACCAAATAGGTGGTGGATCATTTTTACAAAAAGGCCAAATCTTTTCAACAAACACATGCTAGTGCAATAAGACCTGAAATGGAGCTTGCAAAGCAAACACATCATAAATAAAAAAAGTTGCATAAATTCTACAGGAATAGCTTTCACTATGAGAGAAAGATGAAAGAAAGGCGGAAATCCCCTTCACATGTGGAGCCGAGGAGAAGAGCCAAGTCTCGCTGCCTACGTACACCCAAGAGCCGCACCCGGCCAACAATGAATAGCTTTTATCATGTTGCTGCTACTGTGCTGTGCATATTCTGGGAGCGATACAAAATAAATATACAGCCTTCAATTTAATTGTTATTAAGCAGGAACCATTACAGCATTAGTTAACCCTTCTCATGGCCTTGGTTGGCCAAACAAATATAGCTCAATGAGAACTGGCGGAGAGAGATTTACTCAAGCTTGTTTGATTACACATGTACAGAAAACTTTGGTAGGCTTCAGGGAAGGACTGGGGTGGTTGAAGTGGTTGTAAACCTTAAAAATCAAAAGTAAAATAAACAGTATACCCACACCACCCAACCGTCCCAGATTTGCCATCCCCGGATTATGGGCTGAGTCCCGCAACGGAGCCCTGTGCCGGGACCTTGAAGAAGGAGTGACTGGGCATGCTCCGAAACGCGACCCGCCCACTCTGGCATCACTTCCTGTTGCCTGCGTTCCACACTGGCCCTGGCAGCACAGCTCTCCTTCCTGGATCAGAGACAAAGTGCTTCCCACCACTGGTCGGCTAGAATTTCCACCTGCTTCCTGGCTCCAAGGCTTGGCACACATTTTGTGAGTTGATAGTGTAGGGACTGGCTACTCATCTGTGAGGGATGGGAGAGGTTACAGACAAGTAGAGAAAGAGCAGGGACACTCCAACATCAAAAGGAGAAATGGCGCAAAGCACCAGCCAAAAACTGAAAAACAATCAGGGTAATATAAACATGATAATGTCCAGAATGGCGGTATAAAACCATGTTTTTTACCTATATGGGAGAAACATATACGCTAAAAATGTAAAGTCCCAAAAGGTGATGGAAAGTTCAAATGGAGATGACAATAGGCACCAGCGGCAGCTCCCTTGGGAGTAGAAGCAAAAACTCTGGAAGGCAATGTGGAGAAAAAGCAAGGTGCGCCAATCTAAGTGCAGTATCCAGTACACCTTTATTTAATAAATGTAAAAAAGAACGGCCAAATGGCTACTCACACGGGTGCTGTGGGATAAGGCATGTAATAACATGTGGATAGCCCATAGGCAAAACTGTGGCGGCTCACAGTGAAGGGCCCCAAAGTTGTGCAACAGTGCTGTGGAGGATGTTCGGAGGCTGTCCGTGGTGTGCTGTCCTCGGCCGGTGGGGGCTATACCATGGAGGGAGCGGGAGAGCCCTGGTGTCAGCAAGGTAGTGCAGGGATCCTCTCAGACACCGGAAGCCAGAACGGGATGAAAACCAGCGCGAAGCGCACAATACACTGGAGTGAAGGTAGCGGAAATGACGTCTGGACATATCAGATGACGCGTTTCAATGCATCCGCATCCCTTTACTGTGAGCCGAGGCAGTTTTGCCTATGGGACATCCACATGACTTATCCCACTGCACCTTTGTGAGTAGCCATTTGGCCGTTCTTTTTTACATTTATTAAATAAAGTTGTACTGGATACTGCACTTAGATTGACGCACCTTGCTTTTTCTCCACACTCCAACATTCCTGGAAGCTTCACCATTGGGCACAGACCAGCCAGGCCGCATTTCATTAGTGTATCTGCTACTGTTACAATGTTCACTGCAACATTCTGTGAGTGAACTCTGGTTGGGTTGACCTCCTGCTGGGTAGTTTTGCTTATTTGAACTTTAACTACAACACAGTTCTGTTACTGCATCTGGACACTGATGCCGTGTACACACGATCGGACTTCTCGTCGGAAAAAGATATGACGGCTTTTCCGACGGGATTGAGCTCAAGCTTGCCTTGCATACACACGGTCACACAAAAGTTCGCCGAACTTCTGACCGTCAAGAACGCGGTGACGTACAACACTACGACGAGCCGAGAAAATGACGTTTAATGCCTCCGAGCATGCGTCGCATTGTTTCTGAGCATGCATAGGGATTTTGCACGTCGGAATTGCTACAGACGATCGCATTTTCGGATAGGAACTTTTGCCGACCGAAAAATTGAGAACATGCTCTCAATCTTTTGCTGGCTGGAATTCGGCCAGCAAAAGTCCGATGGAGCATACACACGGTCGCATTTTCCGACGAAAAGCTCTCATCGGTCTTTTGCTGGCCGAATTTCCGATCGCGTGTACGCGGCATGAGTGTTTACTACTGCCCCACCACGCTGCACCTTCCCACAAACAGAAGGTAATAGTCTCCAGTTCTTGAGATTTTATAGCAGTCTCCTTTGTTGTGTGATGAGAGATCATACATTGGTTGAGGAGCCCAGACACACAACACTTTCAAGTGGTTAGTAGGAAAAGTTGCGTGAAAAATAAGAATACGTGGCTTCCATGATCCATATATGCAACAAAATACTTTTTGTATAATCCATATGGGCTAGGTGTGGTTTCAAGGGGGAATTTGCCTAAAAGACTGATCCCAAAGTCAGATGAATTATAGGACAGCCAAAGCTGCAGAGCTATATTACCACTATCAGTTGCTTCTCTTATGCCGCGTACACACGAGCGGACTTTACGGCGGACTTTGCCCGGCGGACTGGATTTCGTCGGACAATTCGATGTGTGTGGGCTCCAGCGGACTTTGTTTTCTCAAAAGTTGGACGGACTTAGATTTGAAACTTGTTTAAAATTTATCCGTTGAAATCGAGTCCGGTCGAAAAGTCCGCCGTCTGTATGCTAGTTCGACGGACTAAAAAGCCACGCTAGGGCAGCTATTGGCTACTGGCTATGAACTTCCTTGTTTTAGTCCGGTCGTACGTCATCACGTACGAATTCGACGGACTTTGGTGGATTGTGTGTAGGCAAGTCCGTTCATTCAGAAAGTCCTTCGTAAAGTACGCTCGTGTGTACGCGGCATAAGATTAGATAAGTTCAGCATGTGTGCAATTTATCATAGAAGCAGTTACTCCTTTGAGAGGAATTTAGGGATAAGAAGACAGATTACCGTAGAGTTTCTTTTTTAAACCCCTTTCACACTGAGGCGTTTTTCAGGTACTTTAGCGCTAAAAATAGCGTCTGTAAAGCGCCTGAAAAAAGCCTCATCTGCAATCCCAGTGTGAAAGCCCGAGTGCTTTCACACGGAGGCGTTGCGCCGGCACTGCGGACATCAAAAAAAGTCCTGTAAGCAGCTTCCTTGAGGCGCTTTAGGAGCAGTGTATACACCGCTCCTAAAGCGCCCCAACCCATTGAAATCAATGGGCAGCACCACCGAAGTTCCTGCAAAGCAGCTCAGCAGCGACGCTTCGCGGGCGCTTTTAACCCTTTATTCGGCCGCTAGAGGGGGTTAAAAGCGCCCTGCTAGCGACCGAAAAACAACAGTAAAGAGCCACTTTAGCGCCGACGCCCCCGCGCTTTCAGTGTAAAAGGGCTCTAAGCTGTACTATCCATTACTGTATCATATATACACTATATTCTTAAAAGTATTGGGACGCCTGCCTTTACACGCACATGAACTTTAATGGCAATGACTCCCTCCGCTAGATCGATGCTGAACGACATTGAAATCCAGCATAATAGTTTTGTCTATGCACACCAAGCAGCTGCAGCACAGTGTCTTTATAGTAGTTCTCTCTCTCTAGCTAAGCACCTGGCTCCAAATACATGCATATACTCTGTACATATCCACACATACATAAATATGCACAATATTCGTACATACATACATTACATACCTATAAAATGTAAGCAACAACACATGCAAATAATACAAATGTAATCAAAGTAATGCAAATATTATAAGTAAGCGAAAATATGTTAATACAATATTTGCAAATGAAAGATAAGATACAAAGGTCCATTTACATTCTTGGAGTATATACACTGTATTACCAAAAGTATTGGGCCGCCTGCCTTTACAAGCACATGAACTTTAATAGCATCCCAGTCTTAGTCCATAGTTGGCCCACCCTTTGCAGCTATAACAGCTTCAACTTTTCTGGGAAGGCTGTCCACAAGGTTTAGGAGTGTGCCAATAGGAATGTTTGACCATCCTTACAGAAGCACATTTGTGAAGTCAGGCACTGATGTTGGACGAGAAGGCCTGGCTTGCAGTCTCCGCTCTAATTCATCCCAAAGGTGTTCTATCGGGTTGAGGTCAGGACTCTGTGCAAGCCAGTCCAGTTCCTCCACCCCAAGCTCACTCATCTATGTCTTTATGGACCTTGCTTTGTGCTACTATCCAATATGTCTGGCGTACGACACGTAGTTTGAGGGACAGTCTACATGATCACGTCTATGATATCTCTAAAAGTCATTCCACTAATGTAGCGAGGCATTGGAATGTGTGTCATAATAGGGATGTCAGCAGCCTGCGGATCCAGAGAAGATCGCACTACCGAAAAGGGCAGGTTACTCTGTAAGCACTTCTCCCCCGATAGCTCAGTTTGGCCGGATGGCCAGCTCTAGGAAGGGTTCTGGTCGTCCCAAACGTCTTCCATTTAAGGATTATGGAGGCCACTTTGCTCTTAGGAACCTTAAGTGCAGCAGAAATTTTTTTGTAACCTTGGCCAGATCTGTGCCTTGCCACAATTCTGCCTCTGAGCTCTTCAGGCAGTTCCTTTGACCTCATGATTCTCATTTGCTCTGACATGCACTGTGAGCTGTAAGGTCTTATATAGACAGGTGTGTGGCTTTCCTAATCAAGTCCAAGCAGTATAATCAAACACAGCTGGACTCAAATGAAGGTGTAGAACCATCTCAAGGATGATCAGAAGAAATGGACAGCACCTGAGTTAAATATATGAGTGTCACAGCAAAGGGTCTGAATACTTAGGACCATGTGATATTTCAGTTTTTCTTTTTTAATAAATCTGCAAAAATGTCAACAATTCTGTGTTTTTCTGTCAATATGGGGTGCTGTGTGTACATTAATGAGGAAAAAAAATGAGCTTAAATGATTTTAGCAAATGGCTGCAATATAACAAAGAGTGAAAAATGTAAGGGGGTCTGAATACTTTCCATCCCCCCTGTATATCAGGGGGAAATCTATATATGTGATCCAATTCCATCGGCTATATTTGATCTAATTTTCATGATCGTATGGGGGTGTCTTTAATGTAAATTTAAGAGAGAACATCAGATTGGAAGTATTTAATATAATAATTTTTCTATACATATTTATATGTTCTATTGATATGTCATTGAATATGTAATGGTAGCTTTGACACGAATGTACATTTATGGAAGTATTGAGACTATATTTTAGCAGATTGGATATTTTTTGAACAGCTTGCACCAGCACTGATGCACGGGCGATGTACTTTTTTGCCCAGTTGCATATTTATGCTGGTCCATGTGGGGTTTTTATTACTCACTATGTGTCATGTTCTCTTTAGGTTGCACCTGTGTTCTTCTTTCTTTCTGTACTTGAGATTCATTACTATCAGGGCCGTTTTTAAGGCAGGGCAAAAGGGACAGCTGCCCTGGGCCCTGTCATTGTTGTGGGGCCCAAAGCAGCTGCCTCATACTTGCCAACTATCCTGGTTTAAATTCCCTCATCCCTTGAGGTTTTAGTCCCGTGCTGTGTCCCAATATCTCAGTGCTGCTACTAATGCTGCCCAGCTCTGCCCTATTGTTGTGTACAGATGACTCACCTGCAGACCCTGTGTTTACATGTAAATTACTGGCATTCATATGTAAATAGCAGCAGCATTGTACATCATGCCCCCCTGAGGTCATATCCACAGTAATCTCTAGCAACCAATCAACAAGCAGAAATCATGTGCTGTAACCTCTGGCAACCAATCGGAATAGCTGTCTGATCTGATTCAGTAAACTGCTATTTATTGTATGTCTCAGAGCAGGTGGAGAGCAAAACTGCATGGGGGCCCCCCAGAAAAGTTTTGCCCAGGGTCCAATCAATATTAAAGACGGCCCTGATTACTATGATATGTTTATTATTCTATATATGTGGAATCTTTGTCAGGTGAGGGGAAGGAGGTTTCTCTCTCTCTCTCTTCAGCCAATGGTTAAGTTATGAATCCTAGATGGTCACAGGTGTTTTCATTGGGATTTAAAGTGGAGGGCCGCCCTGGAAAAAAAAATGCCACCAAAAATCCTAAAAAAAATAAAAAAAAAAACATTTGGAAAAAATTTTTTTTTTATACTTACCTAAACCCTTGTTGCTAGGCAGTCTTCCTAATCTGCCTCTTCCTATTCCGCTGTGTCTTCTTCTCCTCGGGGAGCGGCCCCGTTGTCTTCTGGGAACTGTGTGTGTTCCCAGAACACCACGGGGCCATTCACAGATCGACGCGCCGCTCGCGCGTGTGCGGTAGGAAACTGGCAGTGAAGCCGCAAGGCTCCACTGCCTGTTTCCCTTACCTAGGATGGCGGTGCCGGGACCCGAGAGCCGAGGGACGGGTCGGCCTCGGGCGGCCGACATCACGGGCACCCAGGACAGTGTTTGTAGCTGCTGACTTTAAATTTTTTTTTTAGCTGGCCGGAATCCCGCTTTAAATATCAAGGCATCACAGGTCAGTACAGACTAACTGCACAGCTACTGATGCGTTTCACACCAGATATGGTGCTTAGTCATAGCTAGAGAGCTAAAGATACATACAGATATATATATCCAACAAAATGATTAAACATGTCATTAAACAAATGAACAAATCATGTGTGTCATTAAAGCGGGATTCCGGCCAGCTAAAAAAAAATGTAAAGTCAGCAGCTACAAACACTGTAGCTGCTGACTTTAAATAAGTAAACTTACCTGTCCTGGGTGCCCGCCATGTCGGCCGCCCGAGGCCGACCCGTCCCTCAGCTCTCAGGTCCCGGCACCGCCATCCTAGGTAAGTGACACAGGCAGTGGAGCCTTGTGGCTTCACTGCCAGTTTCCTACTGCGCACGCGCGAGCGGCGCGGCGATCTGTGAATGGCCCCGTGGTGTTCTGGGAACACACACAGTTCCCAGAAGACAACGGGGCCGCTCACCGAGGAGAAGAACACGCCGCTGAATAGGAAGAGGCAGATTAGGAAGACTGCCTAGCAACAAGGGTTTAGGTAAGTATAAAAAAAAAATTTTTTCCAAATGTTTTTTTTTTTTTTTTTTAGGATTTTTGGTGGCATTTTTTTTCCAGGGTGGCCCGCCACTTTAATTTTTAAAATAAAGGTGAATTTTTTGGAGTGTGGCTATCCAGCGTTCTATTCTTCCACCATTTCTGTTGCAAACAGAGCCAGCACCTTGTTTAATTGCGGAGACAGCTGTCCTTAGGAGAAGTGATTACCCTGGAGCGGTGAACTCCCATATTTCTCTAGTAATTATATCAGTTAGCTTACTGTGAGCAAACAGTTCCTTTTACCTGCCTTTTGATATTTGTGCATTGCTATGTACTTTTGTCCCTAGCCAGGGGCATAACTAGAAATAGCAGGGCCCCATAGCAAAATGTTGTATGGGGCCCCCCTGCAAACAGCCCCCCCCCCACACAGCTGCCCTAGTGTCAATGCAGCGTGAGCTGTGCCACATACAGCGTGACCTGTGCCCAATGCAGCATGACCTGTGCCCAATACAGCGTGACCTGTGCCCAATACAGCGTGACCTGTGCCCAATACAGCGTGACCTGTGCCCCATACAGCGTGACCTGTGCCCCATGCAGTGTGACCTGTCCCCAATACAGCGTGACCTGTGCCCAATACAGCGTGACCTGTGCCCCATACAGCGTGACCTGTGCCCAATACAGCGTGACCTGTGCCCAATACAGGGTGACCGGTGCCCAATACAGCGTGACCTGTGCCCCATACAGCGTGACCTGTGCCCCATGCAGCGTGATCTGTGCCCCATACAGCATGACCTGTGTCCAATACAGTCTGGTCTGCCTGTGCCCCATACAGCCCCACCTATGCAGAGGAAGAGGCAAGCCACCCAGATCAGCAGAGAGCGGGATTGCCCGCTGTAATAGCTTTCATTTAAATTTCCTGTCTTTCCGGGGCTCATCGTCACATAGTCCCACCTCTTGGCCCGACGCCTTTGATGACGTCACATGTCCCGCATTGGATCGGTGTTCTGTCTATCAAAGGCACCGGGCCAAAAGGTGGAGCTATGTGACGTGAGCCCCGGGAACACTGGAAGTTCTAATGAAAGCTCTTACATCGGGCAATTCAGCTCTCTGCTGATACGGACAGCTCGCCTCTTCCTTTCCTCTCTCTTCCCCTGGCTGGGAGACTGTGCCGGTGGTGCTCTTATGCTCACTGGGCCCCACTCGGCTGCGGGCCCCATAGCGCCCGCATGGGTTGCTATGGTGGTAGTTACGCCCCTGTCCCTAGCCAATATACTTGCTTTACTTATAAGTAAAGTGCTTTTAAAGGCTTGTGTGTCTGTTTGTTTGTTTTTTTTAACAATAAATATGTTATACTTACCTGATCTTTCCCTTTTTTTTTTTTTTTTGCACAGCTCCCCCGAACCTCCCATTCTGGGGTCCCCCGCCGGCGCTCCTGGCTCCTCCTCTTCCAAGTGCGTCCCAGTAGCAAGCAGCTTGCTATGGGGTTGCATGTGTGGGTTTACTCCCGAGCCAAGCTGAGTGTGTCCATAGACAGGGTGGAAAATCCTGTGTTTTGGGAAAAAGGTGGGGAACCATCGTTGCTATGGTGCCCTCTAGTTGGTGGTCCATTAATAGTAACCAGGTCATGGTAGACCTGTAATGTGTCTGAGGTCAGCTGGGATTGCCCCCGAGGCGGTGTCTTGCAGGTGGGGGCATGTCTTAGCTAGTGGGTGCGACAGACACAATGTTTCAGTAAAATGGTAATTTCAAGGACTTCCAACCCAAGTTGAACTGTAATGTAAGGTTTTGTTATTTATTCATATCGTGTTTCTAATAAAAGGCCTTACGGCCATTTAATCCCACTTTGGGTAAAGTCTTTTATTGGGTAGTGGGAGGTAGAGCTTGGAAGGCAGGCCATGGGTCATTGGTAATTGGTGACCTCTGATTTACCCTAGTCAAGTATCTACTCTACAGTATATACAGGTATTATTCATGTATTATTTCCACGATGTTCTCCAGCAAGGTCCTAGCATGTGACGCACTTGCCTCAGTTCTCCAGGTTTAATGTCTGCAAGGTATTTACTTTGTTGGTATAATAGCTAAACATTGGGTGGAAAGCTAAGTATGCACTGAAATACATATTTATGAACCGCCTTACCTGCCAAAGGATTTCTAGTTCTCTTTAGCCTGGTTGTGCTGTCAGGTCCTGGACCTCCTGTAGCAAGCCTGGTGCACGGTGTGTGCCCACCCTCACAGGAGTTTAACTGAGGGCAGCAGAAGCCTATGGATCCACTGCCCTGATCTTCTCCTGTGAAAGCAGAAAGTGAAGGCAGCAGTGCTGGAGCTAGAGACAGTGCAGGAGCAGTGACAGGAGCAAGGTAAGTGTTTAGGGACAGGGAGAAAGTAGGACAGGTAGTGGGGCATTTTTCACCTGAAGGCAAGGAATGCATGAGGTATAAAACGTTTACACTTTGGTACTACTTCAAAGGCTAACTCCAACTTGTACTCTACATCATATGTAGGGTGAAACATGGTGTCAAGTAGACCCTCCTTGTCTCCCAGAATGCCCACCTACAGCCCCCCCACTTCCCCCCTGCAACAGCTCTGACAGAGATTCGTGAATAAATGGACTACTAGACCCATCTGCCACCACAGCAGATGGACTTGTCGTTCTCAGTGGTAATCAGCGGTAATCAGCACACTTGTAGTTCGCGATACTTCTTCCAGCTCTCCTACCAAAAGGCTGTACCTTAGTACTGGCAGAAAGCTGGAGGAAGAGTCTGCTGGACCCCGACATTGCACCCACAATCCGCAATCCACTGTTGCAATGCTTTGCAGGCTCCAATGCAAAAAATAATAAATGTGTGTATTTTTTTTTTTTTTTTTAAGGCTAGATACACACATTAGCGGCTCTGCGAGCCGTGTTTGCGTGGGCATGGCAGCCCATTCATTTGAATGGGCTGCTGTGCCTGTGTTTCATGCAGGAAAAACGTTCCAGTGTGTTTTTTAAACCGCAGCCGAATGGAAAACGAATGATCACTTTCCACCATGCGATTTCCTGCAACCAAAAATGCGCAGCGGGTTCAGGTGCGTGGGGGTGCCATTAAGAATGAAGGAGCAGAACAGTTTGGGTGCGGGAACAGGTGCGATTTACATGCTGTTCCGCATATGCAACCACCCGCACAAGTGTGAACCTAGCCCAAAGGTTGATTTAGCCTTTGAAACTCGACCCATAACACTTATTAACCCCTATTAGGTGCTTTGCACAAGGGCTGTCTAGCTGCACTGCGTCTCTCCTGGTGTTTCAGTGCACCCCTGAGAGACGGGTGCAGCTGCCAGCACTGCTGCCTGCAGTCTGTCAAAGTCTATGGCAGACTGTGGCAGGATGAGGCTGAATGCTTTACTGAGTGACACCCGCGTCTACAACCTGTCCAGCTGCAGACTGCCATAGATTTTAAGGCGGAGTTCCACCCATTGTTTAAATGTCCAACCATTGTCATGTCCATCTGGAATGCTATTATAAATGGCAATATTTAAAAAAAAAGTTTATTTGTAAATACCTTATTTCCAATTATTTTCTACTCCAGGCTGTGGTCGCCTAGACGATTTCGTCACTAGGCGATTTTGTCACTAGGCGATTCGCATGGACTCCGGGGATATCGGCGTCATCTATCCCAGGAGCCCATGGGAATCGCAGTATACCAAAATCTTGCGTTATAACCGGAAACCTCTGATTGACAGGTTGCTATAGCAATTGCAACCTGTCAGGAAGAAGGAGCGCTGCACTGTGGCTAAAAAAAGTCTAAAAAAAAAAAAATTTAATTAATTAATTTGTATGTAGGAAAATATTTTCCGTTCACGTCTAGAAATTCAGCTCACTTATCTTCCCTTCTGAGAAGCTCCTAAAACATGCATATATTGATCAAAAATTATTGTTTAAAGATTAAAACAAGGTTGTAATTGTAGCTTGTTCCTTTTTAATAGCGTCCCTGTGTGGTTTCCTTTTAAGGCACACTAATAATAATAGAAGCAGCATGCAGAAAATGTGGGGAATACCAGAATATTCACTACGTGCTGGAACTGGAAATGAGTCAGCTCCCAGTTAATGGAAAATAATACTGCTATAAACTACCTTGGCAACAGGAAAGGGGGAAGTTGATTGGTTTGCTAGGGGTGAAACAGATAGTTCTTCATGCAGATACTTGAAGTTCATTGTGCCTGTATGCAAGGAGACACAGATTAGATTTCTGCATTTGCCCCAACAAATCTTTTACATATTTGTACAGTTACGCTCCAAATTAAATTACCGGTGGAGGGAGGTGCGACTTTATTCTTTTATTGCCACAAAACAGGATTGAGAATGAACAGCTGATTTATTTACAGATTCTTTTTTTTTTTTTTTTAAGATGACTAAAATTAAAAGGAAATGTTACCTTATATGAAATCATTTATAACAATAGCAATGTTCTGCATCAAGAACTCCAGGCAAACAGCTAAATACACAGATAAAAAAAAAAGTGTTACGAAGAAGAAGAGAAATGGGAATGCTTTAGGAGCATATTAAACAAAGGTATCAAACAGTGCATTCCAATGGGCAATAAATATAGAAGAGCAAAAATTAAATCTGGGTGGTTAAAACATATTGTGAGTAGCCTCATCAAGGAGAAAAGTGTGGCCTTTAAAAAATATAAAGGGAATGGGTCACCATCAGCACTACAGCAGTACAAGGAATGCAATAAGAAATGTAAAACTGCAATCATGACAGCCAAAAAGGATTACGAGAGACACATAGCAGAACAGAGTAAAAATAACCCAAAACATTTTTTCAGATATATTAACAGTAAAAAGACAAAATCGGAGCACATTGCACACTTAAAAGACGAGGATGGGAGGATGGTTATAGATGACACAGAGAAGGCAACTGTACTAAATGCCTTCTTCTCCATAGTTTTTATGCTAGAAAAAGAAGGGTTTACCGACAGCGACTGCAGTGTTAGTGACACAACATGTGACATACCCACGTAGCTAACAGAGGTCGGAGTCAATGAAAGACTTAATAAACCTAACACAAATAAATCACCAGGACTAGATGGCTTACACCCGAGAGTCCTCAGAGAACTCAGTCAAGTTATAGCCAGACCATTATTCCTGATCTTTGTGGACAGCATAAAGACAGGATTGGTACTAGCTGATTGGAGAAAAGCCAACGTGGTACCAATATTCAAAAAAGGGCAGAGACATATTCCTGGCAATTATAGGCCAGTCAGCCTAACATCAATAGTGGGTAAATTATTGGAGGGGATGATTAGGGACTATATCCAAATTTTTACTGAGGAGAAGAATATTATTAGTGGTAATCAGCATGGGTTTATGAGAGGACATTCATGCCAGACCAATCTGCTAACATTCTACGAGGAAGTGAGCAGCCATCTAGATAGGGCAGGGGTGTCCAAACTTTTTTCAAAGAGGGCCAGATTTGATGAAGTGAACATGTGTTTTGCCTGACATTCTTTAAACCATTAAAATTCGGTCTAAGTGTGTTTGTCCGAGCACTAATACACCGCCCAACAAGAATTCTCTTGCCTTTGTGGCTGTGTGTGGTGAAGAGATGAGCTTGGGCGTGTTATTTGGATATACCGTATTTATCGGCTTATAACACGCACCTTCACTTTAAAAAGGGCTTTCAGGAAAAAATCTTAAATTTTAAATAAAGATTTGTGAAGCAAAATAAGGGTCAGTGCCCATGAATGCAGCACCCACGTTGCCATGAATGCAGCACCCACATTGCCATGAATGCAGCAAACCCCATTGCCACGAATGCAGCAAACCCCATTGACATGAATGCAGCACCCTCCGTTGCCATGAATGCAGCACCCACATTGCCATGAGTGCAGCACTCCCCTTGTCATAAATGCAGCACCCCTATTGTCATGAATGCAACACCCCCATTATCATGAATGCAGCACCCCCATTGTCATGAATGCAACATCCCCCTTGTCATGAATGCAGCACCTCCATTGTCATGAATGCAGCACCCCTATTGTCATGAATGCAACACCCCCCCTTGTCATGAATGCAGCACCCCCATTGTCATGAATGCAGCACCCCCATTGTGATGAATGCAACACCCCCTTTGTCATGAATGCAGCACCCCCATCAGTGGCCGCCCCCCCAATCTGTAAAAAAAAATGGTCACTTTAACAGTGACCGGGCGCCGGACATGCGGCAGTCTATGGGAAGCTTCCCAACCTGAAATCAGCTGATTACAGGCTGGGAATCCGATTTGCCCACGTTTAGGGAGTGTCCGAGGCGCAAGAGATGCGCCCGCAAACACTCCCCCATTCTCCAATGTCCAGTAAATTGCCATTGCAGGTCCTGTTCTTTTAATTTATTGTCCGAGACTGGAGGACGGTGGGCGGTGCTTTTCGCGGCACCGTGTCACTTATGGTCTCTCGGCTCCCTGTGTTTGGTGTGAGACGAGTGGAGGAGTGGACAGAGACGGAGCCGGGTGCGTGGTGTGATTGTGTGGAGTGAGCTTGGCTGGCGCGGCTTCTGGTATGTAAACCGCAGCGGGCTCTCTCTCTCTCTACGGCCATGGCACATGAGCGGGGCTCTGCTCTGCACACACTAATCACTGGAAGCCTGGCTGGACCCTTCGTTCTCTTCCCTGCGCTTCTCTTCAGTGCTCTGCCCCTCTCTCATTTTCTCCACTCACTCAGTGAGTGACTGGGGGGTCTGTGCTGATGATGGGGGGTGCAGAATGGGGGGGGTGGTAATTGTGCAGACGGGGGGTAATTGTGCAGATGGGGGGGTAATTGTGCAGACTGGGGGGTGCTAATTGTGCAGATGGGGGATTGGTAATTGTGCAGACCCCCCGTCTGCACAATTACCACCCCCCATCTGCACAATTACCCCCGTCTGCACAATTACCCCCCCCTGTCTGCACAATTACCACCCCCGTCTGCACAATTACCACCCCCCAGCTGCGCAATCATCCCCCCCGTCTGCACAATTATCCCCCCATCTGCCCAATTACCCCCCGTCTGTACAATTACCCCCCAGGTAATTGTGCAGGGGGGTAATTGTGCAGATGGGGTGTGGTAATTGTGCAGACGGGGGGTGGTAATTGTGCAGACTGGGGGGTGGTAATTGTGCAGACTGGGGGAGTGGTAATTGTGCATACAGGGGTGGTAATTGTGCAGACTGGGGGGATGGTAATTATGCAGACTGGGAGGGTGGTAATTGTGCAGATGGGGGGTGATAATTGTGCAGACTGGGGGGCTGTTAATTGTGCAGACTGGGGGGGTGGTAATTGTGCAGCAGGGTAATTGTGCAGACTGGAGGGGGTAATTGTGCAGCATTTGTGAGAAATGATAAATACCAGGCTTTGTGCGAAATGCTATATACCAGGCTTTGTGAGACATGCTATGTACCAGGATTTGTGAGACATGCTATGTACCAGGCTTTGTGAGACATGCTATATACCAGACTTTGTGTGAAATGCTATATACCAGAATTGTGAGACATGCTATGTACCAGGCTTTGTGAGACATGCTATGTACCAGGATTTGTGAGAAATGCTGCATACCAGGATTTGAGGTCTGATGGGGCAGGAATTGGGACTGATCTGAGGGGTGAAGGGACAGGAATTGGATTGATGGGCACAGTGGCTGCGTTTCATGGCACAGTGGCTGTGTTTGATGGCACAGTGGCTGTGTTTGATGGTACAGTGGCTGTGTTTGATGGTACAGTGAGGCTGCAATTGATGGGTTTTTTTCAGAATTTTTAAGTTTGTTTGTTCCTCCCTCCGAAAATTTTGAGCACCAGCCACCACTGACCCCCATTGTCATGAATGCAGACTCACCATTGCCATCAGTGCAGCCTGATTCATGCCCATCTGCAGCCTTGGAGGAGACAGTGAGGGGGCGGGACGAGTGTCAACAAACATACAGGAGAAACTCCTGTTTTCTTGGCGGCCTCTTTGATAGAAAGTCCCGCCTCCTATGATGGACAGAACAGTTGTCCAATGGCAGTGCAGGAGATGGGACTTCCTTTTACAGAGGCCGCCGTGTAAACAGGGAATTCTCCTGTATGTACGGCACTCGTCCCGCCCCCCCCCCCCTCCAAGGCAGCCAGAATATATATCATTTGTGGCCCCCTGGCGCTCGGGGATTTGTTGGGGGCCACAAAAGATATACATGTCAAAATTACCAGGTGGGCCGTCCGAAACCGGAACGCAGTCTGCGATTGGCCCGCGGGCTGGACTTTGGACATGCCTGAGATAGGGGGAGGCCTGTGGATGTGGTGTATCTGGACTTACATAGTTACATAGTTACATAGTAGGTGAGGTTGAAAAAAGACACAAGTCCATCAAGTCCAACCTATGTGTGTGATTATGTGTCAGTATTTCATTACATATCCCTGTATGTTGCGGTCATTCAGGTGATTATCTAATAGTTTCTTGAAGCTATCAATGCTCCCCGCTGAGACCACCGCCTGTGGAAGGGAATTCCACATCCTTGCCGCTCTTACAGTAAAGAACCCTCTACGTAGTTTAAGGTTAAACCTCTTTTCTTCTAATTGTAATGAGTGGCCACGAGTCTTATTAAACTCTCTTCTGCGAAAAAGTTTTATCCCTATTGTGGGGTCACCTGTACAGTATTTGTAAATTGAAATCATATCCCCTCTCAAGCGTCTCTTCTCCAGAGAGAATAAGTTCAGTGCTTGCAACCTTTCCTCATAACTAAGATCCTCCAGACCCTTTATTAGCGTTGTTGCCCTTCTTTGTACTCGCTCCATTTCCAGTACATCCTTCCTGAGGACTGGTGCCCAGAACTGGACAGCATACTCCAGGTGCGGCCGGACCAGAGTCTTGTAGAGCGGGAGAATTATAGTTTTATCTCTGGAATTAATCCCCTTTTTAATGCATGCCAATATTCTGTTTGCTTTATTAGCAGCAGCTTGGCATTGCATGCCATTGCTGAGCCTATCATCTACTAGGACCCCCAGGTCCTTTTCCATCCTAGATTCCCCCAGAGGTTTGCAAAAGCATTTGATACAGTCCCCCATAAACGCTTAATTTACAAGCTGAAGTCTGCAGGCTTGGACCATAGGGTTTGTACTTGGGTAAAAAAATGATTACAGGGACGGGTCCAAAGGGTAGTGATAAATAACATGTATTCAGACTTGTCTGGAGTGGTGAGTAGGGTACCCCAAGGTTCTGTCTTGGTACCAATTCTATTCAACATATTCATAAATTATATAGAGTATGGGAAAACTAGGGAAAACTAGTTCAGTCTTAGATTTTGCTGATGACACAAAGATAAGCAGAGTAATAAACTTGCATCAGGAGATAGAAATTTTGCAGAAAGACCTGGATATCTGGATATACTGTAATAAAGAAGGTGGCAGACAAATGGCAAATGAGGTTTAATGTGGAGAAATGTAAAGTAATGCACTTGGGGTCAAAAAATATAAATGAAAAATATTCACTAGGTGGAGAACAGCTGGGAGAATCGAGCATGGAGAAGGATCTAGGGGTGCTAATAGATGACAGATTGAGCAACAGCTACAAAAGCAGGCAGAATATTAGCATGCATTAAAAAAAAGGATATACTCCAGGGACAAAACTATAATTCTGCCACTTTTTAAAACTCTGGGATCTGGAGTTTTCCTTCCAGTTCTGGTCTCCGAAGGGATGTGCTGGAGCTGGAGAAAGTTCAAAGAAGGGCAACAAAACTAAGGGGACTGGAGGACCTCAATTATGAGGAACGGCTGCAAACACTAAATGTATTCTTGCTGGAGATGAGACGTTTGAGAGGGGACATGATAGTGATCTACAAATATCTCAATGGGGACGCTTGCATAGGAAATAAACTATTCAGTCCTAGGGAGTGTAATAGAACACGGGGGCACACAATGAGACTGGAGGAGAAGTGGTTTAACCTTAAACTGCGTAGGGGGTTCTTCGCTGTTAGGGCAATAAGGATGTGGAACTCTCTCCCACAACTGGTGGTGGTTTCTGCAGGAGTATGGATATTTTTAAAAGACTCGTACACACGGTCGGACTTTGTTCGGACATTCCGACAACAAAATCCTAGGATTTTTTCCGACGGATGTTGGCTCAAACTTGTCTTGCATACACACGGTCACACAAAGTTGTCGGAAAATCCGATCGTTCTAAACGCGGTGACGTAAAACACGTATGTCGGGACTATAAACGGGGCAGTAGCCAATAGCTTTCATCTCTTTATTTATTCTGAGCATGCGTGGCACTTTGTGCATCGGATTTGTGTACACACGATCGGAATTTCCAACAACGGATTTTGTTGTCGGAAAATTTTATAGCCTGCTCTCAAACTTTGTGTGTCGGAAAATCCGATGGAAAATGTGTGATGGAGTCCACACACGGTACGAGGCATTAGATGTACATCTTAAAGGACACAATATACAGGGATATGGGAAATCATTATAGACACTGATACACATGCACCTACACAGGTTGAACTGGATGGACTGTTGTCTTTTTTCGGCCTTACCCACTATGTACTAGCCAAAGGATTTGTATTTCTGTCGATCCGGTCCTGAAATTTACACAGCTCTGCCACACAGCACAGCCTTGTCTGTCGGGGAAGGAGACATTCCTTGTTCTTCCTCTGTTTTGTGATTGGACAGTAAAGGGAGAAGCAGCAGACTGAGTTTATCTCTATATTTCTACTCTCTACTCTTATCAATATCAGTATGTTCCTTGTCAGCATATGGGCATTGAAATACAGCCGATAGGCATATTGAGCTGTTTCTCCTTCTTCCAGCTCGAGCTCCGATGTACAAGGGAATTCAACAAGTTGATACCAAGTCAAATGTAGGCACCTTGAAAATACCTTTAAAGGATAAGTCCACCCTACCACTAAAATCCCTGCATCTACAGAAATCCACAATCTAAAACTAACCTATCTATCACTGTAAAGAAGAAATCAGTATACATACATTTTTTGAAGCCGATTCGATCTGGTCTCCAGCGGTGGAGGCTCTGCAGAGGACACAGCCAACAACAGCTGTGAAATGAATGGGAAGTGACGTCACCCATAGACTTACTATGGGTCTTCCGTTGTCGGCTGTGTTGGCTGTGTCCTCTGCACCCGCCTCCACAGCGAAGCCGCGTCTGACAGCTCAGCATGGGATTGAATCAGATCGGCTTTAAAAAAGGTATGTATACTGATTTCTTCTTTACAGGGCTAGATTGGTTAGTGTTAGATCGTGGATGTCTGTAGATGCAGGGATTTTAGTGTTAAGATGGACTTATCCTTTAATAATGCATTAATTGAAGTGAGCTTTTCCCCCATTTTACAAAAATTTATATCAGCGTGCATCTCTGCAGGTTTATTGATTTATTTAACTTTCTTGTGTCCTCTTCCAGGTTTTTCTGAACACATTGATGATGTAGCTCAGCTGTCGTTAACAGTGTCAGTGCATCGTTTCAACACCACGTAAGAGCACTTCGCCATGCCTCGAAAAACTGTATTGATGCTAATAATGATGTAATCTTTTTAGTGAAAACATTTGGACTATTAATTACCGAGCCTTGATATGTTGGCGACATCTCTCCTTATCCACATACAGTCAACCTGCTGGCATTTGCTGCAACACCTTTCCACTCCTACCGGCTCCCGATCATTACTAGGGACCAGGAGCTTTCTTTGACCGTTCATTCTCTGTACTGGGAGCATGCAGTGAGGGTGCTCTCAGCACAGAAACCTCTACCGCTCCTGGATGCATTTTGCAGCATGTGGGTGTTATAGCCCACCCTCTTTGCCCCTGGACATAGGCATTATGTGCAGTGCCATGACAAGGTCATCTAGAGCCCAGGGCAAACATGCCAAACTGCCCCCCCCCCCCCCCCCAGATGTCCAGATGCAGGGCCATCTTTAATATTGATTGGACCCCGGGCAAAACTTTTCTTGGGGGCCCCCCAATGCAGTTTTGCTCTCCACCTGCTCTGAGACATACAATAAATAGCAGCTAGACTCAAAATCAGTTTACTAAATCAGATCAGGCAGCTACTGCGTTTGGTTGCCAGAAGTTACAGTGTATCATTACCGCTCACTAACTGGTTGCTAGAGGTTACAGCACACATTACAGCTCACTGATTAGTTGCTAGAGGTTACAGCACATGATTTCTGCTTGTTGATTAGTTGCTAGAGATTACTGTGGATATGACCTCAGGGGGCATGATATACAAATCAATGCCGCCGGGCGCTGCTATTTAAATATGAATGCTGTCACTATTTACATATGAATGCCGGTAATTTACATGTAAACACAGGGTCTGCAGGTGAGTCATCTGAACACAACAATAGGGCAGAGCTGGGCAGCATTAGTAGCAGCACTTCACACTGAGATATTGGTACACAGCACAGGACTAGACCCTCAAGGGACAAGTGAATTTAAACCAGGATAGTTGGCAAGGATGAGGCAGCTGCTTTGGGCGCCACAACAATGACAGGGCCCAGGGCAGCTGCCCCTTTTGCCCTGCCTTAAAAACGGCCCTGCCCAGATGCATGAGCATTATGTGTCAGCCAAAATCCCGCCCCCCACCAAAAAAAACAAAATTGAGCACTAATCTACATGCTTACCCCCTAAGCATAATTTCCCCCTCTTCCCAGTACAAATCTGTCCCCTTGCTGAAATCCTCCCTCCTGGCACAAATCTTTGCCCCCAAATTCCCCAGCACAAGTGACCCCCCAAAAAAGCACCCCTCCTAGCACAAAACCTCTACCACCTCAAATTTCCCCTCTGAGTACACATCCTCTCACCCCCCCCCCACTCCAACCCCCCCAGCACTAATTGCCCCCCAAACCCCCCTGCTAGCATAAATCCTCCCCCCCCCCTCAATTTCCTAGCACACCCCCCAAATTTCCCCTCCTAGAATAATTCCTACACCTTGCAACCTCCCAAATTCCCCCTCCCAACACAAAACCCCTCGCTCCCCCACCTCACCTCACGTGATACCACAGTGCCTAGAGCAGCCACCCGTCCTGCTTACCTCTTGTCCCAGCTCTAATTACATGGGTGGCAATAGGTTAACAAACTTTGTCTTAAGCTGGCCATAGATTATACAATTTTTTTAAATTAAAGTTCCTTTAGATTTACCTTCAACTATATAGTACAAGGACCTGCCAGATTGCATACAAATTGAAAGTGTTTAGTTTTGACCTCATATTATATGGTTTTGTTAAATCTAAAGGAAAATGTAATAATAGAATTGTATAATGTATGGCCAGCCTACGTCCTTTCCAGACTGATTTTTAAATGGTAGGGTATGTGTTCATTATAACCACCTGGTGCACTTACAATGTTTTAATTAATACAGATAAAGTGTCTACATTAACTCCTACCAAAAATGAAAATTAAATTACGGCGATGCCAAAATTTTACTTGCATCTTAGTGCAATTGTCTAAATAGTATAGAGAGCCAGAATACAAAGCAGCGCTGTGTCTTATGTCACTGAGACTCATCAACCATGTCTGATGATATAAAAACACTTCTGAGAATCGGTTTGTGGTCCCTTAAGGGGGTTTTCTGGATTTCTGTGTGGATGGATTCAAAAATACGACCTAATCTAATAATACAGTTTGTTTTAAGCAAATAACACACAAGATTATTATGCTGGTTTAAACAGTCATGGTCATTAATGGAAAAAAGGACATGGACCTCGAGGATAAGGACTATCAATGAGTTAGATATTGCAATCAATTCAGGCGTAGGTTTGACATGCCCTGTATTTCGGAACCTTGATCAGCACAACAGAAGAATATTGAAGTGCAGTATGATCTGATCAAAAGCTAATATGATTAGAGCTGATCTCCATGCTGGTCAAAACAAACCATTTCCATCACTAAGTGCTGTACTGGCACTAAGTGCTTATGAACTGTATGTACTTTCAGCTATATACAGTAGACAGTACTGGGTTCAGTCAGAGATCGTGATGTCATCAGCCCGCCTCTCCACCTCAGCCAATCAGAGGAAGCTTTGTAAAAACTTGGCTTCCATCTTTCCATAGTCAGCTCAAAAATGGAAGTTCTGTCACTGCTTTCTCAAGGGGTTACCATCTTATTTTTGCAATATGACCAACACAGGGGTGCCTCCAGACAATTTTTTTGGGGGTGCTAGGCTGGTGCTGGAAGTACAAGTGGGGGAGCTAATGTGGCGCGCGAAGTGCGCTGCCTACCATGCACCTATGGGTGTGGCCAAAAAGTGTGTGTTTCTTTTGCATTCAGAAGTGTGCTGCGTACAGAGTGCAGCAATCGGAAGTGTGCTACGTACACAGTGCAGCGTTCAGGAGTTCGCTATGTACAGAGAAAATGTACTTAAAGTGAAGCAATACCCTTTTTCACTTCTCAATGCATGTAAATACCCTAGTTCTATGGGAAATCTTGGTCAGCTTGACATGGCACTGCTCCCAATTTTTAACATTTAACATTGGCATCTATGGGAAATTTTGGTAGCTTGACATGGCAACTTGGGGAGCACAGAGAGGGGACCCCTGACTATGACAAGGTAGATTACCTAGGCAAGCTGGCTGACTCCAAAATCGGATATGTTGTAGTCCTAGGCCCTCTCTCAGTGCTCCCCAAGTTTAATGCCCCTGTCACCTATGGTTTGGAAGCAGTGCCATGTCAAGCTGACCAAGATTACCCATAGATGCCAATGTTAAAAACCGGGAGCAGTGCCATGCCAAGCTGACCAAGATTACCCATGGACTCCAATGTTAAAAACCGGGAGCAGTGCCATGTCAAGCTCACCAAGATTTCCCATAGACGCCAATGTTAAAAACCGGGAGCAATGCCATGTCCAGCTGACCAAGATTACCCATAGACGCCAATGTTAAAAACTGGGAGCAGTGCCATGTCAAGCTGACAGGCTCTGCATGTTTACTGACACTGGAGTGCATATCAATCCACCCCTGCCAGGACTAACTAAGGATCAGCGGCTTTTGCGGCCAGAGCTGCTGTATCCCTCCCCAGGGAAAAACAGTCCTCAACCTTCTGGCATTAATAAGGGAATTTGCAGCTAAAATGCTATTAAAAAAACTGTGGAAAGTGCAAGAAGCGGCTTGTGAATTTTGGGGGTGCTAATGGTTGTGCTTAAAGAATTGTTGGGGGAGCTTTAGCACACCCAAGCACCCACCTGGCGCCACCCCTGGACCAACACTTTATGACAACCTGACCATCACATTTGTGTGAGCTTTTTGGACATCCCATACCAAAGCCATGGGCATTCATGAGGAGTGGGCTTCCCTTTTGTGGCTATAATAGCCTCCACCTTTTCACAAGATTTTTATGCATGTCAGTGGGAATTTGTGGTCTTTCAACCAAAAAAGCATTGATAATGTCAGATCCTGATGTTGGATGGCTCACAATTGGCATCATCCCTAATGTGTTACAGTAAGTAAGGCTGAGATCAGGTATCTGTGCACTCTAGTTCCTCCACACAAGACTCATCAAACCATGTCTTTATGGACTTGACTTTGTGCAAAGAAGCACAGCCAAGCTGGAACAAAAAAGGGTATTCCCCAAATGGGTGATACAAAGTTCTGTATGCCTAAATATTAACCATATGCTTCATTGAAAATACCTGAGCCCAATAATTTGGAGAAGTGCCACATGCTCTTGGCCATGTAACGCACTGCCAAAAGTTAGGGTAAATTTAGTTCTTTTGACTTCACTGTACTGTGGAGAAATTATGTTTTTTTGCTCTGGTTAAGGTTTCCATAAGGCCGGTAATTGATTACTCCTGTCTTCTTCTGGAGGAAGCTTCCAGAAAATTGATCAAGAGGGTCAACCACTGATTTATGAATATTTATCAGACCCTAGCCAACCCCTGGGAAGGGGGTGCCCAGAAGGTGGCTGTAGAGCTAATAAATGTTTGGGAGGCTTGGGCAGAGCGTCCTTATGCTGGGGCTGCCCCTTTGGATTCAGCCTTTGTACTGGAGTTGCCGTTTGGGTCTCTGCAGGTGATGGGCTAGGGTCTGGAGAAGATATGCTAAAAGGAAATTTTTTGCCGGAGGGCATAATCTTGGAGTCTGGTCTGGAGAAGGATCTTTGTCTCCCTCACTGAAGAGTCCCTCACTGTCGCATAGAAGCTGGGTGGAAGCGGCTGTCCTCGGGCTTTGTGAGTGAGAACTGGTTTTGGACTCTCAGGTGTGCAAGTTCTAGAAGGAATTGAGTGCCAGAGGTTACTGGGAAGATTGGGTCTGCTCTTACAGGGAACTAGAACTACTGCCCATTTCCTATTACCTCCAGTTAAGGCTGTTTCAAGAGGATTTTGTAAATCTTTCAGCCACCAAACAGATTCACACCAACCTTTAAAAAAGACATCTAGAGAATGAATGTTTGAGTGATTGTTTTTCGCGTCCTAGAAACAGAGGTAAGTTCTGACCAGTGTCCCCAGCAGTAGAGGTCAAAATAATAAAAAACAAAATCAGAACTCAGCCACAAACGCAAATGTCAAACAGATAAGATACCAATCCAAATCCATAGAGGGTGGTCAAATTCCAGGGCAAGGTTTAAGGCATTAGGCAAACAAACAAGGCCAAGGTCAAACACAAAGAATATTCAGCACACATATTACCAGGAGCTTAAATATTCTGTACTAAACAAGTAAATATTGAGTTTATCCTCAGAAAGGCCAGCTGAAATGGCAGATAGAGGGGGTCCAGTTTGGATAATTATACTTTTTGAGTCCGTAGTCATGGAAAGAATCTATAAAACAAACTTACGTTTGTGTTTTCTTGGTGAAGTAAAACACCACTTGTGCTGCTAGGCTTTGGTTTCCCAGGCTGCTAGATGATCGGTATATTTATCTTATTCTTATCTGCCCATTATTTGATGAGATATCATTTTAAGTCTAGGTTCACACCTATATGGCTGCGGTTGACGCATTTTTCAGGCACATTTTGCGGTGCGTTTCTAAATCCATGTTTTTGATGCATTTTTGCATGGAGTTTTCATGCATTTTGCATTTTGTGTTTTTTTTTCCACTTTAAAAACACTGTATATAGCTGATTGCTAAGAAGCAGGCCGGGAAGCCAGCTGCCACGTCCTTCACAACTGATGGGTTACCTGTTGACAGGTGAATGTAAAAAAAAATTGCAAAAACATTTGTGAAAAAAACAGCGTGGGGTCCACCTCCAAATCCATACCAGGACCATTGGGTCTGGTATGGATTTGGAGAAGAACCCCACACCAAAATAAAACAAAATAAAAAATTTCATGCCCCCCCCAAATCCATACCAGACCTTTATTGGAGCATGCAGCCTGGCAGGTCAGGGAAGGGAGGGTACGAGCAAGTGCACCCCCCTCCTGAATCATACCAGGAAGCATACCCTCAACATCGCTCATACCCTCCCTTTCCTGACCTGTGGGGTTGCATGCTCAGATAAGGGTCTGGCATTCTATTTTGGCATGGAGTTCCCCTCCAAATCCATACCAGACCGTTAGGGCCTGGTATGGATCTGGGGGGGAATCCAATGCTGTTTTTTTCACAAATTTATTACCTAGCAATTCTTTTTTTTTACATTCAGCTGTCAGCAGGGAACCCCGCTGACAGCTGATTACTCATCGTTTGTTAAGGATGTGGCAGTCGCCTTCCCAGCCCACTCCTTAGTAACCAGCTATATACAGTGTTTTTACAGGGTCTTGTTGCTATCTCTCATGTCATGATGTAATGACCCTTTAAGACTTCAGGACTCTTGAAAGACACTTTTGTCAGTCAATGGGAAGCATCAGGATAACCAAGGACCAACCTAAACTCCAGACCAAATAAAAGATTTGAGGCCAGATCTAGTATGTAACCATGGGCGTCCGCAGCAGGGGGCAAGGGGGGTCAAGTGCCCCCCCCTGGAATCGGCAACATGACAGTGCGGGCAGTGCTGGCTAAACTGTGCTTGATGGCAGATGAACATGCACATCAGTACACAGTCACAGATCACTACCCAAGTCAGACCTAAAGTGTCCTCGCAGAGCTGCAGCGGGGTGCCGAGTGCTGGAACGCTCCCTGCGCTCCTACACTCAGCTGAGAAGACATCAGTTACACTTCTCTGTCAGGAGGAGTGAACTCCACCCCACAGATAATTTCTAGTCCCCGCCTCTGACATGATGTCATTCAGAGGCCGGGACAGGAAGAGAGAGAGGCACCGCGAGGGATGCATGTTGCTGGAATTAGGTAAGTGAGCAATGGCAGACAGAGGGGAAGGGCTGTTGGTGGATATGTGATGATGATGATTACTGATGTGACTTTTTGTGGTTTGGAATGTGACGCTCATGTGCGGTGACACCATGTAGTCAGGTGCCCTCCTTCCTCCCAGGTGACACTGTCACCCTCCCCTCCCCAACACCATCGCTCTGCACAGGGCAGTAGGTGTACTACTAGGCTCTGGATATTTCTTGCAGGGCATGTTGCTTAACAGTGTAATGTTGCAGTGACGTTTTTCCAGTGCACTGGACTGGTTAATGTCTTGGGAGCTGTGGTGGGTTTTGTGATTGGGGGTTAATTAAGCCATTAGCCAGTAATATGCAGCATGAAGGGGTTAATGTACTGACACTGGCCACTAATTCAGCACAAGGCGTTTATGAACACTGCCATTGATCTCTAATGCGTTAGTGGCCAGTAGCAGTTAATTAACCCCTTTGTGCTGCATTAGTGGCCAGTGTCAGTGTTAACCTATTCCTGCTGCAATACAAAGGGGTAATTAACACTGTCACTGGCCGCTACTGCATTAGTGATCAATAGCAGTTTTCATTAACCCCTTGAGCTGAATTAGTGGCCAATGTCAGTGTTAATTAGCTCCTTCATGCTGTATGGTTTTAAATTGGCATATCACCACTGACCATCTATGCTGGGGCTAATATTGCAGCTACTGCACCAACGCTGGGGATTATTATTGCAGAAACTGACACCAATACTGGGAATTATTATTCAGAAACTGACACCAATATTGGGGATTATTATATCAGAAACAAACTGCCAAATGTGGCAGTGGAAGGGGGAGGGTTATCACGCTTTATGTGTTAATGACTAATACCCTCCCCTTCATGACATTATCGAAAAGGGGCGGAGCATTGGTGACCTTAAAATGATGCCCCCCCCTGAAAAAAATTCTGCGGACGCCCATGTATGTAACAGTTGTTTAAGCCAAGTAACTGAGCGTTTGGTTGCAATTTTTTAAATAAAAATGGTAGATTGGCTAGAGGTAGGTGGATTGGAATAGGGAAACTCTTTGTTTCCACCAAGTTTGAGCTTTAAATGAATACAAAGAAATGTTAACTAATTCATTTAATTTTTTTTTTTTTTGCTATTTGAATCATAATTTCAAATAAATTCACGGGGAGGAAGGTGGGAGAGGAAGGAGGGAGGAAGTGAGGAAGGATTTGTCATGGTGTATCTGAATGGCAAAAGCCATATTAGAATCAAAATTTTAAAATAAATTAAAGAGTGAAAAGGGTGAGAGAGGAAGCGGGGGAAAAGGATGTTATGGAAGTGGAAATAAGTTATGGAAGGAGAAAGAAAGAAAAAAGAAGGAAAGAAAGCAAGCAAGAAAATGGTTAACTATTAGTTGTATTTATTTTGTTATTTGAATCAAAATTTTAAAATAAATTAAAGGGAATGAAGGTGGGAGAGGAAGGGGGAAGGAAGGAAGGATGGATTTGTTACTGTGTATCTAAATGGCAGAAGCTCAGAGGGATGAGCCGCTAGACTACACAGAAAACTTTTCACGTCCCACTACCGGGACTCTTTTCTGTTGTTGGAAGAAAAGAGAAAGAAAAAAGAGAAGAAAAGAAAAAATTGTAATTAATTCTTTTTTTTTTGTTATTTGAATCATAATTTTAAAATACTGTGAATTCAAGTGGAGGAGGAAGGGGGAAGAAAGGAAAGAAGGAAGGAAAGAAGGAAGGAAGGAAGGAAGGAAGGAAGGAAGGAAGGAAGGAAGGAAGGAAGGAAGGAAGGAAGGATTTTAGTTGCATAGTAGGCGAGGTTGAAAAAAGACACAAGTCCATCAAGTCCAACCTATGTGTGTGATTATATGTCAGTATTACATTGTATATCCCTGTATGTTGCGGTCCTTCAGGTGCTTATCTAATAGTTTTTTTGAAACTATAGATTGACTATGACGACTTCATAGTAATACATAGTCAACTGAGGATGCTGGTCTATGGGGACTGGCTGTTCTGTGGTTCTGTTAGGGTTGGATATTTAAATGGGACTCCATCAGGTCTCCAAGTAGAATCACTATTTAACAAGTAGGATTTTTTTGTTGTGTACACACATCATATTTTCTGTGCAAATAACATTTCCCTATTAGAACATGTAGCATATTTGTTGCAATATCGATTGTATTCCAGTTGAGGCTAGTTTTATCTCAATTTTGTTTCACATTGACCTTTCGAGTTAATCTATTCCATCTTTATTTATCACCCTGGAATGTATGAGTCATTCTCATGTTTGATATTAGGATGCATTGCTTTCATTCCAGTGGTGAGGATATTAGTCATGACAGGCCTGCCAATTAGATTAATTATCTAAATTCATTGTTTATTTCATGTAATAAAGCTCTCACTGTGTAATATTTCCAATGACAATTAGATGCCAACATTCCTGTCTTTGTACTGTAACTTGCTATATATTTATTAAGAACACCAAGCAAATCTAAAAAAAAACACCCAGTTACATATTAAATCATTAATTTAATTGTAATTTGCACTAACTGCCTGCAATCCCCTGCAGACAGATAGACTGAGAATGAGAGTCGTGGTCCTATGATTTTGCTCAGTGTTGCCATTCTCATGTTTTCAGGCATTGGGAGCCAAAAGAGTAGCTGCTTTAGGCAGTTTACAGGAGGAGAACACTTGGAGAACCTCATAGGTGTGAAAATGCTAACTTACAGTCCAATGAGCAAACAGTGGGGATGAGTGAAATTTAAAGTTTTAGGTTCTATGAAATTTTGGTAAAAATCAGGAGAATTAGACATTGGATTCAATGGAGTGAATATGGCAGGAGAAATGATGGCGTGTTTTAAAGATGCAGTAAGCTTTAAATTCCTCCTGGGCATTATGAAAGCTCCTTCCAACTCTCTTGAAGCAATCCTTATGCCAAAAACATATTTGCCACATTGTTAACAGTTTTTTCCCAAATTAAAAAAGGAAATAAACCCCCCTGCCGCCAGTATCGGCAGTTACTGGCTGTCAAAATGACAGCCTGTAAATGCTTTGTGTTTCACAGAAGAAGCTACTGTCAAAATGGTGCTGCTCCTGTGTAAAATGTTACTTGCAGATAGTCTGCAAGTGTCAGAGAGTAAATAAAATTAATCAATGTATTGTTTCATTGTATTTACTATTTCATTTCTATGTAGATCTAAGTTAGTGCCATTGGTCTGCCTTTGACATCACTTAAAGTGGAACAATACTGCTTCTGAGCACCAGAAACCAAAAACACAATTTAATGATTTTTTTGCAATTTAAGCAAACTCATCCATCCATCCATATCTCCATGTTTTATTTTGCTGAGAAATCACCATCTGCCCTTAGCTTAGGCATGCATGCAGGAAGGTGTTTAACCCTGAGAAAACCCCTCCTCCCCTCCTGAAGACTCCTGGGATGTATACCATCATTTGCCAGACCTGAAAAACATGAAGAACTGTAGAAATGTAAAAAAAAAGTTTAAAGCAAGCAATCAACTCCTTCTTCTTCTCTCCATTTAACTATTATTTTTCTGCTGATTTTTTTATTATTATTTACATTTTTTACCATTAATATACATTTACTTATTTATTTATATCTGTTTTTATTTATTAAAAAAAAAAAAGTAGGGTTGCATCACAAGAAAAGGAACAAATTTTTTGTTTCACTGGAAATAATGTTGCCATTCTTTGTACCAAAAACATCATGTTAGAGTAATTTAAAATGGGAGAAATTTGAATATAAACTTTATATATTTTATTTTCAGTAAAATTACTTTTTCAAAAAAAAATTAACACTGGTCAAAACTGGAAACAAAAAATTCCTCACTGCATTATAGCAATTAAAAGGGATGAGTTGAGTTCTAATCATTCCAGTCTTTCTTTGGCCTATTAGGGAACCTTTTGGAAAGTTTGTAGTCAATGTATGCACTCACACAAGACCCTAAGAGGAACCTGGAAAGTATAATAATCATAAGCAAAAATACCAAAATCCAAGACTCCATGTTTATAGATGACTATAATTTTATGGGTATGACATAAGGAAGTCTCTGTCCGCACATATGATGGTGGCAGTTTTGTAATTTGGAACCGGTGGTAAAAATCTGAAAAGTTATGGTAATTTCTCAAGCCAGCAGTTGACAGTCAATCATCAGATTTGGCTTGTACAGTACACTCAGGATTTACGCCAAACAGCCTCCGGTTGTCAGACTTAGCGTATCGAAAGAAGTCTGAATTTCTCACAAAGAGGTCAGCGCTTGGATTATAGTTCTTGATGCTTTGTCCACTGGCACTAGAAATAAAAAAGGAAGCATGTGTTTTAGAGTTCAGTTTTGTCCATCTACATCTTGTTTTTTTTCCATAGCATTATTTTTCACTAAAGACTTGTCTAACTGAGAAGAAGGATGGGAGGGTGAGATCAGTTTATTGCAAATGGATTTTGCACCAGATGAGGCCGGTTCCCCACACGTCACCTATCTGCCTGGAGAAAACCAATTTTTGTAAACTGTTCAAGAACCCTTACCAGTTCATTATGTTGCAGGTATTGTCACCTCAAGTGATATCACCTTACTATGACATTATTGGCTCATTTACACTGCAAGGTTCATCAAAAGTCTAGCAAATACTTTTCTCTTTCCAACAATTTTTATTGAAGTTTTGAAAAAAAAACGGGTAAGTACAAAACAGTACAATCATTTTCCTTGGTCCATCTCAGCGTACAGTACTGGTTACAAAAGATAAGATGTTATCAATCAGTAGCATAAAACCCATAGGCAGTGGCGTCCCTAGGGGGTGGCTTTTAGGGCTATAGCCCCGAATCTGAGGCCCATAGCCCCGAGTCTCTGCAGGGGTCCCCAAGGGGAGGGGGGCTCTCTGGGGTCCCTGATGTAAGGGGGGCTCTCTGGGGACCCTGATGTAAGAGGGGGGCTCTCTGGGGATATATATATATACGCACACACACGTATATTATATACATGTGTATGCCCGCCCAAGCGTATGACTTTCTTTACTATGCTGCTATGGGCTCTAGCCCCAGATCTTTTGTAGATCTAGCAATGCCCCTGCCCATAGGTAACCCATTAGGAGGCTAGATAGCCGAGTCATCGTTTACATGGATCTGTGACAGGTTATGAACTTCTTGAACATGTTCTTCAAAGAACAAGGCCTCTGAAGAAAATAAAAACCCCAATAAGAACAAAACCCATTTCTGTATATATATATATCAACAAAATATAAACATCAACCTATTTGACTCAGTAGGCCTCTTCAAAACCCCTCACCATTTTATCTGGTGATGAGGCCACACGAGATCAACAATTGCGTTGGAGTAATGCCGCGTACACACGGTCGGAATTTTCGTCTACAAAAGTCCGACGGACGCCGACGGACAAAATACGGCTGACAATCCGATCGTGTGTGGGCTTCAGCGGACTTTCAGCAGACTTTTCCAGCCGCAAATCTGACGGACTTTAGATTTAGAACATGCTTCAAATCTTTACGTCGTAACTACGCCGGACCCAGAAATCCGCTCGTCTGTATGCTAGTCCGACGGACAAAAACCCACGCTAGGGCAGCTATTGGCTACTGGCTATCAACTTCCTTATTTTAGTCCGGTGTACGTCATCACGAACGAATCCGTCGGACTTTTGTGTGATCGTATGTAGGCAAGTCCTTTCGTTACAAAGTCCGCCGCAAGTCCGCCGCAAGTCCGCCAAAAGTCCGGCAAAAGTCCGTCGAAAGTCTGTCGGACAGGCTGTCGGACTTTTGTAGCCGAAAAGTCCGACCGTGTGTACGCGGCATAATACCAGTGTCTAAAAAGAAGAGATGGAAAGGGAAAAGAGAAGAGAAAAAGAGTCTAGTAAAGCAAAGGACTAAGTACAAGACGTGCATCCGCTATCCAGTGTATAAAAAGGTCCCTCAGACCAGTTCAGGGGGGGTCCTGAAAGGTATTTTATCCATGGATCCCATGTCTTCTCAAAATAGGTCAGCTTATCCCTGAGAGTAGCCACCATGCATTCATTGATCCTGATCCACATCAGAATCCAGCAAATTCTTGTGGCTGATTGTACAGGTGGATGTGGACAGTTGAGCTTGCTCCGTCTCTACAAACCAATGACAGTGGCCGCAGCTGTCCGCTGGTGTTCGGATGTAACTGCACAGCCAGAGATTAGCTGTGGTTAGAGACAGATGATCTCCTCTGGATGCAAGTTGCTTGCTCTGCATCCACCTTTACATTCCACCCCAAGAATCTTCCGGAATCTTGCAACAACTTGCACTTTTTTTGCAGCATAAATGAGGCCTTATTACGGCTGTGATGTCACAGGTGCCTGCAAATCCCACTCATCCTGTTCCTCACCCCTTTGCTAGGAATTAAAGCCTTCAAGCTTGATATTTTATTTTTGCCATTATGAGGCTGCATAAATCCACTGGTTTGAGACCAGCAGAAAAATCTGCATTATGTAATTATCTCTCCAAAAAGACAAAAGCAACTTTTCTTGTCTTTAGTGGTCCTTTAATTAGCTTCCGAGAATAGTGACCAGGAATCTCCTATGTATAGGGCTGCCTCTTTCATGTGAGCTATTGGATAAACAGGACGCTGAATATATAAACCATTACCCCTGCTTATGTTACAGCCAGAGGACTCTTAATTCACATTATTGTTACACATCAGAAGATTCTGTTATCCGTACAATAACTGCAAATAAATAAAAAGCAAAATAAAATAAATTGACTTTGATAATGCACTTATGATGTATGACTGTAGGTGGCCTGTTCTCATCATAACCACTTTAAGACCCAGTCTTTTACTGACATTTGTTGTTTACAAGTAAAAATCTGTATTTTTTGCTAGAAAATACTTGGAACCCCCAAAAATATATATTTTTTTTAGCAGAGACCTTAGAGAATAAAATGGCGGTCGTTGCAACATTTTATGTCACACTGTATTTGCGCAGTGGTCTTTCAAACGCAATTTTTTGGGAAAAAATACACTTAAAGTGCAACTCCACTTTTTTCGAGAAAAAGACACCCCCCTGGATGCTCTATGTGCAATGGGCCATCTTAATAGCATCATGGGCCCCAGAGCAAAGTAATGCTCTGGGGCCCCTACAATGAAGACATCGCAGGTAAACAGACATAAAGTAGGTAGGAGGCAGACAAGCAAGGGTTCCCCTTTTGGGTGGAGCTCCGCATTAACGACATAAACAATCATTCTGTACAGCAAAGAAACAGTGGGAACATACTACACACATACTACATACAATACCACAAAGTAACAAAGCTGTCCTGTGCATGTAATATATCTACTAGAGTGATGCCTCCCCAGCACTATGGCCCCTCTACACCCCAGATATCTTCCCAGCAGTCTGATCCCTCTACACCTCAGATATCTTCCCAGCACTCTGACCCCTCTACACCCCAGATATCCCCCCCCCAGCACTCTGACCCCTCTACATCCCAGATATCCCCTAAGCACTCTGACCCCTCTACACCCCAGATATCCCCCCAACACTCGGACCCCTCTACACCCCAGATATCCCCCCAGCACTTTGACCCCTCTACACCACAGATATCCCCCCAGCACTGTGACCCCTCTACATCCCAGATATCCCCCCAGCACTCGGACCCCTCTACATCCCAGATATCGCCCCAGCACTCGGGCCCCTCTACACCCCAGATATCCCCCCAGCACTTTGACCCCTCTACACCCCAGATATCCCCCCAGCACTCTGATCCCTCTACACCCCAGATTTCTCCCAGCACCCTGACCCCTCTACACCCCAGATATCCCCCCAGCACTCTGATCCCTCTACACCCCAGATATCCCCCCAGCACTTTGACCCCTCTACACCCTAGATATCCCCCCAGCATTCTGATCCCTCTACACCCCAGATTTCTCCCCCAGCACTCTGACCCCTCTACACCCCAGATATCCCCCCAGCACTTTGACCCCTCTACATCCCAGATATCCCCCCAGCACTGTGACCCCTCTACACCCCAGATATCCCACCAGCACTGTGACCCCTCTACATCCCAGATATCCCCCCAGCACTCGGACCCCTCTACATCCCAGATATCCCCCCAGCACTCGGGCCCCTCTACACCCCAGATATCCCCCCAGCACTTTGACCCCTCTACACCCCAGATATCCCCCCAGCACTCATATCCCTCTACACCCCAGATTTCTCCCAGCACCCTGACCCCTCTACACCCCAGATATCCCCCCAGCACTCTGATCCCTCTACACCCCAGATATCCCCCCAGCACTTTGACCCCTCTACACCCTAGATATCCCCCCAGCATTCTGATCCCTCTACACCCCAGATTTCCCCCCCAGCACTCTGACCCCTCTACACCCAAGATATCCCCCCAGCACTTTGACCCCTCTAACCCCAGATATCCCCCCAGCACTCTAATCCCTCTACACCCCAGATTTCCCACCAGCACTCTGACCCCTCTACACCCCAGATATCCCCCCAGCACTCTGACACCTCTACACCCCAGATATCCCCTCTAGCACTTTGATCCCTCTACACCCCAGATAACCCCCCAGCACTCTGTCCCCTCTACATCCCAGATATCACCCCAGCACTCTGACCCCTCTACATCCCAGATATCCCCCCCAGCACTCTGACCCCTCCACACCCTAGATATCCCCCCAGAACTGTGACCCCTCTACACCCTAGATATCCCCCCAGCACTCTGACCCCTCTACACCCCAGATATCCAACCAGCACTATGATCCCTCTACATCCCAGATATCCCCCCAGAACTCTGACCCCTCTACACCCTAGATATTTCCCCCCAGCACTGTTACCATATACAATAAGATACCCCTTGTATTGTGACCCCACTACATTCCTGATACCCCCTACACTGTGGCCTCTCTACATCCCTGATACCTCTAGCACTATAGCCACCCAAGCTACCCCAAACATTGCTTCCACTTATACATCCCAGATCCATCTTGGCATTGTTTTCCCCCATACACCCTTGATATCCCCCAGCACTATTATTCCATCCATGTAGTACCCCCTTTTCCAGTGGAGATACAGTGCATGTAAACTTTTGGCTATGTGCCCACCTCCAGCACTGGACTCACCTATAGCGATCAAGCAGGCAGAAGGAGGGGCAGAATAGGGAGCATCCCTCCGAGCATTCATTCAGTGCAAACAGTGCTGGACAGCTGGGCTCACCATAACACCATCCACAATGCTACTTCCGCAGGTGGGCTCTCAGCAGCTCCCACTCCAGGTCCTACCCTGCGGCCTCCGAATCCCGAGCATTCAAGCCGCATGGGGCGGTGTCAGAGCATCACTGGCGCTCCGGCACTGACCCTCCCTGCTGGCTGTGAAATAAAAGGTATCGTTCTTCACAGCACAGCGCACCGATGCCAGCCTGCCTCCCCTGTGTATCCATCACTCTCAGTGCCATTATGGGGCCCCCAATTTTGGCTCAAGGACCAGCTGCTTTGGAGAAAGTGGGGGGGCCCCCATGCAGCTGGAGCCCCTGGGCAGTGCCCAGGTGTGCCCACTCATTAAGACAACCCTGTGTGCATTGCAAGGATTATAACAAACTTTGTTGCAGGTTTCTACCTTTTGTTATTCTGAAGAAATCCATGTGTGTTTGTCTGTGCCTCTGTACTGAGTGTGTTTAATGGGAGTGGTTTAATAATTATCAGTCAGCTGTGGCAGCTGCAGAGCACTAATGAGGAAATCTGTTGGGCCTGCATCCCTTTAGACGTGTTCCTATTGAAAGTATTTCTCCAAAAATTACATTTTTGTTGCAGAAGATGCCTGAAATCTGACTTGTATCTTAGGCAGACTTCTGGGAAAATTGGTAAGCCAATCACACAAGCAGGAAATGATGTTTCTGGGGGTTGGTCAGTACACATTCTGTGTACAGAACAACTCCAGGTAGCCATATTGCAATGCATTCTCCGAAAATTACAATGGCTGCAGATTGAAAAGGAAAGGTAATTTTAATAACATTTAATCACAATATGATTAGTGTCAAAATTATATGCGCTATATTATTTTTTCTTTATTTGCTATTTTTTTCCCCATGAAAGTGGAGTTACCCTTTAAATGAATAAAAAAAAACAGTAAAGTTAGCCCAGTTGTTTTGTATAATGTGTAGGATGATGTTACGTCGAGTAAATCGATATCTAAAATGTTGTGCTTTTAAATTGCGCACACTCGTGGCATGGTGGTACTTTAAAATCTCCATAGGTGACGCTTTAAAATGTTTTACAGGTTACTTGTTTAGAGTTACAGAGGAGGTCTAGTGCTAGAATTGTCACCAACACTTTTATAAGGTTTGCAAAGACATTTGGGGCACATCTGGAATTTAAATAATATTCAGAGTGCCACAGAAGTAATAAAAAGAAACTTCAAGTGATTGTAAATGCTTGATTTTTTCTTTTATTAAAATACTATAACAAACATATCATACTTACCTGCTCTGTGTAATGTTTCCAGCTATGAGTAAGTACTTGATATAGTGCGAAACGCGTAAGCTGCCTGTCTGTACACTCTGCCTTTGATGTACTGTATGACATGTTCCTGATTTTAAAATAAAGAAGTTTGGATTATATTTCCTGGAGTGCGGCTGTCCGGATTTTCCCATTTGCACACTGCTCTGTGTAATGGTTTTGCACAGGGCAGCCCCAATCCTCCTCTTCTCAGATCCCCTGCCAGTGCTCCTGGCTCCTCATACCCTCCAAGTGGCTTGCTATGGGGGGCACTCATGTGAGCTTGCTCCTAAGCCTCGCTGTGTGCATCTATCGACACAGACAGCGGGACTTGGCCCCACCCCCCGCACCCTCATTACTGGCTGTAATCGACAGCAGCAAGAGCCAATGAGGAGGGAGAAATTCAAGAGAGCCTCTGCTCTTATGCACATTGCTGGATCGAGATTGCACTCAGGTAAGTATGAGCGGGGACAACCACATGCAGAAGATTTTAATGCATAGATTGCTTTAACCACTTCAGCCCCGGAAGGATTTACCCCCTTCCTGACCAGAGCATTTTTTTGCGATTCAGAACTGCGTCGCTTTAGCTGACAATTGCGCGGTCATGCGACGTTGTACCCAAACAAAATTGACGTCCTTTTTCCCCACAAATAGAGCTTTCTTTTGGTGGTATTTGATCACCTCTGCGGTTTTTATTTTTTGTGCTATAAACAAAAAAAGCGACAATTTTGAAAAAAAAGCAATATTTTTTACTTTTCGCTATCATAAATATCCCCCAAAAATATGTAAAAAAACCAAATTTCTTCCACAGTTTAGGCCGATATGTATTCTTCTACATATTTTTGGCAAAAACAATCGAAATAAGTGTATATTGATTGGTTTGCGCAAAAGTTATAGCGTCTACAAAATAAGGGGTAGATTTATGGCATTTTTATTATTATTTTTTTATTAGTAATGGCAGTGATCTGTGATTTTTATCGCGACTGCGGACAGCCACTATTTTGGGACCATTGGCATTTATACAGCGATCAGAGCTACAAATAGCCACTGATTACTGTATAAATGTCACTGGCAGGGAAGGGGTTAAACACTAGGGGGCAATCAAGGGGTTAAGTGTGTTTCCTGGATGTGTTCAAACTGTAGGGGGGATGGGCTCACTACAACATGACAGAGATCACTGCTCCCGATGACAGGGAGCAGTAGATCCCTGTCATGTTGCTAGGCAGAACAGGGAAATGCCTTGTTTACATCTCCCCGTTCTGCCTCTCCTCACCGGAATCACTGGCCGTCGGCACGCGCGTGCTAGGCGTGAATTTCAAAGGGACGTACGGGTATGCCCTTTTGCCTGCCCGTGCCATTCTGCCGACGCAAATCGGTGTGCGGCGGTCGGCATGTGGTTAAAGGGTAACTCCACTGTAGTGGGGAAAAAAAATAGTAAATAAAGAAAAAAATAGTATAGTATATACAATTGCGACACAAGTTATATTATAATTGAATGTTATTAAAAATGAACTTTCCTTTTCAATCTGCAGCTCTGTAATTTTCTGAAATGCAATATGGCTACCTGGAGGTGTTCTGTATACAGAATGCCCCCCAGAAACATCATTTCCTGCTTTTTTAATTGGTTCACCGATTTTCCCAGAAGTCTACACTAAGATACAAGCCAGATATCAGACATACCCTGCAACAAAAAATTCATTTTTAGTAAGATACTTTCAATAGGAAATCACGTCTAAAGGGATGCAGACCCTGCAATTTTCCTCATTAGTGCTGTGCAGGTGCAGCAGCTGATTGATAATTATGAAACCACTCCCATTAGATTCACTTTCCCACATGGATACAGATAAACACACAGGGATTTCTTTAGGGCACTTTCACACTGAGCAGCGCTGGACGTCAGCGGCAAAGCACCGCTTTTTTTTTACCGTCATTTTTGTGGCGCTTTTTCGCCCCCTAGCGGCGTGCTTTTAACCCCCGCTAATGACCAAAAAAAGGGTTAAAGGCACCCGCAAAGTGCTGCCAAAGCGCCAGCAAAGTGCTGCTGCGGCGGTGCTTTGCGGGTGCTTCGGTGGCACTGCCCATTCAGCATTAGCATAGCACTATAGCGCCTGTAAAGCGCCTCAGTGTGAAAGGGGTCATAGAATAACAAAAGGTAGGAATCTGCATCAAAGTTTGTTAAAATGCTTGCAATGTACATAGATCACCCAGAGGGGAATGTTTTTTTCTCAACAAAAGTGGAGTAGCGCTTTAAGGTAAAAACCCTTCTGCCTTTAGAACCACTTTAAGCTTGAAGAAACACTTGAGCTTCTTTGGGGCAAAATTGCCTGTTTTGGGCCAATAGACTTTATTGGGAGTGCGTGAAAAACACTTAAAACATGTTTTTCAGGAGTTCCCATTTTAATTTCTATGGGGCTGAAAATGCACGATTCTGCTCCTGTACTACAAATCGCGCTTATACCAAGGGGACTACTTAAATAAAAATTCAGTGTGAGAATCTCTCCCGCATTCTCTCAGCTGTGATTCCTGTATTATGCCAAAATACATTTATTTTCTATAGTCAACGGCTCCATCCAGTGGCCATAAAGCTGCATTTCCCCAATTTAGGTATTTCAGGAAAATATCACATCATGACCACTAGATGGAGCTGACTATCATAGGAAATAAACATATTAGGCAAAAATTATTTGTGACAGCTGAGCGAATGCTTAAGACATTTGCAAAAAATTTTTAAATAGACCCCCCCCCCTCCTTAGTGTGAATAGGATCTATTTAAGAGAAGAGATCTTTATTCCCCTTGTTCAGCTAATTACCTTGTGCTAAAATTACTCGCACTCTATATTTTATCCTATTTACCATGATCACTGAGAGTGAAAGTAAACCCAAATTCTGATTTGGAACCAGAACAGGAATAAAAGGGAAATCTTCCAATGGAGACAACATACCTCCCCACATTTTGAGATGGGAACGAGGGACACCTACTAACAAATGTATGTAGGCATAGGACACGCCCCCTGCCACACCCCCTTAAAGGAAAATTAACCAAAAGAAAAAAGCTTAATTAAATCCACAAGGACTTTTTTACCCTGCCCACCCCCTGATCCCCGCTGTACTTACCTCCAGGGATGCTGAGCTCATACCTCTCAACTTTTTGAGATGGGATTGAGGGACACCTATCAGCAAAAGTATGCAGGCATAGGACACACCCCTTGCCACACCCCTTAAAGGAGAATTGTACAAAAACAGAAGATTAATTAAACCCACAAGTGCTTTTTTTAACCTCTACTCTTCCTTTATATTGGCTCTTAAAATGTACAAATGCAGCAGTTTAGAAATCAGATGAAAGGTTTAGCACTGGGAAACACTTTTTGAAAGATAAAAAGTGCATTTTATATACAACTATATATATCAGACCAAAATGAGGGACAAATGAGGAGGAATGAGGGACAGAGGGACATTGCTCCAAATCGGGGACAGTCCCTTGAAATCAGGGACAGTGGGAGCTATGGAGACACTAATTCTGGTGGCACCTCAGGATTCCCTCACTTTGGAGAGATTTGCTCTCACTTCCTGTTTTGGCTAGGGGACAGGAAGTGAAGGGTAGTCTCCCTAAGGGCACAAAGAGGACAAAAAATAAATAAAAAATATCCAAAATGAAAAAAAAGAAGTTTTGCTATTTGTTCTACTTTAAAATATAAATACATTTGAAGGAAATTGCTAAAAGTTCCCATTAAAGTGTACGGTATGTCTAGGCCGAACATTATTTTCTTACTTTCAGTTAGAGTGTCAGAGTCAGATGATGAGATCTATGTAAATGAATTACAGTATGGATGTATATTTGATTCATTTCTGACTTTTGTCACAACAACCAAATTGGCAGATTTAACACATGAATACATCCTGTATGATCATGTGTATTTACAGTGACTAATAGAATTTGGCTGACTCCATTAGCAGCTCATAAGATTAGAATGTAACTCACTTATGTGTGTGCTGAGGTTTAAAAGGCAATTTAGAAAATTCTCGGTGGGAGAGTCATCTCATTGATCCGAATCTGTGTTCTGGTCATTCATTCCCGGGGCGCACACTGCCCTAAATATTACCATCCCTAGGTGCATCGTCCAGCCTTGTCCAGCTGCAGCAACTTGCAGCCTTTCATAGAGTTTGACAGGCTGGCAGCGGTGAGGCTGGACAGTGCACCTGCGTCTAAATGGGCTAGAGAGGCACAGGGTCAAGGACAGGCTGAAATACGCAGTGCTTACATACACTGTGCCGTCAAAAGTATTGGGACGCCTGCCTTTACACACATAAACTTTAATGGAATCCCAGTCTTGTGCCCCGTACACACGGTCGGACTTTCTTCGGACTTTCCGACAACAAAATCCTAGGATTTTTTCCGACGGATGTTGGCTCAAACTTGTCTTGCATACACACGGTCACACAAAGTTGTCGGAAAATCCGATCATTCTGAGCGCGGTGACGTAAAACACGTACGTCGGGACTATAAACGGGGCAGTGGCCAATAGCTTTCATCTCTTTATTTATTCTGAGCATGCGTGGCACTTTGTCCGTCGGATTTGTGTACACACGATCGGAATTTCCGACAACGGATTTTGTTGTCGGAAAATTTTATAGCCTGCTCTCAAACTTTGTGTGTCAGAAATTCCGATGGAAAATGTGTGATGGAGTCCACATACGGCCGGAATTTCCGACAACAAGGTCCTATCACACATTTTCCATCGGAAAATCCGACCGTGTGTACGGAGCATTAGTCCGTAGGTTTCAATATTGAGTTGGCAACAAACATTTTCAACTCTTCTGGGAAGGCTGTCCACAAGGTTTAGGAGTGTCTATGGGAATGTTTGACCATTCTTCCAGAAACACATCTGCCACTGTGCCCATCAAATGCTTTCAAATGCTTCCACTGTGCAGTCAAATGCTGACCCTGTGCCATGAAATGCTCCCCCTGTGCCCATCGAATGCTGCCATTGGGCCCCCCCCCCCCACCGTCTGCCCAGCACTTACCCTGTCTCGGTGGGGCAGCGGGTGACGGTGGCGGGCGGTGTCCTCCATGCTCCTCCATGTCCTTGATGTCTTCTCCTCCCATCCTCTCATATGATTGGGCTGTCCAATCACAGCACCTGTCATTTCAGCCAAACAGGTGATGGGTAACAGACCCGAGCACCTGATTGGCGGAGAGGTGGTTCAGTGTTAGGAAAGCGAATATTCATTCGCTTTTCTAACACAGCTGGGTGAACTGTGAGCGCATGGCTCTAGGGCCTATGGCTCTAATCAGGTGCTTCAAAAATACCCCCCGCCACTGTAATTCAGGCACCCAGCTTTCAAAAAGGGGCTGGGTGCCTAAATAAGGGGTGGCAGCGGCGGCCATGGATAGATTCATGCAATGCATGAATCTATCTGTTGGTGATAGAGGGGGTGGCTGGAGAGAGGGGGCGTCCCTGGATGCACCGCCACTGTCAGGCACTGATGTTGGACAAGAAGGCCTGGCTCGCAGTCTATGCTCTAATTCATCCCAAAGATGTTCTATTGGGTTAAGGTCAGAACTTTATTGGGTTAAGGTGCAGCCCAGTTAAATTCATCAGGACACGTTTTACAGCTCAGGTGGGGATGCAGGGAGGCTTCCTTTGGTTCAAGGCATTTGCGAGAAAATTAAATTTTGTTTTGATTTGTTTAAATTTGTTATGATTAGTGAATATCGATCTTCTTTTACCTATAGTGACCACATTATGCAGTGCTTTTTGGAAGTCTCCTGAGAAAGCCATTGCATGGCGAAACATGTAGAGCATAAAGCTACTGCTGGTTACTCATATGATGGCTATTGTATGATGACACTGTGATGTTTTTTTAGATATTTTGTATCAATAAATTCAATATATTTCTTATATGTTTGACTATTATATTTTCTTGGGCACCCTAAAAATCCCATTCCCTTTCTTCTGCCAATATATGTATTCATAGGGATGTAGTGCCCTTTTGATTATCCAACTTCCAGCAATTCACAATATTTACATGAATGAGTGAGTTTGGGGTGGAGGAACTTGACTGGCCTGCACAGAGCCCTGACCTCAACCCGACAGAACACCGTTGGGATGAATTAGAGTGGAGACTGCGAGCCAGACCTTCTCGTCCAACATCTGTGCCTGATCTCACAAATGCGCTTCTGGAAGAATGGTCAAACATTCCCATAGACACACTCCTAAACCTTGTGGACAGCCTTCCCAGAGGAGTTGAAGCTGTTATAGCTGCAAAGGGTGGGCCAACTCAATATTGAACCCTACGGACTAAGACTGGAATGCTACTAAAGTTCATGTGCATGTAAAGGCAGGCGTCCCAATACTTCTGGCAATATAGTGTATTCTATTATATCCAAAATTAAACACTTAGACTTTAAACTTGCATGCTATGTACAAAAGCACTTGCAGCTGTAACAGTAGCACAATACAAATATGGTCATTATAGGTCAGTAGGGTTCAGTATATGGTCCAAGGCAATGGGCCGGATCTTGTCATACAGTCAGATGGTACTGGAGATCAAAGAAAGTAATATTGATCAATGTTTCCTTGGTCACATATGACATTCATTTGTTAGACATAAAGATAATATTGTATACATTTCATGACCCAATACACTGATCCATTTTAGCTATTAAAAGGCCCCATGACTATTCACATCACAGCAGGTCGCCCCATGCTATAGTTAAGCCAAATAAAATTAGTTTTACTTACTTATTCGGAACACTTTCTAAGCCAATTGCATCTTCTTCATGATATTAGATCTCAGCTGAAAGTCACAATGAGAGGGGCAGTAGATGACTTTATGCAAGTTCCCATGATGCACTGCCCAATGATTAGAAGTTAAGAAAAGAGTCAAAGTGACAAGCTAAGTCAACAGTATACCTTTTTTTTTTCTTTACATTTGATAGCAGGTGTCACCTTGAGACTTTCTCTGTGGTGAAAGCGTAAATCGAAATTATCCATGTTAGAATGAGAAGTTAGAAGTTAGCAATACATACAGTATATACAATGGGCTGCACACTCCCCCCCCCCCCCACACCCTCTCTCGATACCTCCATTCTCTCACCATAATCATCTGTACCCCTTCCATAGGCGTGTGCAGGGGGTGTGCCAGGTGTGCCTGGGCACACCCTATCACTATGTACATTGGCGATTCCCCTACTTTCCAGACTCCCCCCCCCCCACCCTCTCTCGATACCTCCATTCTCTCACCATAATCATCTGTACCCTTTCCATAGGCGTGTGCAGGGGGTGTGCCAGGTGTGCCTGGGCACACCCTATCACTATGTACATTGGTGATTCCCCTACTTTCCAGACCCCCCCCCCACCCTCTCTTGATACCTCCATGCCCCCTTCTCTCACCACCAACATCTGTACCCCTTCCATAGGCGTGTGCACTGTGCAGGGGGTGTGCCAGGTGTGCCCGGGCACACCCTATCACATACCTCCCAACATTTTGAGATAGGAATGAGGGACACCTACTAGCAAATGTATGTAGGCATAGGACATGCCCCCTGTCACACCCCCTTAAAGGAGAATTAACCCAAAAAAAAAGGTTAATGAAAGCCACAAGTACTTTTTTTTACCACTACTATTCCTTTATATTGGCTTTTAAAATGTACAAATGCAGCAATTTAGAAAGTGCATGAAAGGTTTAGCGCTGGGAAACACTTTTTGAAAGATAAAAAAGTGCATTTTATATACAACTATATAGATCAGATCAAAATGAGGGACAAATGAGGAGGAATGAGGGACAGAGGGACATTGCTCCAAATCAGGGACAGTCCCTCAAAATCAGGGACAGTTGGGAGGTATGCTATCACTATGTACATTGGCGATTCCCCTACTTTCCAGACCCCCCCCCCCCCCCCTTGTTGGCTTTCTGCCCTGCAGTGCTGCTGGCTTCCCCCCTCTCCTTTCCCCCGGCTGCTGTGGGGGATGTTTCAGGATGGAGAGCTGGGGAAGGAGCTAGTAAATAGTTCCTTTTCTAAATGAACACAGTGAACACACTCGCTCACTGTGTCCATTCACAACTGGAGCATAGTAAACTGTGTTACTACATTTTCTGGCACTTTTTGTTTCCAAGTGAAAATCTGTTTTATTTGCAAGAAAATTAGCTGGAACCCTCAAACATTATATAGATAGATATATATAGATAGATAGATAGATAGATAGATAGATAGATAGATAGATAGATAGATAGATAGATAGATAGATCGATCTAGATATAGATATAGATATAGATATAGATATATAGATATAGATATATAGATATATAGATATATAGATATAGATATATAGATATAGATATATAGATATAGATATATAGATATAGATATATAGATATATAGATATATAGATATATAGATATAGATATATAGATATAGATATATAGATATATAGATATAGATATATAGATATATAGATATAGATATAGATATATAGATATATATCTATATATATATAGATAGATAGATATAGATATATATGTATATATATATTTTTTTATTTTTTTTAGCAGAGGCCCCAGAGAATAAATTGGTGGGTTTTCCAATTTTTTTTATGTCACACAGTATTTGTGCAGCAGTCTTTTAAAAGCAGTTTTTGGGGAAAAAAATACACTTTTTTAAATTTAAAAAAAACACAATACATAACCCTTTTTTTTGTACAATCTAAAAAATGATGTCACACCAAGTAAATAGATACCAAACAAGTCACGCTTTAAAATTGCGCACGCCCACGTAACGCCTGACAAATGATGTAAATTTTACTATCCATAGGCGATGCTTTAAAAGAGTTTACAGGTTACCACTTTATATCTACAGAGGAGGTCTAGTGCTAGAATTACTGCCCATGATCTAACATTTGTGGTGATACCTCACATGTGTGGGACGATCACGGTTTGGGTGCGGGACCGACACACGCGTTCGCCTTTGCACACTAGCACGGGGGGGGGGGGGGGGGGACCTGGGGCACTTTAAAAGTTTTTTTTTTTGTTTTTTTTTTAATTAATAATTTTTATTGTTTTTACCCTGTTACTTTACAATTTTTTTACTTTTATTGCTGTAACAAGAAATATAAACATCCTTTTGACAGCAATAGGCATGTGGTAGGTACTTTTATGGAGGGATCAATAAGACCCCAAATTCCTCCTTTGCATTAGAAAGTGTTAAAACGCCAAGAGCTGCGTTTTTGAATGCTTTCAATTTTCAAAAAATGGCGCCGTCAGAATGCTGATAAACTGGAAATGTGATGCCATGTCATCGCTTCCAGGTTACCATAACGGCTAATTCCGGCTTTCTATAGGTCTCTGACTAGCCAGCCGACGTGGCGGCTAGTAGCTCGGGTCTCCCGGTGGGACGAGAGAGCCAGAGCGAGCCACGGAAGGTGGCGTGGGGGGGGGGGGGGTCTTCCCTCGCTGCTTGTAAAAAACAACTGAGTGGCTGATTAGCGACTCCAGCTGTTATTACAAGAGAGCCAACCGTCACCTCTAATAAACAGTACGGGGGGGGGCATCACCCTGGTACAATCAATTGAAGTCAAATGACATACAGGTACGTGATTTGGCGGCAAGTGGTTAATTGTACAGAGTGTCTGCATTCAGAAAATATATAATGTTTTGGGGGTTATGCAATCTTCATGGTTAAATACCACCAAAAGAAAACTCTGTCTGTCTCAAAAGATTACAGTGTCTCACAAAAGTGTGTACACCCCTCACATTTTTGTAAATATTCTATTATATCTTTTCATGTGACAACACTGAAGAAATGACACTTTGCTACAATGTAAAGTAGTGAGTGTACAGCTTGTATAACAGTGTAAATTTGCTGTCCCCTCAAAATAACTCAACACACAGCCATTAATGTCTAACAAAAGTGAGTACACCCCTAAGTGAAAATGTCCAAATTGGGCCCAAAGTGTCCATATTTTGTGTGGCCACTATTATTTTCCAGCACTGCCTTAACCCTCTTGGGCATGGAGATCACCAGAGCTTCACAGGTTGTCACTGGAGTCCTCTTCCACTCCTCCATGACGACATCACAGAGCTGGTGGATGTTAGAGACCTTGCGCTTCTCCACCTTCCATTTGAGGATGCCCTACAGATGCTCAATAGGGTTTAGGTCTGGAGATATGCTTGGCCAGTCCATCACCATTACCCTCAGCTTATTGAAGGTGTGTTTGGGGTTGTTATCATGTTGGAATATTGCCCTGCGGCCCGGTCTCTGAAGGTAGGGGATCATGCTCTGCTTCAGTATGTCACAGTACATGTTGGCATTCATGGTTCCCTCAATGAACTGTAGCTCCCCAGTCCCGGCAGCACTCATGCAGCCCCAGACCATGACACTCCCACCACCATGCTTGACTGTAGGGAAGACACACTTGTCTTTGTCCTCCTCACCTGGTTGCCGCCACACACGCTTCACACCATCTGAACCAAATAAGTTTATCTTGGTCTCATCAGACCACAGGACATGGTTCCAGTAATCCATGTCCTTAGTCTGCTTGTCTTCAGCAAACTGTTTGTAGGCTTTCTTGTGCATCATCTTTAGAAGAGGCTTCCTTCTGGGATGACAGCCATGCAGACCAATTTGATGCAGTGTGCGGCGTATGGTCTGAGCACTGACAGGCTGACCCCCCACCCCTTCAACCTCTGCAGCAATGCTGGCAGCACTCATAAGTCTATATCTCAAAGACAACCTCTGGATATGACTCTGAGCACCTGCACTCAACTTCTGTGGTCGACCATGGCGAGGCCTGTTCTGAGTGGAACCTGTCCTGTTAAATCGCTGTATGGTCTTGGCCACTGTGCTGCAGCTCAGTTTCAGGGTCTTGGCAATCTTCTTATAGCCTAGGCCATCTTTATGTAGAGCAACAATTCTTTTTTTTCAGATCTTCAGAGAGTTCTTTGCCATGAGGTGCCATGTTGAACTTCCAGTGACCAGTATGAGAGAGTGAGAGCGATAACACCAAATTTAACACACCTGCTCCCCATTCACACCTGAGACCTTGTAACACTAACGAGTCACATGACACCAGGGAGGGAAAATGGCTAATTGGGCCCAATTTGGACATTTTCACTTAGGGGTGTACCTACTTTTGTTGCCAGCCATTTAGACATTAATGGCTGTGTGTTGAGTTATTTTGAGGGGGCAGCAAATTGACACTGTTATACAAGCTGTACACTCACTACTTTACATTGTAGCAAAGTGTCATTTCTTCAGTGTTGTCACATGAAAAGATATAATAAAATAATTACAAAAATGTGAGGGGTGTACTCACTTTTGTGAGATGCTGTAGAAAAAAATTCACTTGGGTTCAGTTCGGCATGACGGAGTAATTGTCAGTGAAACTATCACAGCGCTGAAAAATGAAAAACAGGCTGGTCTTGGGGTGGTTAACTATTTTTTAATAGTTGCTTGATTTTTTTTTTTTTTTAAAGGAGCTTGTGGATAGAAAACAAATCAAACATCTTATATATTATATTTCCCAGAGAGGCACACATCTTATATCTTACATTCTATATCACAATAAGCCAGACTTAAAAGCTACTCATAACACAGACTATTCAAGATAGAAGGACATTTCCAGCGGTAATCAAAAAACATTTTATCAAACATATTGAAGAAAACAATAAAAAACAACAAGGAACATGGCAATGATGCACTGATAATCAAATGATTCCCATGTTCTTTGTGGTTTTGTTGGATGAATTGAAATAGGAATTGTGAGCCAGGTCTTCCTGGACTATATCAGTTCCTGACCTCACAAAAGTTCTACTGACTCAAAGGGTCCACATTTTAAAAAAAAACACCCCAACATTTTGTGGAATGCTTTTTCGCAGAAGAGTACAATCAATGGGCAGGCACCCCACACCGGACCCAGATACTACAAGGGTTCTACCCAGGTGACAGCCATTGGGGGACCGTTTTTGGACACTTGTCCACTCATCATGTAGCCTATATTACATAGGCTCCAACCAATACTTATCCCATTTTGGCTTTTCCAACACACCCGGATATTGGTAATACAATACATATACAATTCTTCTACCTCCTGGGTCTGGCGCCTATGCAACACGTCATTTGACCTTGGGGGCCATATGTGCTGCATGAACACAAAGTCATTCTACTGGAACCTATACACTTTAACCACTTCCCGCCCGCCCTATGGCGGATTGACGTCCGGGAAGTGGTTCTGTTATTCTGACTGGACGTCATATGACGTTCAGCAGGATAACATGCCGCAGCGCGCCCCCGGGGGCGCGCATCGCGGCGATCGGTGGAGCGGTGTGTCAGTCTGACACACCGCTCCACCGATCTTGGTAAAGAGCCTCCGGCGGAGGCTCTTTACCACGTGATCAGCCGTGTCCAATCACGGCTGATCACGCTGTCAATAGGAAGAGCCGTTGATCGGCTCTTCCTCACTCGCGTCTGACAGACGCGAGTAGAGGAGAGCCGTTCGGCGGCTCTCCTGGCAGGGGGGGTCTGCGCTGATTGTTTATCAGCGTAGCCCCCCCGCAGATTACCACACTGGACCACCAGGGATCGCCACTAGGACCACCAGGGAAGGGGCAACATGTGGATGGCCAGGTATGTACCCCATGGCCATCCACATGTGCCCAGTGTGCCAAATCTGTGCCAATCAGTGCCCACAAATGGACACTGATTGGCACCATCATGTTGCAGTGATGCCCAGCAATGCCACCCTTAGGGGCATCACTGCAAACAAGCAGCGCCATCAGTGCCACCCATCAGTGCCCATTCATGCCACCTGTCAGTGCCCATCCATGCCCATCAGTGCCCATCTATCAGTGCCCATCCGAGCCCATCTGTGCCAACTATCAGTGCCACCCATAAGTAACCATCAATGCCACCTACGAGTGCCCATCAATGCCACCTATGAGTGCCCATCAGTGCCGCCTATAAGTGCCCATCCGTGCCACCTATGAGTGCCCATCAGTGCCGCATACCAGTGCCACCTATCAGTGCCCATCAGTGCCGCCTATCAGTGCCCATCATCAGTGCCTGTCAGTGCCACCTCATCAGTGCCACCTCATCGGTGCCCATCAGTGCTGCCGTATCAGTGCCCGTCAGTGCAGCCATATCAGTGCCCATCATTGAAGAAGAAAACTTACTTATTTACAAAAAGTTTTAACAGAAAGAAAGAAAAACTTGTTTTTTTTCAAAATTTTCGGTCTTTTTTTATTGGTTGCGCAAAAAATAAAAACCGCAGAGGTGATCAAATACCAAAAGAAAGCTCTATTTGTGGGAACAAAATGATTAAAAAATTTGTTTGGGTACAGTGTAGCATGACCGCGCAATTGTCATTCAAATTGCGACAGCGCTGAAATCTGAAAATTGGACTGGGCGGGAAGGTGTCTAAGTGCCTGGTATTGAAGTGGTTAAATAAATACTTGCAACTCTCAAACCCCATGATGATGGTATCAGAATACCGGAAACGCGTCGGGTATCGGGGTACACCACCCCCAGGAGAGTACATTCAGTATTATTACCTGTATATTTTTTTGTTCTGATTCTGTATGGAATGTATTCTTTGTATTGGTGTATGTCATAGACATTCTTATGTCTTCTTTTATAGTATACTATTAAAATACATCTTTTATCTCAAGAGTTGGTGGTCTATTAAAGTCCCATTCTAAGGGGGGGTATTCTTTTCCGTGGTCTATAAGGCAAGGGATGGGACCACCTTACTCTACACTTGTTATGATGGAAGCCTCTTTCTTGTTTTTGCAGAAGAGTGGAGGATTTCCCCCTCACCATTACACCACCTTCGGCCTGAATCGTTGATACAAGACAGGATGGATCCATGCTTTCATGTTATTTATACCAAATTCTGACCCCACCATCTGAATGTCGCAGCTGAAATCGAGACTCATCAGACCAGGCAACGTTTTTCCAAATTTCTATTGTCCAATTTTTTTCTTTTTTCAATCAAGTTTTTATTGGAATTTTCAAACAAGAATCAGCATGTTACAGAAGAATCGTAAGAAATTGCTTGTAAATGCAGTAATGTGGACGCAGCCGCTTTGGTAGTAAGATTTTAACAGTAACGTTACAGATAGGTTATGCTTGAGAAATATAAAAAGCAAATGGGTATAACTTTTGTCACAATAAATCTGGGGATGGTAATGTGTGTTCTTATTGGCAACAGATGTAGTAATTTGTACGAATGAAAGTATAAGTACATCACTATATCTCATTGGGTATTGCATTAGGGTTAGTTCGGGGTAAATCCAGCATTATCGCTAGTGTATATAGATATGACGTCTGTTGCCGGGGCACCGGCTAGGGTTGGGACGGGATATGTAAGAGGCCTACGAGGCAGAGCCGGTACAAGGGGTGGGCAGAAGGGGCGGATGCCCTGGGCGAGACAATTTATTGGGGTGGGGGGGGGGGCGCAGTGAAGTGTCCTAAAATGGGCATCACTAAATGGCGGACCTCGGGCCAAATGTGGCCCGTCTCACTGTCCTATGCGGCCCGCCGCGGTACCGCCATTTAGCAGTCTTTTCTTCCCAATGCCGTCTCTGTAATCCTCACACAGAGCCGACAGCAGGAGGCGGGACAGTTCTGGATGGAGGACGGAGCTGGCGGAGGTTAACAAGCAGGTGATTGGCTGCTAGGATGAAGGGCGGTCTCAGCAACCAATCACCATCTTGCAACACCCGCCCTCCATCTGAGACATGCCATGCCTCCCTCCGATCTTCGGTCTGTGCAAGGTAAGTGAGGGAGGGGGTGAAGTTACAGGGAGTGAGGACACTGATAAGGGGGAAAGTGTGTGCTGACTCACTGAGGACATTAAAATGAAGTTGTTGAGGGCTGTGATGTGGTGGGCTGACAGGTGGGGAGGGTGGGCTGAGCGGACTGTGATGTATTGATGTATGGGGAGATGTAAATATTAAAGTGGGGAGATGTGAATATTACAGTGGGGAGATGTGAATATTAAAGTAGGGAGATGTGAATATTACAGTGGGGGAGATGTGAATATTACAGTGGGGAGATGTGGATATTACAGTGGGGGAGATGTGAATATTACAGTGGGGAGATGTGAATATTAAAGTGGGGAGATGTGAATATTACAGTGGGGGAGATGTGGATATTACAGTGGGGAGATGTGAATATTACAGTGGGGGAGATGTGAATATTAAAGCGGGTAGATGTGAATATTACAGTGGGGGAGATGTGAATATTAAAGTAGGGAGATGTGAATATTACAGTGGGGAGATGTGAATATTACAGTAGGGAGATGTGAATATTACAGTGGGGAGATGTGGATATTACAGTGGGGGAGATGTGAATATTACAGTGGGGAGATGTGAATATTAAAGTGGGGAGATGTGAATATTACAGTGGGGGAGATGTGGATATTACAGTGGGGAGATGTGAATATTACAGTGGGGGAGATGTGAATATTAAAGCGGGTAGATGTGAATATTACAGTGGGGGAGATGTGAATATTACAGTGGGGAGATGTGAATATTACAGTGGGGGAGATGTGAATATTACAGTGGGGAGATGTGAATATTACAGTGGGGGAGATGTGAATATTACAGTGGGGGAGATGTGAATATTACAGTGGGGAGATGTGAATATTACAGTGGGGAGATGTGAATATTACAGTGGGGGAGATGTGAATATTACAGTGGGGAGATGTGAATATTACAGTGGGGGAGATGTGAATATTAAAGTGGGGAGATGTGGATATTACAGTGAGGGAGATGTGAATATTACAGTGGGGGGGGGGGGTGAATATTAAAGTGGGGAGATGTGAATATTACAGTGGGGGAGATGTGAATATTACACTGGGGAGATGTGGATATTACAGTGGGGGAGATGTGAATATTACAGTGGGGAGATGTGAATAATAAAGTGGGGAGATGTGAATATTACAGTGGGGGAGATGTGAATATTAAAGTGGGGAGATGTGAATATTACAGTGGGGGAGATGTGAATATTGAAGTGGGGAGATGAGAATATTACAGTGGGGGAGATGAGAATATTACAGTGGGGGGAGATGTGAATATTAAAGTGGGGAGATGTGAATATTACAGTGGGGGAGATGTGAATATTAAAGTGGGGAGATGTGAATATTACAGTGGGGGAGATGTGAATATTGAAGTGGGGAGATGTGAATATTACAGTGGGGGAGATGTGAATATTAAAGTGGGGAGATGTGGATATTACAGTGGGGGAGATAGGGGGGGGGGCGCAGTTTGCCATCTTTGCCCTGGGCACCAAATGGCCTTGTCCCAGTACTGCTATGAGGTATTTAGGTGGGGGAATTCGGAATGGTAAGTCAATTGGGTGGTGTGATATTTAACAGTCTAGGTTATGATTACGGGAGAGTAGTGAGTGGTATTGGGGTGGGGGAGTGGGGGGAGAGGAAAAAAGGAGGGGAGCAAGAGGTTCGTGGTGAGGGGGATATGTGAAAGCATGGAGGGTGAAGTCTAGGAATACAGTGGGGTAGAGGGACCGGAAGGTACCTAGTTCCTGCCACAGCCCAGTGAAGGTATTCATGTTATGTATTGTTGGTATACATCCGTTGTGGTAAAGTGTATCCAAGAGGTCCATGTTTTGGTGAACCTTGTTTGAGTATCATTGGATTGGTGGATGAGGTCTTCCATTACTTGTGTATGATGTATACGATTGAACCACTCCTTCATGGTAGGTGGTTCAGGTGAGCGCCATTTAGGGGGTATGCACATTCTTGCAGAGTTCACCAAATGCATGGCTAGAGATCGATGGTAAGCTGGTATGTGAGAGGAAGAATGATGTAGAAGGAACATTGCGGGGTTGAAGTCAAGAGTGTAAGTAGTGATACGTGTGATGAGGGTGTGCACTTCTTTCCAGAAAGGTTGGATTTTGGAGCAAGACCACCAAATATGTATGAGTGAACCCGTGTCTGCGTTACATCTCCAACACGTTTGGGGAATTGTTGGATTAAAGCGGTGCAATAGTAGTGGAGTTCTATACCATCTGGAGAATAGTTTATACGCAGATTCTTGGACTTGCACGTTCATCGAACCTTTGTGGATTAAAGTGTGGACGTTAGTCCATTCTTGAGCGCTTAGTTGCATTGATAGGTCTCGTTCCCATTGTCTATTGGTCCAATATGTGGTCGTGTTGTGCTCATTGAAGAGGAGGGTGTATATTTGTGAGATCAGGTGCCTTTGGGTGCAGTTGCTTAGACATAAGTTTTCAAATGGAGTTGTGGTTCTGGACCAGTTCGGTTTGGGGTTTGGTTTGTTGAGGAAATTACGTATTTGAACGTACGTCCAAAAAGGGAAGGAATCTATTTTTAGTTTGGAGGCTAAAGCTGATTGTGATAGGATGTGATTTCCCTCAAAGAAATGTTCTGCTCTGACATTTTGGTGGGGCCATATAGATGTCAGGAATGAGGCATGCATTCCCGGGGAGAAGTCAGGGTTTTGTCTAAGAGGTGTCATCGGATCGTTTACGGAAGAAATGTTGTGTTTGTTACAGGCGTTCCTGAAAGAGATCAGTGTAGGGTTGATGAGTGGATGTTGGGAGTATTCAGAGAGCGATGCGTGGGATTTAATCCACGGTGAGTTTTGGATGGGCACTGTCAAAAATGCTTGTTCTAAGTGAACCCAATCTTTATGTTCGGAGTGTACGTTCCAATCAACGATTCTAGCCAGGTGGCATGCCTGTTGGTACTTGCGTATGTCTGGAGTACCTATGCCTCCTAGTGGTTTGGGTTCGGTCAGTCTTGAGAAGCTCAATCGTGGGCGCGTCTTACCCCATATAAACGTCGTGCAGGCTTTTCGGTAGATAGTGAAGAATTCGGGTGGTATTTTGATCGGGATTGTTTGTAGGAGGTATAGGATTTTGGGCAATGTGTTCATTTTAACAATAGCTGCCCTACCAAACCAGGAGAAGTAACCGGAGGACCATTTCTTTAAGTCTGCTTGTATTTTTTGGAGGAGTGGGGCATGGTTCAGGGTGTATAAATTGTTTAGAGAGGTCGGTACCTGGATGCCTAAGTACGGGAGTGCAAGTTTCTTCCAGGTGAATGGGAAATTGAGTTGGCATTGTTGACAAATATCTGGGGGCAAGGTGATGTTCAGGGCATTGGATTTAGAGAAATTGATTTGGAGATTGGATAGAGTATTGAAGGTTCTGAAATCTTTAACCACTTCAGCCCCGGAAGGATTTACCCCCTTCCTGACCAGAGCACTTTTTACAATTCGGCACTGCGTCGCTTTAACTGCTAATTGCGCGGTCATGCAATGCTCTACCCAAACGAAATTTGCGTCCTTTTCTTCCCACAAATAGAGCTTTCTTTTGATGGTATTTGATCACCTCTGCCGTTTTTATTTTTTGCGCTATAAACGGAAAAAGACTGAAAATTTTGAAAAAAAATGATATTTTCTACTTTTTGTTATAAAAAAAATCCAATAAACTAAATTTTAGTCATACATTTAGGCCAAAATGTATTCGGCCACATGTCTTTGGTAAAAAAAATGTCAATAAGCGTATATTTATTGGTTTGCGCAAAAGTTATAGCGTCTACAAACTAGGGTACATTTTCTGGAATTTACACAGCTTTTAGTTTATGACTGCCTATGTCATTTCTTGAGGTGCTAAAATGGCAGGGCAGTACAAACCCCCCCCAAATGACCCCATTTTGGAAAGTAGACACCCCAAGGAAATTGCTGAGAGGCATGTTGAACCCATTGAATATTTTTTTTTTTTTGTCCCAAGTGATTGAATAATGACAAAAAAAAAAAAAAAATTTACAAAAAGTTGTCACTAAATGATATATTGCTCACACAGGCCATGGGCATATGTGGAATTGCACCCCAAAATACATTCAGCTGCTTCTCCTGAGTACGGGGATACCACATGTGTGGCACTTTTTGGGAGCCTAGCCGCATACGGGGCCCCGAAAACCCAGCACCACCTTCAGGATTTCTAAGGGCATACATTTTTGATTTTACTCCTCACTACCTATCACAGTTTTGAAGGCCATAAAATGCCAAGATGGCACAAACCCCCCCCAAATGACCCCATTTTGGAAAGTAGACACCCCAAGCTATTTGCTGAGAGGCATGGTGAGTATTTTGCAGCTCTCATTTGTTTTTGAAAATGAAGAAAGACCAGAAAAAAAAATTTTTTTTTTCTTTTTTCAATTTTCAAAACTTTGTGACAAAAAGTGAGGTCTGCAAAATACTCACTATACCTCTCAGCAAATAGCTTGGGGTGTCTACTTTCCAAAATGGGGTCATTTGGGGGGGGGGGGGTTTGTGCCACCTGGGCATTCCATGGCCTCCGAAACTGTGATAGGCAGTGAAGAGTGAAATCAAAAATTTACGGCCTTAGAAAGCCTGAAGGCGGTGCTTGGTTTTCGGGGTCCCGTGCGTGGCTAGGCTCCCAAAAAGTCCCACACATGTGGTATCCCCGTACTCAGGAGAAGCAACAGAATTTATTTTGGGGTGTAATTTCACATATTCCCATGGCACGTTTGAGCAATATAACATTTAGTGACAACTTTGTGCAAAAAAAAAAAAAAAAAAAAAAATTTGTCTCTTTCCCGCTACTTGTGTCACAATATAAAATATTCCATGGACTCGACATGCCTCTCAGCAAATAGCTTGGGGTGTCTACTTTCCAAAATGGGGTCATTTGGGGGGGGGTTTGAACTGTCCTGGCATTTTATGCACAACATTTAGAAGCTTATGTCACACATCACCCACTCTTCTAACCACTTGAAGACAAAGCCCTTTCTGACACTTTTTGATTACATGAAAAAATTATTTTTTTTTGCAAGAAAATTACTTTGAACCCCCAAACATTATATATTATTTTAAAGCAAATGCCCTACAGATTAAAATGGTGGGTGTTTCATTTTTTTTTTTTCACACAGTATTTGCGCAGCGATTTTCAAACGCATTTTTTGGGGAAAAAACACACTTTTTTAAATTTTAATGCACTAAAACACACTATATTGCCCAAATGTTTGATGAAATAAAAAAGATGATCTTAGGCCGAGTACATGGATACCAAACATGACATGCTTTAAAATTGCGCACAAACGTGCAGTGGCAACAAAATTAATACATTTTTAAAAGCCTTTAAAAGCCTTTACAGGTTACCACTTTAGATTTACAGAGGAGGTCTACTGCTAAAATTACTGCCCTCGATCTGACCTTCGCGGTGATACCTCACATGCATGGTGCAATTGCTGTTTACATTTGACGCCAGACCGCCGCTTGCGTTCGCCTTAGCGCGAGAGCAGGGGGGACAGGGGTGCTTTTTATTTATTTATTTTTTTTCTTTATTATTTTTTTGCTTTTTTATCTTATTTTTAAACTGTTCCTTTCATTTTTTTTTTTTAAATCATTTTTATTGTTATCTCAGGGAATGTAAATATCCCCTATGATAGCAATAGGTAGTGACAGGTACTCTTTTTTGAAAAAATTGGGGTCTATTAGACCCTAGATCTCTCCTCTGCCCTCAAAGCATCTGACCACACCAAGATCGGTGTGATAAAATGCTTCCCCAATTTCCCAATGGCGCTATTTACATCCGGCGAAATCTAAGTCATAAAATGCTGGTAGCTTCCGGTTTCTTAGGCCATAGAGATGTTTGGAGCCACTCTGGTCTCTGATCAGCTCTATGGTCAGCTGGCTGAATCACCGGCTGCATTCTCAGGTTCCCTGTTGAGACAGGAGAGTCAGAGAAAAACACGGAAGACGGTGGGGGGGGGGGCATTCCCTCCCACTGCTTGTAAAAGCAGTCTAGAGGCTAATTAGCCGCTAGGATTGCTTTTACATGAAAGCCGACCGCTGGCTAAAAAGAATGATACCAAGATGATACCTAAACCTGCAGGCATCATTCTGGTATAACCACTCAAAGTCGTGAATGGCGTACCTGAAGACAAAAAAATGGTTAACAATAAAGCACAGTAAACGGTAAAGTATAAAAAATTGCATACCTGAAAAGCAAACATGATAAAACATAATAACAATAAAACATTGCAGAATAGAATACAGTAAAAAAGAGCAGAACAATAGAGAGAGAGAATAGAGAGAGAGAACAATAAAACGACAACTATTTTTTTTTATTTTTGTTTGTGTTTTTTTTTTTTTTTACACTTTTTTTTTGTAACTGTAACTTTTATAACTGTAACCGCTTCCAGGTTCGGGTCTCTCAAAATGCGATGGCATCTTGGGAGACCCTGTGAAAGTGCGCCTAGTCTGTGCAATGCTGTACCCTACGCTAATACTCAACTAGTGAATGGTAGCGTTCAAAACATTCACCAATGCAAAGACCAGGATTGTCAGGACAGGAGGGACAATAATAGTGAGTGTCACGCCTATATCCGCGCTAGCTGCAGACACAACATCTTTTTTGGGGGGGTTCGTTGGGTAGGGGTACTTGGGAGGATATATAAATGCCTCTCATGCAGCCGACTGCATTTGGTTGGGGATGTGAATGGGGGAAGTACGGGCGCTGCAGAAGCGGTGGGTTCCCAATTAGGATTGGCGAATGCAGCAGGAAGGGCACTATGGGCACGACGGGCCTGTGTTTGTCTTTTTGGTGGCAGCGGGACACTACTTGTGCTTGCCACCTCACCAGCTTGAACTGCACTTATGGGACTCGCCACGTCACCAAGTGTTACTGCAGTGCTGGTTTGACTACGACCGGGGTGTACTAGGCCGCTGGTGCTTGCCAGTTCACCAAAACGCTACAAAAAAAAGTGACAGTGATCGATCGATACTGCACTTGGGTGGGCTGGACTGGGCTGGGCCGGGCGGAGGGGCAAAACGCAGGTGCTAGCAGGTATCTGGGCTGATCCCGCTAACACTGCGTTTTTGGGAACCCTAAACTGCTGGGGACGCCAGTATAGATCTGATCGGATCAGATATTGATGCGTTCAGATACTATACCACTAAGGGAGGTGTACGGTGCGTGTACGGTGCGTGCATGGGTGTTCGCGGTACTGGTGCTAATCTGACGCTGCCTAGGGCGACGCATATCACCGCCGGGCGATCAGGGGGCTAAACCTTTTTTCGGTAATAAACGGCGGGTGCCCTGACACTATAAAAAATAAGCAAACTAACCAGCGTCACCCTTAACGGTTATACGGTGATCAGTGGTAAAAGGGTTAACTAGGGGGCCATCAAGGGGTTAAAACATTTATTAGATAGTATATGGGGGTCCCTGTCGCTATAAAACACTGACGGCGAACCTAAATATTTACGTCCCTAACTAGCGTCACCAGCGACACTAATACAGCGATCAGAAAAATGATCGCTTAGCGACACTGGCGACAGGGGGTAATCAAGGGGTTAAAACTTTATTAGGGGGGGGTAAGGGGGGTACCCTAGACCTACAGGGGGCTAAACTTTTATTTGGTAATAAACGGCGGGTGCCCTGACACTATAAAAAATAAACAAACTAACCAGCGTCACCCGTAACGGTTATACGGTGATCAGTGGTGAAAGGGTTAACTAGGGGGCAATCAAGGGGTTAAAACATTTATTAGGTAGTATATGGGGGTCCCTGTCGCTATAAAACACTGACGGCGAACCTAAATATTTACGTCCCTAACTAGCGTCACCAGCGACACTAATACAGCGATCAGAAAAATGATCGCTTAGCGACACTGGTGAGGGGGGGTGATCAAGGGGTTAAAACTTTATTAGGGGGGGTAAGGGGGGTACCCTAGACCTACAGGGGGGTAACAGTCACTACCCTAACACTGCTAACTGTCACAAACTGACACTATGCAGTAATCAGGAAAAAAAAAACAAAAAAAAAAAAAAAACCTGCTTGGTGTCAGTTTGTGACAGGGGGGGGGGGGGATCGGGGGGCGATCGGGGGGGGATCGGGGGTGTAATGTATGCCTGGCATGTTCTACTGTATGTGTGTGTGTGTTGGTGCACTTACATGTCATCTCCCCTCGGCGCTGGAACGGAAACTCCCGAGCCGAGGAGAGATGACATCACATCCTCTGCCTCTGTGTACTATACAGAGGCAGGGGATGTTTCTCATTGGCTGGGAGCGATCGCGAGGGGGGGGCCACGATCGGATGGCCTCCCCCTCGTCTCCCATCGCTTCCAACCAAATGCCGACCGCAGCTGGCACCGGGGGGGGGTCCGATCGGACCCCCCACCCGTGGGAAGGCAATCACGTTTCAGGTACGTGATTTTGCCTGCCCGTGCCGCTCTGCTCACGTATATAGGCGTGAGGCGGTCGGCAAGTGGTTAAGCAGGTTTGGGATCGTGGTAAGTGGGTCTGTGAGGAATAGAAGGATGTCATCCGCAAATGCGGCTAGTTTATATGTGCAGTGTTTAATTTGTATTCCTTTGATGTCTGGATTGGAATTAAGGCGACGAAGAAGAGGTTCAAGAGAAAGAATAAAGATTAAAGGGGAGAGTGGGCAGCCCTGACGTGTTCCATTGGACACGGAGAAGGCATCCGACAGGTGACCGTTAACTTTAACTTTTGCAGTGGGACTGGAGTACAAAGCTGAAATGTAATTTAGCATCGTTTGGGGAAGGCCTATAGTTTTAAGTGTTTCTTGCATGTAGTCCCATGCCACCCTGTCGAATGCCTTCTCCGCATCAAGGGAAAGCATAAATCCTTTATTTTTGGTGGATGTAAGCCAATGGTGGATATTGAGCGTTTTGAGCGTGTTATCCCTCGCTTCTCTTCCGGGGACAAAACCTACTTGGTCAAGGCCAATTAGCTGGGGGATTAATGGTAAGATTCGATTTGCTAAGGTTTTTGCAAACCATTTGAGGTCAACATTGAGAAGAGAAATAGGTCTGTAGTTGGTGACTAAGGAATGATCTTTGTCAGGTTTGGGAATTACAGCTATGTGGGCTGAAAGGAGGTCTCTCGGAGGTTCGATTGGTTGTGCGAAAGAATTGAAAGCTTGCAAGAAGGCGGGTATAAGCAATTCTGCGTATGTTTTGTAGTAGCCTGCAGTGAGGCCATCTGGGCCAGGGCTTTTGCCCGTTTTCATCTGTTTTAGAGCCAGTTCAACTTCAGTGTCGGAAAGTGGGGTGTTTAATTCCTGGGCTATGGATTCCGATATAGGGGTTGGGCTGTATTGTTTTAAAAATTCGGATATCATTTGAGCGCGGGTGGGGTCGCCAGGGGGGGGAGTGGGCTTGTCTAGGTTATATAGTTTACTGTAGTATTTTACAAATTGTCGGGCAATATCTGGGGTTTTGTTTAGTTTATTGCCTGCGGGGTCTATGACATGATGGATTGTCGTGTTGGATTTAGATGTTTGTAGGGCCCTGGCTAGCATTTTGCTTGCTTTGTTGCCGAATTCGTAGAATTTTCTCTTAGATAGGATATATTTGCGTTGTATTTGTTTGTCTAGCAGTTCCAGAAGATCCTTTCTGGCTTGTAATAGGTCATTGAAAGTGGTGTGTGCTAGTGATTGTTTGTGTACTCTTTCAAGTTTGCGAATCTTGTCTATCAGATCTGAGTGTTGTTGTCTTCTCTCTTTGTTTCGTTTTGCTGCAGCTGCGAGAAAAGTGCCCCTAATTACGCTCTTGTGTGCTTCCCAGTTAGTTAGTGGGGATGTGTCTTCTGGGTTATTTTCTTTAAAGAAGTTTTGTAAGGTGGAATCTATTGCCACTGTGACGGAGGGATCGGTGAGTAAAGAGGGGTCCAACCTCCAAATTCTCGAGTTTGGTGTTGTTTCGGGGAATTGGAGTGATAAAGAGACAGGGTGGTGGTCCGAGATGGTCATGGGTTCAATGGATGTTTGATGTATCCGATGCAGGTCAAATTGTGATAGAAAAATGTAGTCTAATCTGGAATATCTGGCGTGTGGAGGAGAATAGAAGGTGTAATCTTTTGTATCTGGGTTTACCGTACGCCATGTGTCATGAAGTAGTAGTCTTGTAAGTAGGGATTTGATTTCTCTGAGGGCCTTATAGGAAAGTGCTGAGGCTCCTGTTGATGTGTCTTGGATGGGGTTTAGTGGGACATTAAAGTCGCCTCCTAATACAAGAGTGCCTTCTTTGAAGGTTGTGAGAGCATTTGTTACAGACCTAAAGAAAGGGACTTGGTTCTTGTTTGGTGCGTATATGTTCGCTAATGTTATTGTTTTGTTATGTAGAGTACCTTTTAAGAAAAGATATCTGCCTTCTGCGTCTAGAAGCGAGTCTTTGATCTGGAAGGGGCAGTTTTTTGCAATGAGAATCGAGACTCCTTTCGTTTTGTGTAGAGGGTTTGTGGCATGTAACACTGTTGGGTACTGAGCATTGCATAATTTCGGAATATTATTGGAACGGAAGTGTGTTTCCTGTAAAAATATGATATTAGCTTTCAGTCTGTGCATGGTAAGGAGGAGCTTGGAACGTTTTTCTGGTGTATTGAGTCCCTGAACATTAAGGGATACTATTTTGAGAACTGGTTTATCGTTTGTTATCGTTTGCGGTAACATGTTAACGGTAATTTTTATGTATTCTTACAGCGTGGTGTGGGCTGTGGCAGGAGGATGGATGTGGGGTGGGATAAGATCTGGGTATTAAGGTAAGGGAAGTTTTACAGAGGGGATAGGTATAAGGGCCGGTACTGTGTGGCGTTCTGGGCACCTAGACGGTGTTCCAAGCCACAATTATGTATTCACCGGTAAAATTCAGTGGTTGTAATCTTATAAAAAGGTGTGTAGGGGTTGGGTAAAATATTTTGACCACTGTGTGGGGGTTGGTTTGTCAAGTGAGAGATATGGAGTTTTAAGAAAAAAAAGAGAGAGGAGAAATAGATTCGACCATATTGGTCCATCTCACCAGCAGCCATATGTCATGGGACTGGGGGTACATGTGTGGCAATGGGTGTTAGCGTGTGTAGTGTATATGGAGCAATCACAGATATGTGTTGGCTCCTATGTAGAGAGCGGGTGTGATAAATGCAGTAGGTAGAAGTTTTTAGGTCGTTAAGTAAGGTGGTGGTCGTATAGGGTGTGACTCTGCCTGGGATACCTATGAACTAGCAAGTTGGTGTGTGGGGTTGAGAGAGGGGTACTTGCATATAAGGTAGCATGTAACAGTTGTTTATATCGATCTAAGTTGAGACAATGGGTGACCATTTTGTTTGTGACATTTATGCAGTTCCGATATATCGCATAAGAAAATCATGTGTATGCAGTCAGTTATACCAATTGTTTATAACCAGTAAAATACATTCAAAGTGTATTAACATAAAAGTAGTTTAACCGAATATAACATATTCTACGTAGTTTCTGTGGCTTATTTGTCATCCGTTTGCGAAGAGTATTAGAGTGGTTGATTAATGAGAGTACAGTATTGTCTTTATATGTCTGATGTATGTTGATTAAAGGGGATTGTACGTTGAGCGTCAGTTATAGAGAGAGCATACAATCTATAACCATACATACAATCGATCACAGAAAATACGATGGCAAGTGTAGCGGATAAAGGTATGCATGTCTATATACTTTCTTTTCTATTAATCTACAAGGGTTGATGTCAGTTTGGCAGTAAAACGAGTGTAATATAGTATATCATCAGTTAATGTGTCTCCCAGGGGGTATAGTGGAAAAAGTAGCAGGTGTAAATGATAAAACCTACAAATCTCTAACTCTAGCTGTGGCTAGTGTATTTTGCTATATGTTTCGTGTGATAGGTATTAGATCCGTTAACCTCCCAGTTGTATGTAGGAACGGGAAGCAATGTGTAGCTAGGGGATGTGTGTCTCTGCAGGGTATGTTGTGTTTAACCTTATCTGTCTGTGTAGGATGTGAAGGTGGTGTTAGTATAGGTGTATTGTAAGACGAGGTGTCGGCGGTGTCATGAGATCTGAAAGGGTGGAATGGGAGAGCAGTTGATCGGGGAGAGTAGTGATCGTGTATTTCTCTGTACCATCAGTGGGATATCCTAAGTGTAAGATGTCTGTGTGTATGGTGTTAATTGAATATTAACCCTTTATGTGAAATGAGGCATGTTATAGTACAATAAAGTTCATGTAGGCAGAGCTGGTGTTACATACGTCTCTGTAGATGGGTTTCGGTGGGTAGATAAGCAGTGTTTCGTCCGTCGGATGAGATCAGAGGGGTAAAGCTGGTCTTGGAAGTGTTGAATAGATGACAGTCGTTCAGGTGAAGGGGAAAGTCTTGGTGCAATGTCTCATTCTGTTGTCGGGATTCATCTGTTCCTCCGTTGGTGTCATCTGCGTGTGAATCGAGGGTCCGGTATTTGTCGTTCGGTAAAGCAGGGTAATCGGTCTTCGCAGCGGCTCACAGCACGGGTGGGAGATGCAGTAAGTGTCTCTTTCCTGAAGGGGTGAAGGTTCTTAGCGGTCTCGGCGGGCTCGGCGAGGCAGGGGTGCCGTCATGGGGCTGGATGGTGGGAGACGAGAGTTTGAAGAGGAGTCGGTTCTGGCGGCTGAGGGTGAACGTCTCCTACGGAAGCTGGAATTGAGCGCGTCCATCGGTTCTTCTGCCTGAGGGATTCGATTGGACGGTTGTAAGTCGAATTCCGCATACCAGTTGGGGACGGGGGTGTACGGTATATCTAGCGTACGGCAGAAAGCATCCAATTCTTCTGGAACTCTGAGAAGAGCCGTGCGGCCTTGGTGTGAGGCAGAGAGGCCGAAAGGGAACTTCCAACGATAGCGTATGCCTTTCGCTCTCAAGACCTCCAGCAGAGGGCGTAGATCCTTGCGGTGTCGCAGCGTGATAGCAGAGAGGTCTTGATATATATGGATGGGGTAGCCATCATACTCCAGCGTAGTTTTTTCGCGGGCTTTTTGTAGTAGTTCTTCCTTGACAGAAAAATCATTCACATGACAGATAATGTCCCTTGGAGGATCAGTGTCTCTCCCTTTTGGGCGAAGCGCTCTATGTATGCGCTCCATAGTGATTGGTGTGGGCTCCGGGCGGTCTAGCAGGTGGTTAAAAAGTCCTGTCACTACGGGGAGAATTCGATCTTGATCAACGGATTCGGGTATACCTCTTACCCGCAGGTTATGTCTTCGGCCCCTGTTATCGAGATCTTCAACATGGCGTTGAAGATCTCTTAATTGCATTGTGTGGAAGTCTACTGTATTGTGTATGATCTTCACTGCGGAGTGTTGGCGGGCGGTTTGGTCTTCCACACGCTGTATGCGGCCTGTGATGGCCTGTAGTTCATGACGCAGGTCATTGATCGCGGAGAACAGGGTGTCTTTTATGTCAGCCGCCACTGCCTGCAGGTCCAGGAGGCTCGGTTGTCGGTGAGAGAGCAGAGACGGTTCCTGTAGAGAGCGGTTATGATCTGTTGGAGTTAGGATGATATCGGCAGGAGGTAGAGGCGAGGTTGCGGCGGGTGGATGAGACGCCATTGTAATCCGCTGGGACCGGAAGATCTCCGGGATTGTTTGATTTGAGCGGTTAGCAAGGTCTCTCGGGGATCGGGATCTGCTGTGTGATGTTCCGCGGGAAGATGTTCCCATTATTGAGGGGTGAATGTCGTCCGGGAACCCCGTTAACAGCGAATTGTAGGCTGTGGTGAGAGGGAGCCAGAGGATCAAGCAGCCATCTTCTCTCAAGGCAAACCACGCCCCTTCTATTGTCCAATTTTGGTGAGACGGTGCGATTTTTAGCCTCCGTTTCCTGTTCTTAGCTGACAGGAGTGGCACCCGTGGTGTGGTCTTCTGCAGCTGTAGCCCATCTCCTTCAAAGTTCAATGTGTTGTTCCTTCAGAGATGGTATTCTGCATACCTTGGTTGTAACAAGTGGTTATTTGAGTTACTGTTGCCTTTCTATCATCTTGAACCAGTCTGCCCATTCTCCTCTGACCTCTGACATCAAAAAGGCATTTTCGTCCACACAACTGCCGCTCACTGGATATTTTCTCTTTTTCGGACCAGTCTCTGTAAACCCGAGAGATGGTTGCGTGTGAAACTCCCAGTAGATCAGCGGTTTTTGAAATACTCAGACCAGCCCATCTAGCACCAACAACCATGCCACCTTCAAAGTCACTTAAATCCCCTTTCTTCCCCATTCTGATGCTCGGTTTGAACTTCAGCAAGTCGTCTTCAACACATCCTAAATGCATTGAGTTGCTGCCATGGGATTGGCTGATTAGCAATTTGTGGTACCAAGCAATTTAACAGGTGTACCTAATAAAGTGGGCGGCGAGTGTACGTAGACACACACACACGTGTTCTTGAGCTTTAGGGTGCACACCCCAATGCAATAGGCTCTGCACACCTATGATATGTATTCTAACTCTGATAAATGAGGGGGCTTTGGTTCCCGAAACACATTGGCTATTTTTTACGTGCTGGTTGTGACTTTCCTATCATGAATAAATAATATATGGATATCTGATTGATCATTTGGCACTCAATCCCTTTCGTTCAACTGAGGTCTGTACCTTCTAGCCTACACTGCAAATATTACAATTTTAAAGTGGTTGTAAACCTCAGACATGAAATATGAACAAAACATATCCCTCTATAGTGTGTACTGGTCTCAATTCAGAGCACTAAGTGTCATCTCTGTCTGCTGCTTTATTCCTCTACTATCAGCATGAGTCACTTCTGACAAGTTTTCATGACACCAAGAGACAAATGGTGACAGGGGAGGGATCTCCAGCTGATTGACAACCTCAGCTCTGTTTCTGTGTGCTGTGTGGAAGGGGGTGTGACCCTTCCCTCCAATCAGCTCTCCGAGCTCTTCTCACTGATGTAACTTCAGCTCTCCTCTCCCTGCTTTTCAGAGCTGAGAGATTCTGTGTAGATTCTGCACTTTGAATGAATGTAGAGAAAGACTGCTGCAGATAAACAGGTACAACTTATGTAGGAGGATTTGTTTCATCTCCATGTATCACCTGAGACCGGGGACTTCAATCACTGGGTATATTAAAGTGACACTAAAGGTTCGGGTTTTTAAAAAAAAAAATAACAAACATATTATACTTACCTCCACTGTGCAGCTCGTTTTGCACAGAGTGGCCCCGAACCTCCTCCTCTGGGGTCCCCCGGTGGCTCTCGCGGCTCCTCCCCGCATCAGATAACCCCCTAGGAGAAGCACTCTCCCGGGGGTTTACCTTGAGGGCACGCTCCCGAGTATAGACCCCGAATGCAGGACTCGGCCCCGCCCCCCAGCGCCTGCGTCATTGGATTTGATTCACAGCAGCGGGAGCCAATGGCTGCGCTACTATCAATCTATCCAATCAAGAGCCAAGAAAGCCGGGCAGAGAGAGAGCACGTCCCCGTGGGTCAAGTTCAAAGGTTCAGGTAAGTAAAACGGGGGGGCTGGGGGGCCGGTCACTAACAGGTGTTTTTTCACCTTAATGCATAGGATATATTAACCACCTCAATACTGGGCACTTTCACCCCCTTCCTGCCCAAGCCATTTTTCAGCTTTCAGCGCTGTCACACTTTGAATGACAATTGCGCGGTCATGCAAAACTGTACCCAAATGAAATCTTTATCATTTTTTTCCCCACAAATTGAACTTTTTTTTAGTGGTATTTGATCACCTCTGGTTTTTATTTTTTGCGCTATAAAGAAAAGAAGAGTGACAAGTTTGAAAAAAAACACAATATTTTTTACTTTTTGCTATATTAAATATCCAATTTTTTTTTTAAACAAAATTTTTCCCAGTTTAGGCCGATATGTATTCTTCTACATATTTTTGGTAAAAAAAAATCGCAATAAGCGTATATTGATTGGTTTGTGCAAAAAGTTATAGCATCTACAAAATAGGGGATAGATTTATAGCATTTTTATTATTATTTTTTTTTTTACTAGTAATGGCGGTGATCTGCGATTTTTATCGTGACTGCGATATTGCGGCGGACATATCGGACACCTTTGACACATTTCAGGGACCATTCACATTTATACAGCGATCCGTGTTATAAAAATGCGCTGATTACTTTATAAATGTGACTGGCAGGGAAGGGGTTAACACTAGGGGGCGATCGAGGGGTTAATTATGTTTCCTAAGGACTGATTCTAACTGTAGGGGGAGGGGACTCACAAGGGGAGGAGACCGATCGGTGTTCCTCTGTACTGGGAGCACACCATCGGTCTCCTCGCCCCTGACAGGACATGGATCTGTGTGTTTACACACACAGATCCAGGGTCCTGCTCTGTTACCGGGCAATCGCGGGTGCCCGGCGGACATGGCGGGCCCAGTGACACGGCGGGTGCGCGCGAGTGCCGTCGGCGGCACGCGCCCCCTGGTGGGCCGGGAAGGCGAGGGCATCATATGACGCCCTCCCAGAACAAGAGCCGCGCCGCCTGGCCGTCATATGACAGCCGGCGGGCGGCAAGTGGTTAAGGTGAAAAAACAGGAACCTTTACAACCCCTTAAAGGGTTTACAACCACTTTAAAGGAGAGGTCAAGGCAGCAGAATAAAACCTTTGGTAAAGTAGTACTCCTACCTTTTAAATGTTGCTGCCCCTCGTAATGAAACACAAATCAGAATGTAAAAACGTATTTTGCAGTGACATCATTCACCAACATCCACAGCTATAGGCTTTGTCAGTATGGAAGATTGCATCCCACCAGCCGTACATCACATAGGGGGGGTGGGGCAGGAATTTGGGGTCATGTGATCCCATAGAAAATGAAGCAAAAAAGGAGACACACATGGGCATCCTCACCTTGGGTGCCAAATAGCTTTGTCTTGGCACATCTATGGATATGTTTTTCAAAACACGTCCATTTCCAAAAAATACTCCCACACATGCGCACGAGTAAACGCCAGTGCTGACGGCATTCAATAATAGCAAAGTTTGATTCCTGTCACTACAGTCACTATAGGATTCTACAGTGATGTTGAAGGATGGAATCACTGCTTTTGGGGGGCGCAGTCACCCGATGCTCCCTGATGTGTCAAATGCCAAAGAGTCTCACTGAAGCTGCCACCAGAGAGGTGAGTCTAAAAGTTCTTGCACTGCACGGACCTTACATCTAGATTTATTTTTTAAGTGACTGGGTGGCTTTAAAGTATTTATGAACCCTCACCTTGTAAAACAAGTCATACAGTTTAAAGTATAAGGAAAGCTGAAAACTTTTGTGTATAAAAAAAATGATAAATACCTTTCCTGACAGGCTCCATGGCAGCATACGTGTGGGTTGACCCCGCCTCCATAACTACCCAATAGGACCCCTCCCTATAAATTTCAGCTGTGGGCTCTCAGCCGTGTTCCTTTTTTGTCCTCCTCCGTAGGACCTGATGTTTGGTTCTCCTACCTGAAGACGATGTCCCGCGATCGTATCGGCCGACTGAGGTGATGTCTCATCCCTCCAATAAGCCTTGACTGTTAGCAGGGTATGGAGTGTATTGCAGAGTAAGCGCTGAAGAGCTGGAGTCATTTTTGAATGAAAAGCGCGCACAGGCCGATTGCCTAGCAGTATGCAGGTGGCCATTATCTGCCAAAAGCCCGGTGTGTGTATGGATGTTCCGGCCGAGTCGATCGTAGGTGGTGGTGAGCATATATCGCCTTCATGGCAGCAGTGTATATATTTGTTGTTGTTGTTTTTTCTCTCTGTATGCCTTTTTCAAAATTGCCTATGCAGCGGCTGGTTCCCTGTGCGTTCCAGCCGCCGCTCCCTCTACTTCCGGGTTCTGTCTGCGTTCTGCACAGGCGCAGTTCCGGAACGAAAGCGAGGCCTGGTTTCGCGCATGCGCACGACGACCGTGGGCCTGGCGCGGCCGTGATGTCACGCGGCGCCAATTTTAAAAGCCTGGGGAAGCTTGCAGAGCTCGGGAATGATCGTGGGCATAGCGGCGACTTCCCTGAGCATCTGCAGAGCCTTCCCCAGGTAAGTGCAGTACAGATGGGTCTGTGCTTGCTGTTTTGCTTTCTGGTGTATCTGATTTACTCTGTGTTCACCTGCAGTGATTCCCAGCATCAGCCATGGACTCTTCACTGCCTCCTGGTGGCCAGTCCTCTCGCAGCAGGTAGGATTTGAATGTGTATTTCTTTACTTACCTGCTGGGGGGAAGAGAGCGGAGTGTAGGGCATCATTCTGACTTGTGCCTTTTCTCTCTCTCTATTCCTGTCTTCCTTCTTTCCTTAGCCCTTCTAGGTCTGATCAAAGACAAAGTAGTTCCCGCAGAAGGAGCGGGTCATCTAAATCACACCACCGGCATTCCTCCTCTGGCTCTAGACACCATGGTTCATCCTCTAAGTCTAAAGACCACAGTAGAGGCTCTCCTCACCCCCCCTCATCTCATAGGGGACCGGAGAAAATATGTTGGGGATGCAGGGCCCCAGTTCCTGCCAGCAAGTCTCTCTGTGACCGCTGTTTTTCTAAAGCAGCTAATGAGAGGGAAGGTGCAGACCAACACCTGGAAACTCTAATCAAGCGAGTTGTGAAAGAATCACTGCAGGAGAGAGACGCTGCAAAGCCTCGTGATTCTCCTCAAGATCCACTGATTCCCCTGTCAGAAGAGGGTCCAGTTCCTGAGACGTGGGAGTCTTCTCAACCTAGCCACCAGTCTGCCCCCCCTTCAGATAGTGGGTCAGAAGCAGATGATCCTGGGATGGGCTTTGAATATGCCCTGGTTCCTTCTCTGGTGAAAGCGGTTAAAAACGCTCTGGTTTGGGAAGATCCAGTTATTTCTCCTGCTAAACAGAGAAAGTTTTTCAAACAGCTCAGCAAGGAGCGTCATTATTTTCCTTTCCTCACGGAAGTGGGAGCTATAATTTTTGAAGAATGGGGCAAGATAGATAAAAAAAGCTCTATGCAATCCAAAGTCGCAAAACTATACCCTTTCAAGGAAGAAGAGGTTAAACACCTTGAGTCAGCTCCCTTGGTAGATGCTGCATTAATGAGGCTTGTGAGATATGTGACTCTGCCTCTTGAAGATACAGTCTCATTTAAAGATCCGCTAGAGAGACGGATTGATGCCGACCTAAAAAGGATTTACCTGACAGCAGGCACAGTGTGCAAACCAGCTCTGGCCTTAGCAGCAGTCTCTAAAGCTTTGGAGGCATGGTCAGACAATGTGAACGATTCTCTTAGAGGTATCTCTGAAGAAGCGGCTAAGAGCTCCCCTATTCAGGAAATCAGGCTTGCCTCTGCCTTTCTGGGGGAGGTCTCTATTGACATTGTTCGCCTAGTGGCTCGGGTGATGTTGTCGTCGGTCACCGCCCGTCGGGCCTTGTGGCTGCGACCTTGGTTGGCGGACCCAGCCTCTAAACAGGCTTGGTGCCGTATTCCATTTGAGGGTTCATCCCTCTTCGGCAACAAGCTGGATAGCGCCATTACCCGGGCTACGGGTGGTAAATCGGGGTTCCTCCCTCAAGACAGGCGTTTACAGAATCAAAAACGCACCTTTTCAAGATCGCAGAACACCGACCGTGCAAGGGAAGCACGTAGCTATAGGCCTGGTCGGGAATTTTCTAGATCCTGGAAATCCAGGCAGTCCTCTTTTAAAAAGCCCACAAAAGGGGCTTCCACCAGTAACCAGGACTCCACTAAGTCCTTTTGAAATTGGGCCCGCTCAAACATGTCAGGTGGGGGCTCGTCTGCTCCACTTCCGGCATGTTTGGGCGGCCTCAATTCGGGATTTCTGGACTGTCAAGACAGTGTCCTCAGGCCACACCTGGGTTTTCAACAGCACTCCCAGTCTAAGATTTATACCAACAAATCTTCCAAGTTCAGAAGAGAAGAAACAAGTTCTTTTAGCTTACATAAGCTCTTTATTAGCTCAAAACGCAGCCATTCCTGTTCCAGATGGCGAACGAGGAGAAGGCATGTATTCTCCTCTGTTTCTGGTACAGAAGAAGAACGGCACATGGAGGCCTGTTATAGACCTGACTCATCTCAACCGGTTTATCCGAAAGGAAAAATTCAAGATGGAGTCACTATTAACGATTCAACAATCGGTTCATCTGGGAGATTGGCTGGTGTCGATAGACTTGAAAGACGCCTACTTTCATGTTCCAGTGGCGGCAGACTTCCAAAAGTTCCTTCGCTTTGCTGTAGGCGATCAACACTTACAGTTTACCTGCCTTCCATTTGGTCTCACAACATCACCTCGGGTGTTTTCCAAGGTTCTGCTGGCTGTTGTTGCTCTGCTCCGAGTCAAAGGAGTTCGCCTTCACCACTATCTCGACGACCTCCTCCTTCTAGGCCAGGACAAGGGTCAGCTTCTAAAGCACAGGAGTCTAGTAATTTCCACTCTCCAAGAGTTTGGGTGGCTCCTGAATTTGGAGAAAAGTCACCTGATTCCATCTCAGTCTCTCATATTTCTAGGTGCCCATTTCAACACACTAGAGGGCACCATCTCACTACCAGAGGAGAAGATCGTGGTGATCCGGGACAGGATCCGTTCGACTCTTGCTTCATCTCACCTTTCCGCTCTTCAATGTCTGAAGGTGATCGGCACAATGGCAGCCACCATTCCCATGGTGAAGTGGGCTCAATGGCGCACTCGCCCATTCCAGAAAGGGTTTCTCCAACAGTGGGATTCTCCCAGCAAGAATCAGCTCATCCTTCTCACTCCATCCATGAGAGAGTCTCTCCTTTGGTGGCTCCAGGGGAAAAATCTCCGCAATTGCCATTCGATTCTTCCTATCACATGGGTCACAGTGACCTCAGATGCCAGCAATCGGGGCTGGGGTGCTCATTGCCTGTCAGAAGTGGCCCAGGGCAGATGGATCTCGCCATCTCAGAAGATTGTATCCAACATTTTGGAACTTCGAGCGGCCTTTCAGGCGCTCAGATCCTTCTTCCATCTGATAAAGAACTCCTCAGTGATGCTCCGGTTGGACAACACAACCGCGGTGGCCTATATAAGGAAACAAGGTGGGACTCGCAGCTGGTCCCTCCTAAGGGAAGTGGAGCCAATCATGAACTGGGCTCAGAAGAATCTGTCCAACATTTCGGCAGTCTACATTCCGGGGGTCCAGAATGTTCAGGCGGACTTTCTGTCCCGTGTTCAAATGGACAACAACGAGTGGTCCCTGCACAAAGAGGTGTTCAAGTGGCTCCTGACACTAGGAGTGTCTCCAGAAGTGGATCTGTTTGCATCCCCATGCAACTACAAACTCACCAGGTATTACTCAAGGTTCCGGGATCCCCAAGCATATGGGATAGATGCCCTCACGGATCGGTGGAGGTTCAACAAAGCGTATGCCTTCCCTCCGGTACCTGTGATACTCCAGTTTCTCCGCAGGCTCAGAACAGAGGAAGTGGAAGTCATGGCAGTGATACCGTTTTGGCCCAACAGGCCATGGTTTCCCCTCTTAACTCTCCTCAGTTATCGGGAGTCAATCCCTCTGCCTCTCAGGGCGGATCTTCTGTCCCAAGGTTCTATCCTGCATCCATGCCCTGCTCATCTACATCTCAGGGTTCGGTTTTTGAGAGGGGAAGGCTTGAAGCCTTAGGTTGTCCAGAAGAAGCCATCCCGACGCTTCTGAATGCCAGACGGAAGAGCACTAATAGAGTGTATGAACGTATCTGGTCCAAATTCACAGAGCACATGGCCTCTAGACCTAATCCTTGTGGTTCTCCAAAAGTCCAGGATATCCTCAGCTTTCTGCAAACAGGGTTGGATTTGCCTCTAGCAGTAAGTTCCCTTCGTGTGCAAATATCAGCCATCTCGGCATTCACAGGAATTTCATGGGCTAACCATGCCCTGGTTCGCCAATTCTTCAAGGGTGCTATCAGGCTAAGACCTCAAAGGAAACCGAGATTCCCCAAATGGGATCTTCCCCTTGTTCTAGATTTCCTCTCCACGCTTGGAACAGATCCTGATGATCCTCTATCAGTTAAAGACCTCACACTCAAGACCGTCTTCCTGGTGGCAGTAACTTCAGCCAAGAGAGTGTCTGAAATCAGGAACTTAGGCTCCAAAGAGCCTTTCCTGACCTTTTTTCCGGATAGAGCAGTATTAATTCCCATGTTGGGCTCAAACCCTAAAGTGACATCTATTTTTCACGAAAATCAGGAAATTGTATTGCCTACCTTTAATACAACAGAAGGTCAAGAAGTTCATCCCCTTGATGTGGGACATACTTTGAGTCAATACCTGGAAGCTACGGAATCATTTAGGCAGACGGACTTCCTTTTCATTCTTCTGCAAGGGAAAAATAGAGGAAAACGGGCCTCAATCAGATCCATCTCTGCTTGGATAGTACAGACCATTCAAAGGGCTTATAAAGCGAAGGGCTTGGCTCCTCCAGAGGCAGTAACTACACTCTCAACTCGGAGTATTTCAACCTCGTGGGCGGCTTCTCTTCATGTCGCACCCGAAGTTATATGTAGAGCAGCTTCCTGGTCATCTATCAATACGTTTGTTTCTCACTATTGTGTTGAACCTGCCGCTTTGTCATCCATTAATTTTGGTTTGAAAGTACTGTCAGTGGACAGTGTTAAATAAATTTATTTTCTCGCTCAGCATTGTGCCCACCCGGGTGTGTTTGGCGAGTTATTTCCCACACGTATGCTGCCATGGAGCCTGTCAGGAAAACGGAAAATTTATATCGAATACTTACCGTAATTTTCCTTTCCTGATAGGCTCCATGGCAGCAGGAGTCCCTCCCAATGCTTGGAGTAGGCTAGTTACGAAACACGGCTGAGAGCCCACAGCTGAAATTTATAGGGAGGGGTCCTATTGGGTAGTTATGGAGGCGGGGTCAACCCACACGTATGCTGCCATGGAGCCTATCAGGAAAGGAAAATTACGGTAAGTATTCGATATAAATTTTCAGTTTTTTCCCTCTTTCTTTAGAAGTGATCACATTCCCTATGTTCTCAGCTGCATAAAAGCTGGGGGGGGGGGGGGGAAACAGCAGCACACTGATCTTCCCAATGAATGACTGTGCAGGTGGGAGGGCGTATTAGGACAAGTCTGGTCATTGGAGGAGGGCAAGCTGAGTTCCCAGCATAGCTACAGAACCGACCACACTGTGCTCTCAAGTCTAGTGTGGTTAGTTTTTGATAAGAAATCAGTGGGACTGGCAGGAACACCGGGGATTTCACACAAAGGACGAAAAACAAAGAGAACAGGAGACTTTCTCATACAAGTACATGGTACAGCAGGCACATATCAGGAAGATGAAATATTGGGTGTACATGTTCTTTAAATTTGTGAATTATTTTTGAATCCCTTACTATGTCTCATCTCATCTTTCTAACCAGCTGTAAAACATTCTATAAATTCTAGAACTACATTTACTTTATGATTAAAATTAATCATATTAATATTTATTAATGTAATATTAATAGTACTTTAATATCAATATTTAATAAGTGATAATAATAGTACCGGTCACCTGCAATGAGAAAATTCAATGTAACCTTCCTCTAAGTACTTTGGAGAAGCCCCAGTGGCACGGCAGAAATGGCCAGTTGTAGTAAAGGTTTGAAATGACTTTGTAATAATCTTAATAAGGGTTGCACCAATACCGGTAACGGTGCCGATACAAAGCATTTGCACGAGTATCGGTACTCATACACATTCTTCGATACCTGAAACCTTTACTTTCAGGCTCGGTTCTTTCAGCTGTCAGCGGGATTCCCTCACTGACAGCCGAGATGTAAAAAAATAAACCCGGCAACTAACATTTGTTAAGGAGCAGGGCCGCCTTGTCCTTAAAGCGGACCTTTAGTCATTTTTTCATTTTTCCATCTATTAAATCTTCTGCCCTTGTTGTTTTAACTTTGGATAGTAAAAATAAAAAATTATGCCAGTAAATACCTTATACGGCCCACTTCCTGTTTCTTGCCCAAGGCTTATGACCTCATGCACAGCTCTCTCTCTCACTCTCATGAGAGTTTGCCAGGCAGGGAGGGGGGATGAGTCATAAGAGGGCCAATGAGAGCTGCAGAGCTTGAGGTGTGCCTCTGTGTGTCTGTGTAATTCCAGGAAGTGAACAGGCAGCAGCTTCAGCTGCCCACAGTTAAAATCATTGCAGCCAGACTCAGGGGAGGGAGATTTCTGCGGCATATTTGGCAAGTACAGAATCATAGTATATATAAAATAATATGCAAAGTGGTTGGAGGGAAGCTTCAGAATGGCAAAGATGTTTTTATTACAAATTATGTGAGCAGACTGCAGTTCCTCTGTAGCCTCTGTAACGGTATTCCCAAGTGTGGCTCGGGGTTAAATTTCAGCACCATTAGCGGTAACCCCTAGCCACACTCGGGATTGCATTGCAGGATCCTGGAGCGGTATACTTAACTTGTCCTGAGGATCCTGCGATGTCCTCCTGCGCTGTGTCTGTGGGCTCTGTCCTCCTCCCAAAGCCTCTCTGTGGCGGGCTCCGTTCCCTGCGAGCGCTGCGGTGCACGGGGGCGGAGCTTGGCGGCAAATTCAAAAGACTGTAAAAATCATAACAAATACAGTACTGTATGAAATTATTTCACATCCCTTTTGTCCCCAGTGCTTTGTCCAATGCCCTGCATGCAGTTTTATATGATATATACTGTTCTTTCTGCTTGAAAACTTGAGATTGTCCATAGCAACCAAAAAGTGTCCCTTTATGCCAAAAGTGGTTTTAGATCAGCTAGAAAACAGCGATAGTAAATTAGAACACTTGCAGAATTGAGCGATAGTAAATCGTGGGGAAAATTATTTTATTATTATTATATATTTTTTTAAATTATTTATATTTATTTGTTATATTATAATTTATAATTTTGTGTTTCAAACTTCATCATACCCGGGATATCTACTAGACTCTTGGTGGACAGATTTAAGTGTGTTATTGCTAAGAATTACAGGCCTCCAATATAAAACGCCAAATTTCTATTTCTTGTTCTCTTCTATTTTATAAACTATTAGGGATTAAAACGTTTTTTGTTTGCTTTGTTCATTAATATGTTTACACCTTTAACATATACCGGTATTTACACATTTCACATTAAAAAAAAAAAAGCACAAAACTGAAAAAAAAAAAAAAAAGTTTCATTTGTAAATAACGCTTCAATGCTTTGTAGCATTGCTGACAGCTGACAAAACAAAACAATTGCGGTTGGTATCGGCGAGCACTAAAAAAAAAATAAAAAAGGTACCGGTACTCGTACGTGTTGTAACAAAAATGGTATTGATGCATCCCTAATATTAATCATAAAGTACTATTAATATTACTTATTATAGATTATGAATAGTATTATTACAAAATTATTTCAAAACTTTGCAAACCTGGCCATTTCTGAGGCTTCACCGAAGTCCATTGAGGAAGGTTACGTTGAGTTTGCTCATTGCTGGTGGCGAGTACCATTAATATCACTTCCTAAATATTACATATTAATGTTAAAGTGCTATTAATATTACATGGGTAAAAAAAGGATACTGCGCTATAGGGTAAAAATTCAGAGTGAGCTGCGACTAAAAAGTGCTATACGACACCAAACAGATAAACAAAACAAAAAAGTTACGCTAATCAAATAAAAAAAATAATTGACATGTGCTGGAAATGATAAGTGCCAGAATCACAACAAGTGACACAAAATAAATTGCAAAGACATATAACCAAAGTAAATACTTGAGTGCATCAAACCATATATACCTAAATTAGTGCATCAATGTGCAGATGCGGATGCTGGTTAAATAAAGGAAAATATTGTACAAGAGTCCAATTAGCAATTGTCCATAGAGGGGAAGTGAAGAAAAACGAAGATCAATCCATATATGAAAAAATTGAATCCATAATGCAAAAAATAAATCATAAAAAGTCTAATAATTGATGTAAATTCAAAGGTGATGTGTTGTGAGGTTCCACACTGGAGTGATAAGTGAAGAAGATATAACCTCCACCACAGAAAAATACTGCCCCTTACCAGAAATCATTGGTCCCTTATTACAGGGGACCACACTGGGCGAGTGGCTGTAAGTCCAGCCCCGGATCTCACTGGCAAGCACTGGACTCCTCAGCGTCAGCAGGGGTGGTCAGCAGAAGAATCGGTAATGGGGTAGTATTTTCACCATAAAAAACATAAAGGCTCCACATAGCGTAAATCCTTAAACATTTATTTTAAGTAGAAAAACAAATGAACACTTACAAACGATGGAAGTACATGCGCAAGATAAACATGAAGGAATGAGCCGGCCGGCCTCCACACAGTCCGTAACTTCCGGGACTGGACGTACAGCGGTGACGTCAGAACGTAGCTCCTCCTCCCTACGTCGTTTCATCACTAGCCCGTAACCACGTCTGGTAGTGACGAAACGACGTAGGGAGGAGGAGCTACGTTCTGCCGTCACCGCTGTACGTCCAGTCTCGGAAGTTACGGGCTGTGTGGAAGCCGGCCGGCTCATTCCTTCATGTTTATCTTGCCCATGTACTTCCATCGTTTGTAAGTGTTCATTTGTTTTTCTACTTGAAATAAATGTTTGAGGATTTACGCTATGTGGAGCCTTTATGTTTTTTATGGTGAAAATACTACCCCATTACCGATTCTTCTGCTGACCACCCCTGCTGACGCTGAGGAGTCCAGTGCTTGCCAGTGAGATCCGGGGCTGGAGTTGCAGCCACTCGCCCAGTGTGGTCCCCTGTAATAAGGGACCAATGATTTCTGGTAAGCGGCATTATTTTCCTGTGGTGGAGGTTATATCTTTTTCACTTATCACTCCAGTGTGGAACCTCACAACACATCACCTTTGAATTTACATCAATTATTAGACTTTTTATGATTTATTTTTAGCATTATGGATTCAATTTTTTCATATATGGATTGATCTTCGTTTTTCTTCACTTCACCTCTATGGAAAATTGCTAATTGGACTCTTGTACAATATTTTCCTTTATTTAACCAGCATCCGTATCTGCACATTGATGCACTAATTTTACTAATTTTACTACTTTGGTTATATGTCTTTGCAATTTATTTTGTGTCACTTGTTGTGATTCTGGCACTTATCATTTCCAGCACATGTCAATTATTTTTTATTTGATTAGCGCAACTTTTTTTATTAATATTACATAAACGACTTCTATTTTTAAATATTATGATTAATATTATTACAAAATTCTTTCCAAACTTTACCACAGCTGGCCATTTCTGGGGCTTCACTGAAGTCCATTGAGGAAGGTTACGTTGAGTTTGCTCATTGCTGGTGACGACTACTATTATTATTACTTCTTAAATATTACATATTAATGTTAAAGTGCTATTAATATTACATAAACTACTTTTATTTTTAAATATTATGATTAATATTATTACAAAATTAATTCAAAACTTTGTACAGCTGGCCATTTCTGGGGCTTCACCGAAGTCCATAGAGGAAGGTTACTTTGAGTTTGCTCATTGCTGGTGACGAGTACTATTAATATTACTTGTTATATATTACATAATAATGTTAAAGTGCTATTAATATTACAAAAACTACTTACTTTTATTTTTAAATATTATAATTTATATTATTACAAAAATTCTTTCCAAACTTTACCACAGCTGGCCATTTCTGCCGTGCCACTGGGGCTTCACCGAAGTCCTTAGAGGAAGGTTACTTTGAGTTTGCTCGCTGTCGGTGACGTAATGACCATGGCTTTTATCAGCAAGTCTAGAAAGAAATTTGAAGACTCACTTGAGCGTGAAAATACATTGCACTATCGGTTTGTTATAGTTAACAACTGTTCCCTCATTGTCAGTGTGGCATTCGTATTAAAATAATCAAATCAGCTTTATCCAGGATTTAAATGGACCCTCTGCGAGGGCCCCCCCATGCCTGCCGTCATTTCCAAGGTGCACAGTTGCTTTTTAAGCCATTAGCTGAGGCTATTCTTGTAGCCCCAATGTGCCCCAACATACAGCTCTTGTAAAGTTTTAGTGCCAGTGAATAGGCTGGAGTCCAGGCGTCATTAGGTATGAGAAATGAGGAATACATGGCTGTTCAGGGGGAATTTCACAGACCATTGATCACAGGCTGCTCCAGTGGCTTCTAACACCAGCTGCAAGGCTCGTGCGGCCCAGCGAAAACAAAAGCACAAAGCTTGGCGCTAAGAAAATGTTGACAGCTTGTTGGTAGTGGCAGAGACGAGCTGTGTGAGGCTTGGCACAATAACAACATGTGGAAATACAAACAGATTTTTGTAAGACTTTTTTTATTTTTTTTTTATTTTAGACTGGTTGGATTTGGTTATCTTTATTGGATAAACAGAAAAAAAAATATTTATTTTCTCAGTATAGTTTAGGAAGTTGCAAAAAATGTAAGAATATTCGCGTAGAGGAAAAGTTAATTTATTTTGTCCTCTTTGATAATATGGTTGGTTTAAACAAAAATTGAGTCCTGGTGTTTAATGCAATCTATGTGTGACCATGACATTTGCACTTGTAGTCATTTTCTTTTTTTACCTATCAGGGGTTACATAAAATGATTCACATCAGTCACTGTCACAGAGAAGCTTACAGTCCAATGCTCGTAGCGCGGTAATACACATTTACATTCTAAATTGCTGGTTCCTGTGCCGGGTGGCCAGGGCAAGCCAGGTAAAAATGAACAATTACGGTAAATCATTAATTATTTATGATCTCTAGCTCCATGCCCCATACTGGTGATACATTACTAAACATCCTAACTTTGAGAGTCACCAGTCAACACTTGTAGCTCTCAACCTGAGCGCCATGCCCCACACTGGGGATACGTTACTATTCATCCTAAATTTGAGAGTCTCCAATCAACACCTGTAGCTTTCGACCCCAGCTGTCTCTTACAGCTCTGGTCCTCAGTTGGGAACCAATCAGAGAGATTCATGTGATCAATATGCTAAATATAATACAGGCTCTATTAATAAAATGCGGCTTAAGCCTGCAGATGTCACTTCAGTCTGAAGGTGGCAGTGTTCACCTGTTTAAGACTGTAATTGTCAGATACAATTATAGAAGTAAAATAATAATAATATAATATGCCATTATTAAAATATATTGCCAACCTACCAGACTGAAATTTACTGACGTGACACACAAAATGTACTGGCACAGCCATGTTTTTACTGGCATAGCCAAAAGTTACAAAATGGCAGTTTTAAATGCAAATTTCAGTTTTTATTCTACAAACAAGTACAATATGTAATTAGCAAAGTGATCTAAGGTAGATATTAAGGCAAAAACATCTTTCTTATTTTATTCTCGATATAGTAAATAAGTAGCTCAGGGACAGGAATCGAGAGGGCAAGAAATTAAAATGGGCGGCACACACACATGAAATTGACCCTCACAGTGACACTGACAGCAGTGTGCAGCAGCACAGATGATGATGGCACCTCCCCAACATGACACGTCCCCTCCTGTGTCACAGTGACCCTCTCTCTCCATGCCAGGTGGTCCGTGCAGTCCACTCCCGACTTGTCTTCCTCCCGTTCCATAGACCTGCACATGAGGCTCCGGCTGCTCTGTTCCTTTGCACCATGACTTCACGTGACACACTGCCGGCACAGTCCTGTAGCAGGCACATGGATGGTCTCGGCCAAGCGTCACAGCAAAATACTGGCGGTTGGCAACACTGATATATATATATATGCTGTATATATCATTATGAAAATTTGTCATAGCATGGTTATCATGCTTCCTAATTTCGTTAGGCCAAAAAAGAATTAAACTGTCTTCTGCTAGATAAAGGAGAAGATTGGGGTTGATAAAGAAACAAACATGCATACTCATCTCCATGCTGCAGCATCGGTCTGATGCTGCAGTTGTCCCTCACTGGTCTTAGCAATCACATGACCACTGATTATGTCAGTCATTTTTAAAGGGACTGTATAGAGCATAAATATGGGTGCACTGATTTGTAAAAAGGTTGTAATGGCAGTGACCTGTAGCAGTCTTATGTAAGATGTCTGTGGTTTCTGACCATCTATGCCCAATCTCCAAACATTCCTGTGACATTTTCACGGCCTCTGACCATGTCTCCTTTTACATTTTACATTTACATTTACATTGCATTTTACATAGTTCATACTTGAAGCCCCCTGCATCAGGTAAGTTGCCATGCAGGCCAAAACAACAGGTTTACTTAACTAAAGCCCCCATTTTGCATATACTCACCTTCCTATTGCTTACCTGCTGCTCCATTTGGATGGCAGGTATAAAGTGATGCATAGTACTGTACTTCAAAGTATAGGGAGACATTTGATTCACATCTCTTCCTCCCATAATGCATGAGGTGAGGCAACAGAATAGTCACGTGGGGATGAGAGAGTCCCTAAATCAGGGCTTAGTTACTGTTTAGTTACTGCAAATGAACAGAACTTGAGAAGAGTAATGGAATGGTAAGTATAAGTAGGGGGAAGGGGAAGCCCGTTTAGTGACCACAACCACTTTTAAGTGGCCCCAAAGTTTAAAAGTTAACAATACATAACTGAATATTTGTCCCCAAAAGCCTAAAGGAGCAATAGGTTGTGCAAAAAAGTAAAGAACAATAGAAAATAATTCCAGCCTTTTCAGGTTACAAGGAGCCTAGATGTTCTAGGTGCATCTTGAGAGATCAATGTCATCTTTCTTTGCCCCCCTTAATCCATCCAGCTCTGGATTGAAGAAGGACAGGGACACTGATCTCCCAAAATGCAGCCTATACACATTGGGGTTGATTTACCCAGACTGGTTAGTGCAAAATTTTGCTGTGCTTGGTAGCCAGTCAGCTTCTAACTTCAGTTTGTTCAATTAAACTTTGACAACAAAAAAACTGGAAGCTAATTGGTTTTCTATGCAGAGCTGCACCAGATTGTGCACTCTCCAGTTTTAGTAAATCAACCCCATTGCGACCACAAAAGTACTGTGAATGCAATTTTTTTTAATAGTTTTTTTATCTTTACAATGTACAATCTGCAGCACATTTTGCAACAACACTGGGCACCCTACAGGACTACATTGCTTATTTTTAGCTGTTAGGACCATTTTACATCTTAAAAAAAGAAATATGAGCCACTAAAGGCAAGCTATAATGTATTTGTGTCATTTTATGTTCTTTTTTTGTTTCATATCTGGTTTTTACTTTTTAGAAACAATCTTAAGTAACAAATACATTTTTATTACAAGATAAAGGATTCCCAAAGCACTGTGTAGAAGTTTAGGAGACAGCATAGCAGATGCCATCTAAGGCACTGCTATGTCTGATTGAAACATCAGCTGGATGATAACTGAGAAGCCTCTGCTTATGAGTCATCACCTGCGTAATAATATTTCAGCTAAAGCTACAGAGCTCTGCTAATAACAGGTGTTTTGGAATCATGGAGCATCTAAAACATGAAAAGATATCTAAAGCTGTACCTGCTGGTGCGAAAAAAATGCAAAATTTGTATAAGCATCATTTCATTAGAGAAAGAAGAATATTCTGTATATTTTTATTTAATTTTTTTAGTCTGACCATAAAATTCTGTATAAAACCACTTTACATTCACTTTAAAGAACAGGTTCACTTAAAAATAACAACTTCCAATGGACTTGAATGGGACCTTATTCCAATGGTACAGTCTATCAAATCTATGGGTAGTTACTGTGCAGACGTGGACGGTGCTGTAAACACTACCGTTCCGAAAGGAAAAAGATAAGTTGGCATCTGGGTGGAAGGAATTTGGCCTAAAATGTTAGGGGGCTTAGGGATTTTTATTTTAAAGTGAACCTATCCTTTAGTAAGTGGCAAGTCACTGGTTTGCTACATTACATTACAGGCTCAACACTAATGTCTTCTCTTCAGATCACCTTTTTTTGAAACATTTTCCTATGCATAGAAAAAGTATTTGCTTTTATTTATTACAGGTACTTATATAGCTCTGTCAATTTACACAGGACTTTACACACACACACACATATATATATATATATATATATATATATATATATATATATATATATATATATATATATATATATATATATATATATATTATATATATATATATATATATATATATATATATATATATTGTACATTCACATCAGTCCCTATCCCAGGAAGCTTGCAATCTAAGGTCCCTAACTCACATCCTTACATATACTAGGGCCAATTTAGACTGGAGCCAATTAACCTACCAGCATGTCTTTGGAGTGTAGGAGGAAACTGGAGTACCCGGAGGAAACCCACACAGGCACAAGTACCAGGCAGGTGTCGTGGTTGGGGTTCGAACTGGCGACCCAAATGCTTTTGGATTTTAGGTCCACTTTTAGCAAGTTTTGATATTGCCCAGATTTCAGTGTGGTAGAAAACCCTTTTCCAATTCTGCTGGCAGGAAGCTTCAATTAAAAAAAGGCATAGAAACACTCCAAGTGTAATTATGTATATACACTGACTTATTCACATGCCAAATGTGATTGAATCATAAATAGGATTATCCAGAGGAAGGCAAAGAAAAACTAATAAAGCCTCATCCAATTTGCTGCAACAGGAAAAAATTCAATCTTACCTATGCCCAAGAGCAATTGAATACCACACGGGAGTATTATTCTACAAAGTATACCTTATAAATATAATAGAGGTCATTTTGGTACATATTTTTTGCTCAGAAGGTGGAATTACATAATAATAAACACCTCCATTCTGCACCATTCAGCCTCTCCAGGTTAAATCCACCTATCGTATTTTTTCACTCTTCACCTGATGCCATCATTAGTCCATAGCTCATCTATTGCCTTGGCACACAACCAGGCCAGGCGGCGATTTAAGCACCAGGAAATTTAACGATACGTCTTTTCTGGCAGCGGCATCAGTCCCGGATCACGGCACAAAGCACAAAGTGTCCAGCAATAGCCTCTCCAATTCCTTAATAGCTTGCCAATTAGAGACGAGAATGGCACATGTCTAGGAAAACAAAAAGCTTGTCATTGCATACATTATGCTTGGCACAGAGAAATGGATTTGTCCTATTACCTCCCCCACTATTTGCTTTGGTGTCAGAGCCAGCAGTAAAGTGCCGGGTGGCAAGTGCCAAATTAACATCTTTATGTGTGTCCTTGAACCACACTAGGCTCGGGGCTTTCATGTCGTAATGATGGCAAGCCCCACACAGTCTCATGGTTCATGCCACTCGATACCAAGGTGATAAATAGGCAAATATTATTATTATTGATGATTGTTAAAGCTTTCTCCAGGCAAGCAAACCAATTCAACCCTCGTCAAAGTCCCTTCTGTGTGCCTTATAAATATTTCAATTTTATTTTTTAATTGCCTTTTTAGACCCAGTGACCTTATCATTGGGTCATGTGCTCTACCACCAGTGAGAAGGGTCAGCAAGGCACCCTATGTGTTCAAACATTCCTCTTGGGTTTTTTTTTGCAGCCTTCCTCATATACCACACCATTTATTGACTATAAAAACACAATATTATTGGTATGGTATATGATGAAGACTGAAATAATGGAGACGAGCAGCATTTACTCTACTGACTGGTGGCATCTTATGTGTTTTCCTTCTGATGTAAGTCCACTCTGCCAGACTACAACTAGGCATTACCTGTAATATTGTGGGCTGGCATATGCAGTGAATGCATAGGCAGTGATAAGGCAGTAGAGATATCATTGCTGCAGCATCAATACCTGCCACGGACCAGTGCCGTAATGATTAATCCCCTGTGGTCTAGAGGAAGAAAAGTAAGAAAAAGAAGGAAGGGCATCGTTAAAAGTGCTGGATGATGCTGGATGTCATTCAACATCTATAGGCTGAACAAGGATTTCACAAAGCAGATTATAAGTGCAATTATCCGTAGAAATGACAATAAACAGCACAAATATTAAAACTAGGATCCTTCTTGTGAAACTTGGGCTGGTTTGTTTCGGCACAGATTCTCACTTTTGGGTTGAATTTTAGATATGCACACACAAATGTAATCTTCAACTGAAATTTGATTATTTCATCCTTTCTTTTGATGCTTGTTAGACATGAAAAAGCTGGCTCACGTGTGTCAGAAGTGTCGCTGCTTTTCTAGGAATAGCAAGATACTCTTCTTTTATAGAAATTCAGAATTTATTCAGGGGCAGGTGTGTAAATTTCATCTTGAGGGTACGATCAGACTGCAGTTAACAAAGTTCTTCCAGTTACTAGGCATGTGCAATTCGTTTCGTTCCGAATTCGTATTTTAACAAATTATATCCGAATTAACGAAAACCCGTTTAACGAATTTTTTCAGAATATTCGTAAATTCGATCAAATTGGACATTCGTAAATTCGGGCATTCGTACATTCGTAAGTTACATTCGTACATTCGTGCATTTGTACATTAGTAAATTAGTGAATTCGTAAATTTGTAAATTCGAAAATTCGGAAATCTGAAATAATAGTTAACTAATAATAACTTAACTATTAGTAATTACTAGTAACTTTTAATTTATAGGTATTGTAATTTCCTTTTAAATTTGGCTGTTAGTGAACGTAACACATACAAATTTATCCCAAGTTATGAATGATCTGAAAAAAAACGGAATGGAACGTAATGAATTAATAATAATAAATAACAATAATAATAATAACAACGTTTTATTATTATTATTGATTATAAATTTGTTCCGTTCCATTTGTTTAGATGCAGCATTAGTTTTGGATAATTCGTAACTTCGGTTAAATTTGTATTTGTTCCGTTCACTGACAGTCAAGTTTGAAAGGAAATTACAATACCTATAATTTAATAGTTGGTTACTATTTCAGATTTTTGAATTTTCGCTTTTTTGGATTTTCAAACTTCGAATTTACAAATTTCCGAATTTTCTAATTGACAAATGTACGATTTTACGAATGTACGAATTTACGAATTTACGAATGTACAAATGTAAAAACGTACGAATGTACGAATGAAGGAATGTTCGAATTACGAATGTACGAATGAACGCATTTACGAATTTACGAATGAACAAATTTACGAATCGTGATCATAACGAACGACCCGAAAAACGTAAAAAATAATAAACTAATGAAACGAAAACGAAAATGAACGAATTTTTTTGGCTGTGCACATGTCTACCAGTTACCTCAAAGTCAAGTTCTCAGATTGAGCAGAAGACCCAGAGAAAGGGTCCCTCACCCAACCATACATTGGTGTTGAAAGGGAAGGAAAATAATGCTCAGTTTGGTTCTCCACGTGGTTTTCAATTAGACTTGAAATGTGCTGATAGCCTTCTTCACTTTCAAACCCAAGCAAAAGGGGAAATATCTCAAGATTTTCATGTGCAGGATGTTTTATCCCAAGGATGCAGTTGCCTTTTAAATCAAAGAATATTGTGGCATGAAGTTTTTTCTCCAGTGCCTTTCTGAGACGTATTCAACTGGTTCATGTAATGAAAAATGTCAGCTAAGTAGGCAACATTTCTGCAGCTATTTTCATCCTCAAAGCGCTCAGCCAAATGTGGCCTTATTATTTCCTTGAAAGTACTTCTTCAATTCTTCTTTCAGCTCACACTAATGAGAACTTGTCCTCTGCTGAGCCACATGATTTCTGTATGCAGCAGTAGACTTTTGTGCTCTTTGTTCATGTTTTCACAGTTTCTTTGAACATTCTTGAGTTTAATAAAGTTAACTGTTTTTTGTATGCCAACTATTTGTAGTAAGGTGCTTTTTTAAATTTTGATAGAGCCATTGCTGTATTTGTAAGTTGTTTGCCACAGACAAGGATCAATGGATTGGGACAATTTGGATCACCTGTTCATGTAAAACCCATGGATCGCGTTTATTGTGAAGACAGAGGTTTTTTTGTGTCCAATATTGTATTTTTCTTTAATAGTGGAGCATCACTGGCACATTGAATGCTCAAACAAGAGCCCTTCTATTGATCAGCAACTGTTTGCCTAATGAAGGGGTTGATTCATAGCTTTGAACCTTTGCATCTTTAGTGATGTTGTCTGAGCATGCAATGTGTCAGTGATGATCCATTATTAAAGATTTCTACTAGTAGCGCCATCCACTTTCTCGCTGTAGCACTCGGTTCACATAGGCCACTTTAACTGTTTGGAGTACACCCTGTGGAAATTATTTATGGAAAATGAATGGAAATGAATTATGGAAATTAAAAATGGAAACATTTAGTGAATGGAAATTGCCCACAATGCAACAGGACAGCCAGAAGATCCTTTCCAGCTTCCAACGGGCACTCTTCAGTGAGCTCTCCAGACTAGGTCCTTAGGTGAAATCCTTTTATTAGCTCCAGAAAAGGACTTTTAGAAGTAGGCCCCCCAGCTTTGCCACAGCTGGGACCTCCATGAACATGCAGCAACCTCCAGCAGTCTGCCGAGAGGGGTAGAACTCTACTGGGAACTCCTTCAGTAGAATAAGAAGAACCCCTGCTCCAGGCCTCAGTTTATGTATGTGCTGTCCAGCCATCTACTGGACCCGCCTCCTCAGGGATTGGCTGAAGCACAATAAATATTCAGGCTGCCCATTTGCTTTGCCCAACCCCCTATGTTCCAGAAGCAGTGAAGAGCAATCAAATCTGCAGCCTATGAGATCCCAAACATCCAAAAGCAATCAACACCTACTCCACTGATTACATGGAGAGCCAAAAGTAACTACATTTGCCTAACATCCTAGCAACCTAACTAGAAGGGTGCTACAACAGATAACACTAATGGGGCGTACACACGGTCGGACTTTTCACCTGCAAAAGTCCGACGGACGCCGCCGGACCAAGTCCGATGGACAATCCGACCGTGTGTGGTCTCCATCAGACTTCCGACGGACCGTTTCGGTCGGAAATCCGACGACGTACTTTAGATTTGAAACTTGCTTCAAATCTTTACGTCGTAACTCCGCCGGACTCAGTTCCTGACGGAAAGCCCGTTCGTCTGTATGCTGGTCCGACGGACCAGATACGACGGAGGAGCAGGTTACTGCATCTCGCGCTCGCTGCAATAGGAAAAACAAATTTTCCCATTGCGGCGAGCACAGGGGGCATCCCAGGCCCTTAGGTCTGGCATGGAACTTTAAGGGGAACCCCCTACGCCGAAAAACCGGCGTGGGGGTCCCCCCAAAATCCATACCAGACCCCGATCCGAGCACGCAGCCCGGCCAGTCAGGAAAGGGGGTGGTCGACCACGCCCCCTAAAACGTCACAGTCCCAGCATGCCCAGGGACTGTGACATCATATGGGGGCGGGGTCTCCACCTATATAAGTCACAACGGAGCCCTCAGAGACCAGTCCAGCCGGAGAGAGCGACGTGTCAACATCTGGGGGAAGAGAAGAGAAGACAAGAAGCCCAGAAGCCCAGAAGCCCGGACCTCCGCTGGCAATAGAGCTACCTGAAGACAGCGGAGGGGCCGGCCGAAGACCTGGGACACCGGGAGAAGAGGCCGGAGAGAGCGTAGTGTCAACATCTGGAGAAGACAAGAAGTCTGGACCTCCCCTGGCAATAGAGCTACCTGAAGACAGCGGAGGGGCCGGCCGAAGAACTGGAACACCGGGAGAAGAGGCCGGAGAGAGCGGAGAAGAACCAACCGGACGCTGGGAGAAGATGAACCGGAGGGACCCCCGAAGACAGAAGAAGACCCCCCCCGGAGCTGTTTAATAAATTATTTTAAAAACCTGTGTTGTGTTTTATTATTGACACTTTTTACCTAGGTGAATGGGTAGGGGTACCCCACACTCATTCACATAGGGTGGGGGGGGCCGGGATCTGGGGGCCCTCTTATTATAGGGGGCTCCCGTATTCCGATAAGCCCCCCGCCCGCAGACCCCGACAACCAACGGCCAGGGTTGTCGGGAAGAGGCCCTTGTCCTCATCAACATGGGGACAAGGTGCTTTGGGGTGGGGGGGCACTGCAAGGCGCCCCTTCCCCCAAAGCACCCCCCCATGTTGAGGGCACGCGGCCTGGTACGGTTCTGGAGGGGGGGGGGCGCTCGCTCGTCCCCACCCCCTTTCCTGACCGGCCGGGCTGCGTGCTCGGATCGGGGTCTGGTATGGATTTTGGGGGGACCCCCACGCCGGTTTTTCGGCGTAGGGGTTCCCCTTAAAGTTCCATACCAGACTTAAGGGCCTGGGATGCCTGCGACGGGGCTCGCAAGGTTTCAATCTCGCCAAAAAAAGCGGCAAGATTGAATTTCTTTTCTAGTCCCGTCGTACCCGAGTCACGTTCAAAATGAACGGACTTGTCCGTGTGTGGGAAAGTCCGTTCATTCTGAAAGTCCGGCGGAAGTCCGTCGGGAAGACCGGATTCCGGAAAGTCCGGCCGTGTGTAGGCACGTCCGGCCGTTCAGAAAGTCCGGCGGTAGTCCGCCGGAAGTCTGGCGGCAAGTACGTCGGACCTAGCTTTCTAGAAAGTCCGACCGTGTGTTTGCCCCATTACTATTCATCAGTGAAATGATTGGTTCTCAGTGCAAATCTCTACATTAATTCTCAGTGTAAAACCCACATTAGTTCTCAGTGCAGAACTCAGCACTGGTGCTCAGTGCTAAAGGTACATCGTCGCAGCTCATGATATAGAAAGTACACTGCTATTTTCCAGGAGCAATTCCAGACATAAAGTACTTTTTTCCAGGGCTTTGCTTTGGCTCAATTTCCATTTCTTAAAGATTCTTGTGTGATAGAAAAACTTCACTTTTTGACCTCAGATACACATAAATATTATTTAAAAGCAATATAAACCCTCCTACCTATCATGGAATTTACTGACAGAGCCACAATTTTTACTGACACCACAAAAAAATACCCTTAATTACAGTTTTCAGTGCTAAACAGTGCAAATATCAATATTTAAACTATAAACACATAGCTAGTGCCAATAGCAATGTGTTTAAGTTAAACAAATGTCAAAAAACATATTTCCCAATTTACATGAAGGTCAGGTTACTATAACCCAGAAAGCACAGGGAGTTCCCCCTTACATCAGAGTCTGCAGGATTCCCACTTACAGTAAAAGGGAACTCCTATGTAAAGGGGAACACCACAGATCATGATCTAAGGGGGAACTCTGATGTAAGGGGGGCTCTGGTGACTAGAGACCATCTTACTCAGAGTGAATACACTAAGGTAATGGGGTTACTAATATAGGGGAAACCTTTATATTGGTGCCCCCTTATATTAGCACCCCCCCCAGACCGGCCTGGGGGCGCTGTCACTGACCTCCTCTCAGGTGCACCGTGCAGGGCTCAGTCAGACGGCTCCAGCTTGGCAGCTCTGTTTTTTTTCTATAGTCTCCTCTCCACAGTCCACACACATCTGACTCCTCCTATGACCCCCATACCGGTGGTGCTCCCACTCTTGACTCCTCTCCAGACTCCCCCATAGAGACTGCAGACATGATAAAAGACAAGAGATGGCCAGAGGCTGCAGACATGAAACAGGAGGTGAACAGAGGCTGCGGACATGATACAGGAGGTGGACAGAGGCTGCAGACATGATGAAAGACAAGAAATGGTCCGAGGCTTCGGACATGATACAGGAGGTGAATAGAGGCTGTGGACATAATCCAGGAGGTGGACAGAGGCTGCGGACATGATACAGGAGGTGGACAGAGGCTGTGCACATGATCCAGGAGGTGGACAGAGGCTGTGGGCATGATACAGGAGGTAGAGAGAGGATGCAGATATGATCCAGGAGGTGGACAGAGGCTGCGGACTTAATCCAGGAGGTGGACAGAGGCTGCAGACATGATGAAAGACAAGAAATGGTCAGAGGCTTCGGACATGATACGGGAGGTGGTAAGAGACTGCGGACATGATACAGGAGGTGGACAAAGGCTAAGGACATGATACAGGAGGTGGACAGAGACTGTGGATATGATACGGGAGGTGGACAGAGGCTGTGGACATGGTAGTGTCCTCGGCCTCTCACAGTAGCTTCCTCCTCTGTCCACCATCATATTACCTCTCCACATCAGTGTGTCCTCCTCCTGTGCCCCTTTCACCTCTCCACAGGGCAGCACATCAGTGTCCTTCTCTGTCTCTGCACAGCTTCCCCCCACCCCAGTAATGTCCTCCTCTGCCCCCTTTTTGCTATCCCTCCACACACAGTGTCATTCTCCTCACCCCTCCTCGGCTCCTCCTCTGCTGTGGCGAGTGCATGAGGCGCTGCCACGACACCGCCAAGAACAAGTGGACTGGCTTCTTATAAAAAATGGCGCCAAGCGGCACCATTACATTACTGCGCATGCGCCGCCTGGCCGAGCGTGCATGGGTAGTTGCATGGTCAGCTCATGGCCATCTTTTTTACGGGGGCACCACTGCTTGTAACGGACATTTATGGGCAGTCCGAAAATGGGCTTTAATTTACGGGCTGCCTGTAAATAATGGTCAGTTGGCAACGCTGTACCTGCATCTCGATCATGTAGTCGTATGATGCTACTTGTTGCACATCCTATAGTAGAGTAAATCTTCACAATCTGGTGTCGCTCATATAGTAGAAGTGTGGCATAATAGAACATTTATTGCATGATCCATAAATGACATACAGGTGGTAAATGTTGGTAGATTTTTTTTTTTCTCATGTATAGTAATAGTATACATGGCATTAATGAGATTAAGACAACACAGAAAACCCATGCTGGCAAATTAGTGCTGTATAAGTGACCCCAGCTAGGGCTGCTTATTGTGATTCTTATTGCGGTGGAGGAGGTAGTTAATCATTTTGAAAAAAAATGTTGCCTCACTATTGTACTTACCTGCTGCTGGCTTTGTAAACAGCTCTTCCCATCACACGCCGATCTCTTCTGTGGCATCATTCAATGGTTGTTTCTCATTGGTTTAAAGTAGACACTACTTCTATTGTGAAAAAAAAAAAAAAGTAGACAATACTGCACTTGGCCATTAGGCGGAGCTAAGTATCATATGAAATGATATTAATGCCACCTACAGTCCAAATGTGGTATTTTCCAGTGTAAATCAATGGAAAAAAAAAACAGCACAGGAAATACCCTAAAAACGCAAATTTTTTGCCGCATTCACATACCATAAATGTGCATTATTACTGGGCGAATTGCTATACCATTTTTTTTTGTTAAATAAATATACACCTCTGGGCAAAAGCAGCCTTAGCATGTCAGCACATGACAATGTGTGCGCTGCAGTGCACAGTATTGTGGTATTAAGGGGGGCCCTAATGTGGCATTTTTTGAGCACGTTAAATGTCATGTTTTTAATTGGGGGGAGGGGGGGGGGGGTCTAATGAATAAGCATTGAAATAAAAGGTTTGTGTTAACAGGCAGAAGTACTCCTTAATCAAAAATACCCAAGCGGGAGAATCTGTGCATTCTACAGATCAATATATATACTGTAATCATGAAGAATAAATTAAACCTGCTTTTAAATTTACAAAAATTAACTTAACAGCAGATTTTCTTTACATTTTTGCAATCAGGTGGAAATAGACAATTAAAGTCATCATGGTATTTCTTGCTGTCATTGTATATAACAGAGGGTTTGTAACATTGACGGTCTCACTTGGTCTCTTGGTAACTACAAGGTTAATCGGATTACAGGATTGAGATAGCTAGTGGCTGTATCAGATAAAGGAACAGGTGCCTGTCAGCTGCCAAACATGACCTTACCCCCTCTAGTGGTAATTATAAGTAATACAGCCTCATCTATAGTCATCCTGTTACAACCGTTACTAATACAGGAAAAATAGGAACAATATTACAATACTGAAATCAGATCATGTCACAGTTTAGAGTTGTTTAACCATTTGACTACCGGAGCATTTTTGAATTTTTCACACACGTTAAAATCTGAATGTTTTTTTGGATAGAAATTACTTTAAACAATTATATTTTGTTAATAAAAAATATGTTTTACTCTCCAGAGGCCCTCGAGAAAAAAAGAATGAGGGTAGTTGAATTTTTTGTGTCACACAATATTTGTACAGCTGTTTATCAAATAAATATTTTCAGGAAATAATAGACTAAAATGAATTTTAGTGCAAACACAACATTATACCCATTTTGCTAAAAATATAAATGATGGGGTTGCATACATTAAATACACACCAAACATGTCAACCCATACAATTGCACGTACAATGAAACCGAAAAAAATATATGATAACTGAAAATCTCCTTAGGCGACACTTTAAAAACCTTTACATTGTAGCGTTAATCATGAATGATGACCCCAGAATTATTGTTCTCACTCATTGACAGCGATAACTCACATGTGTGGTGCAATTTATGTTTATATGCATGCCCTTGCATTTGGATACGTACAAAGGTGCTTTAAATTTTTTTTTTTTTTACTATTTTTTTTAATTTTGTTACAATTGTTTAAAACTCTTTTTCATTTATTTCATTTTACTGCTATCACAAGGAGCTATGAAGCCCTTTATGTGATTGCATGGGCAGGTGTCAGGTACTCTTTTTAGAGACTGTATGGTAGGAGTTGGACGGAAGGCGCGTGATCAGACGCTTACATCAAATCATGTATGGTTTAATCATGTATAGGGAATACACACATATAAAATAATGAATCTTACAAATACTACATTGCATACAAACAGGTAACAAAAAAGGCACTAGAAAATAGATTAAAATTGGGGTATGCCCATGTTGAGGCAAGTTGTTAAAAATGGCTGACGCGTTTCGAGGGTGACCTCTTGATCAGAGCCAGGAGAACAAGAGCACAGTCTGTATGGGCCGGTAGGCCGACATGTGTACATGAAAAGGGGTGGCTAGTAGGAGGGGATATCCTGTGGTGGATGGTTGTTTAATCCAAGTTCATACTAGTCCTTGTCCGGGTTTTCTAGGTAGGGTATAGATCAGGACCAGTGGATATGTCGGAGTGGCTGAAGTAGCAAAAACCTCCCGGGAAGTGGAGCCGTCAAGGATAGGAAGGACCTTCCTATCCTTGACAGTAAGAGGCATCTTGTTGGAGCATCCTCAGCTGCAGCCACATCAGGAGCGCCCCCTCCGGTCTCCAGGATCACACGGCTCCACTCCCCGGAAGGTTTTTGGTATTTCAGCCACTCCGACATATCCACTGGATAAAGGCACATCTGACAGCCAATTCCATCACAAAAGGAAAATACATTTTATTTACAGTTCGATTCCATTCGTAAGTAGGTCTGTAGTGTACGGTATATACGGTCCTGATCTATACCCTACCTAGAAAACCCGGACAAGGAATAGTATGGAACTTGGATTAAACAACCATCCACCACAGGATATCCCCTCCTACTAGCCACCCCTTTTCATGTACACATGTCGGCCTACCGGCCCATACAGACTGTGCTCTTGTTCTCCTGGCTCTGATCAAGAGTTCACCCTCGAAACGCGTCAGCCATTTTTAACAACTTGCCTCAACATGGGCATACCCCAATTTTAATCAATTTTCTAGTGCCTTTTTTGTTACCTGTTTGTATGCAATGTAGTATTTGTAAGATTCATTATTTTATATGTGTGTATTCCCTATACATGATTAAACCATACATGTTTTGATGTAAGCGTCTGATCACGCGCCTTCCGTCCACCTCCTACCATACAGTCCTTTCCAGACCACCCCGGGTCAGTTAAGGCGGCGGGACACGCTTTCAACACCTCCTCCAATCCTTCCACTTTCTACAATACTACCCGTACACTTCAGCAAAGGGCCTCACAAGCGCAGGAGTATTTCTCACCACATCTTGCCTACATTTTGTACTCTTTTTAGAGACATCTATCGGACCGCAATGTTTCCCTCTGCCCTCCACTGCAACTATCCAAGCACAGGTTGCTTGATCAGCTGCATCCTCAGCTACAAAAGACGGGGAAATGACAGCTCTGAAACTGGAAGTGATTTACTACACGTCACTTTCAGGTTCGTTCATTGCGTAGGGGTTGGTGGAGGAATGGATGATCTCCGATCTCCTCCTTGCCATTTACCATGGTTTTGGGCTACCCCCCCCCCCCCCCCCCCCCATAAAAGTGATCGCCACCCAGATCACTGTTCCTTGAAAGCCCTTTGCTGACTCTCAAAATGAATACCAAGTTCTCAGCAGCAGTCATAAGTTGCTTTAACTCATTGAATTCCAGGATGTTTATAAACATACTTTGGTAGACAAGGGTTTAAGGTATTCCAGAACTAAAATGTGTATTACTGACCATTACACTAGATTCACAATTGTGTGGTTTCTCAACCAGAGCAGTGCAGATCTTGGACTGAGCATATCTAAACCCAAAAAAATGAAAATGTAATTTGTAGTCAGAATCTTCACTTAGAAATGCGATACCCTAACCACCAAGGCCTGAGGTGTGTCTTGGCCTGACTGGTCAGTACGCCTGAAAAAGAGGGCAAAAAGACACGAAAGTAGGTGTGATAAGAAACTTAGATGAAAGGTAGGTAACAAAACCATCTAATAGGGTAGCGCACGACCGGAGGGCTTCTGTACACGGATCCGGTATGTATCAGCTATAACATTATGAACACCAACGCCCAATGGATTAATGATAAGAAGAGATCCCCTGTTTGGAACCTGCAACTGCCCAGAACCCTAAATACATAAACCGTGAATGATTTGGATTAAGCCCGATTCCCGAGAAACCCAGACATGAGAATGAACTGCTTGCAGCGAGAGGATGCATGGGGGGAAAGGAAGCAAGGGCTGACCCGAGGATCCCTTGTGAAATAATAGCAGAGAAGATTGAATGCTTCAAACGGACATCAGTTAAGTAGCTCAGTGAAATCCCCGCAAACCCCTAGCTTGTCTATACTTGGTATAGGAAAGTTTGAGAGGGTGAGCTGCAAAAATGGATGACCTGACAGCAGTTTGCAGGGGTCTGAAGTGCTGGATACCTGATGGATGTGTTTGATAGAGTTGGCGGATAAGGCCAATACGCTGTGGCAATATGCACCGTTAAACATGGAGACACCATACCAGACACCCACACTATATGAATCGGGTCGTGCTTCTGCTTGCAACCTGCCAACCGAATCTGAATCCTGAACAGGGAAAGGAGGGCCAGACTCCATCCTGGGGAATGAGCCTTGTGGCATGATACAGTATGCCCCAAAGTGACTGTAAGCCCCCCTTTTTTGGAACAGGCGGGGGGTCGGACAAAAGATGACTGGTCTGACGTACCTGAGCAGTTCTCCAGGCAACATCGCCCCTGACAAGGAACTTACTTGGCTCAGACATTTTAACCAGAAGGCCCAATAGACTGGACCAAGGGGATGCTGACCTAACCTGCCGGAATGTAGGAAGAGCAGGAGCTGGGGGTGTGCTGACACCCTGCCTCTGACCGTGCAAGCTTCGATCATCTCCATCCTGACTTACAACCGAACAGGTCGTGGAGAGCATATTTGCCCACATGAATCTGCATTTGAAGAATAATGCCTAGAACATGCACCATGCTGGTAGATGAGAGTAGTGGGGATGAAATTGAAAACAAACTGAAGCGTACCGCCGGCTGTGGCCGAGAAAGAAAACCCCTGTGATAAATTCCGTTGTGTGCTTCAGTATGGACCGACTTCTGAATGACGGCGTGCTACCATACTCTGAACCCCCCGCCCCCCCCCCCCCATGTAAATGAAGGGATGAACGTGAATTGTTGCTTGTGAAGCATGCAACATGCCCAAACCCATGCAAACATAAACTAAGACAACAAACAACCACACATGGGAACACCACCCAACTGAGCCTACCTGAGTATGAGGTTGTGAGCAGTGATGACCAGACCATGGCACGTGAATGAAACCTGATGACAGCACCCCACCCTATTGTATGTGGTAATTGATCCTGAGAAACCTGCAGAGACAGGTAAATTAACTAAACACTCATGGCTAGTGTACCCACAGACCGTGGTGGGTAATCGTACAGGTGTACTGATGAATGTGCATTGTATGACAAGTGGTATACGGGCGAGAAGATTGTGGTCAACAATCATTAAAAAACTAAACCTCAGCCCGTATGGATCTGTAGACGTGACAGATCCTGAGATGTGCACCCTGGCTGACTAACCCAGGTATACAAAGAACGATGAGACATGGACACAAGATGAACAGCTGTTGATGTATGCCGTGACTGCATGGCATGATATACCATGACAGAACAAGCTACCACATGATCGCTGACACAGAACACGCTGAGACAGAAACCGATGTGGCTGATCCGTCATGACAGAACCGCAGTGCAGAACCCGCCATGACTGAACCCACCGTGACCGAACACACCGTGACTGAACACACTGTGACTGCACCCGCTATGACTGAAACATGCTGTGACTGAACCCGCTAAGATAGCGACAGCTATGATAGGAACCGCTGACACCCCCGCTATGGCCGAAATGCTATGACCGGACTGTTCTGACTGGAGACGTTCCAACTGAACATACCCGACTGGAACACGCCATGACTGAAACACGCCATGACTGAAACACGTCATGACTGGAACGCTATGACTGAAACACGCCATGACTGAAACACGCCATGCCTGGAACACATCATGACTGGAACACGCTGTGACTAAAGATTCTATGGCAGGACACGCTATTGCTGGACACACTGTGACTGGACACGCTATCACTGGACGCTCTATGACTCAACCCGCTATGACTAGACCCGCTATGACTGGACCCGCTATGACTGGACCTACTATGACTGGACCTGCTATGACTGGACCCTCTATGACAGCCCCCCCACTGTGAGGGACCCACTATGGCGGACCCACTGTGACCAAACCGCTCTGACTGAAATGTTCTGACTGAAACATGCCCCGACTGGAACACGCCATGGCTGGAACACGCCAGGCCAGAACCCGCCATGACTGGAATGCACCCTGACTAAACACGCTAGATTGAAACCTGTTAGATGAAACATGCTGTGACTGACCATGCTGTGACTGAACATGCCAAATTGGAACATGAAATGACTGGAACATGCTATGACTGAACCCACTGTAAGTGGAACATACTGTGGTAGAACACACTGACTGAAACACGCTATGACTGAACATGCTATGACTGAAACACGCTATAACTGGACACATGCTATAACTGGACACACGCTACGGAAGCACACTGATAAAATGTTATTCGATCATCTAGTAATCTTACACGACTACCCCTTTAAGCAATCATGTTCTTCATGTTCTTCAAGGAATTGATGATATGGACAAATCTGTGTGTAATCTGGGTGATCTTATGAAATGTTCCTCATCTGGCACCAGAAAGGGAGCTAAATGTGGAGCTGTATATGGAAATCAGGTGAGACAGACGAGAGAAGAGCCAGGGAATGTGACAAGCACCATCAATTAGATCTGTTTTCAGGAACCTCTTTAAACTTTGAAGATTAAGTTGAGGGAAAAGAGGAAGAACACACCAGAGATGTACGGGAGAGATCTTGTAGAGGCAATGGTGGTGGTGATAAGTGAGCATGAAAGGCATAAGTGCTGGAATATTGAAGAGCATAGGAAGGAAGATACAGAGACACAAGATAAGGGAGACAAGCAGGTGTGGCCTTATTAAAAGCTTTGAGCACGAGAATCAAAACTGTTTAGTGAATCGCCAAGGAACCTTCTACGGCCGTCAGTTGCAAATTGCATCAGATACCAGTACCAAATAGTACATCACCTATGGTATGGATTCAAAAGGCAAATATATATTTGTGCACTGGGAGAGGTGAGCGGGCGGCCGATCCCCCACCCCCCAGCGTGAGCACCGGGAGAAGCGGGCGGGCGGCCCCCTCGACGATGCGGATGAAACACTGGGCCAGATGAGTACTGTGATAAGAGGATGGGTGGCTGGGCGTTCTCCCTCGTGGTGCCCAGCGTGAGCACCGAGAGAGGAACCGAGATCAATCCCCCAAGCCTTAGATCTGGCGGCTGCATTAGTCCAACAAGAGGAAAGAGCTATGACATTCGCAGGCTGCCCAGATTAATGCTGAACTCTTGGTATGTATAAAGTTTTATTTTATAATGTTATTTGGTACCGGTATGGAAGGGGTTTTAAAAAAAGCAGGCGAACTTTAATTTTTGTCATGATGGCTAGATTTTATATGCTTCCTCCTACCTATTTTTGATATTGTATGAATTGTAGTTATATAGATGAGCCACTAGAGGCAGAGTAGATAAGCTACCAACAGAATCTACCATTAGTGGGTAGTGTCGAAGCTCCGCCCAATCATTTCTACTGGCCCATTTGTATGATGGGAAGCCTCACTGACCTATAGGAATGTAGAAAAAGTAAAGGTGTAGGAAAGTTTTGGCAGCATCGGAGATTTAGAGGCTGCTGCAGGTAGTTGCAGATACCGCTAGGACAGTGATTTATTTTTTTTATACCTGAAGCAGATTGTTTTTATCCCGCCCCCTAACAGAATATCTATAAAGTATATCAAAATATAATCATTACTCTTATCTAAATTTATCATAATTAATAATTATTGTAATAATGTAGAATAATGTCATTCCGAAGGTTTTTTTTTTTAAATATAAAAAACTTTGATCCTGCCATAAAGGTCCTCGTTCAAATAATTCCTGTGTTGGAGGGGAAAACTGTCTCACATTTGCACTCCTATGTTATCAGCCTGTCACGTGCGTCCCTTGCAAAGACTATGGCCTCTTTCACGTGGGGCCTGAGGCACATAGATAGTGAATAGGCCATGTGTTTATGCGGCAGTAGGTGTACTAGGTGCTGTGTGCAGGTAGCCCATGTAGGTGTATAGGGCAGCCTTTTTCAACCATTTAACCCAGGAGGGACTCTTAAAAAAATGTTCAGTTCTCAGGGAACACCTGCTTAAATTATTAGAAAAATGGCAACTTACATTGGCGGTGCGTGAGAAGAATGTCCCTTACAATAGTGGTCAGTGGGAAGAATGCCCCTTACGTTGGTGGTCAGTGGGAAGAAAGTTCCTTACTTTGGTGGTCAGTGGGAAGAATGCTCCTTACATTAGGATGTCAGTGGGAAGAATGCTCCTTACATTGGTGGTCAGTGGGAAGAATATAAATACTAAGGTCCTTCGCGCTTAAGTGAGACAAAAGTGAATGTGGTGACAGTCACAAAGTGAGTTAAATAAAAAAAGACTTGGAGTGGGTGATTCTTATGATAATATCTAAAATGATTGCAGCGAAATCGACAAGTGTACACATGGCACTCGAAAAATGAATAGAGATAAAGGGATTTCGCGCATAAAATCTATCATAGAAATAGTAATCACATCTAACAATAATGATATATAAATATGTGAGTGTGAGAGATGGCAAGTCTTAAATAAAGTGCATCAATAAAAATAACTGTGCTGAAAATTCATATGTCACAATAAAAAATCACAGTAAAAAATCAAAAACCAAATCGAATAGATGTGCAAAAATGCAAAACATGTGCAGCAGGTGTGCAAAACTGCAAACAGCGTAGTGTAGGATACTTCCAATAAATGGATATATTAAAAAAACAGTTCATAGAAATGACAATAAAAAGTTCATAAACAATGGTGGTCGCAGAAAAAATGAATATGGAGATAGAGTGTTGGTAATAATAATGATAATCTTCATAAAACGACTGGCGGCTCAACCAGGCTCTCTAAATTCTCACCTCAGAGAAGGAAAAAACAGGCATCAATGTATATCTTTCCTTGTTGTAAATGGTAGCGATTAGGTCAAATAATGGCTGCGTTCCCCTCTGCTTGCTGTCAGGCACCTATAAAAATAAACTGGGAATATTTCCACCTAGGCTGTGACAGCCCAGTGGGAGGAGGGGGAGGAGAGAGGAGGCCTCTGATGGTGTAGTATTTCGAATAATAAATTTATTGGGTATAAAAACAGGTGGTCTCTTACATAAAAACAGATAAAATTCACATGAAAAGGAAGGAGCGGCGTCCGAGGCGCCTCCTTACGTGACTTCCGGTATAGTCAGCTCTCTGCCACGCCCTACGCGTTACGTCACCGCTCGTGACTTCAACTGGGGAACCGGATTGGCCTGAGAGGGATGCTATTTGTATAGTGAAACCGGAAGTAATGAAGCGGCCATTTTTATTGTGGCCGCTGTCCCATAGAGAAAACATTAGCACAATAAAAATGGCCGCTTCATTACTTCCGGTTTCACTATACAAATAGCATCCCTCTCAGGCCAATCCGGTTCCCCAGTTGAAGTCACGAGCGGTGACGTAACGCGTAGGGCGTGGCAGAGAGCTGACTATACCGGAAGTCACGTAAGGAGGCGCCTCGGACGCCGCTCCTTCCTTTTCATGTGAATTTTATCTGTTTTTATGTAAGAGACCACCTGTTTTTATACCCAATAAATTTATTATTCGAAATACTACACCATCAGAGGCCTCCTCTCTCCTCCCCCTCCTCCCACCGGGCTGTCACAGCCTAGGTGGAAATATTCCCAGTTTATTTTTATAGGTGCCTGACAGCAAGCAGAGGGGAACGCAGCCATTATTTGACCTAATCGCTACCATTTACAACAAGGAAAGATATACATTGATGCCTGTTTTTCCTTCTCTGAGGTGAGAATTTAGAGAGCCTGGTTGAGCCGCCAGTCGTTTTATGAAGATTATCATTATTATTACCAACACTCTATCTCCATATTCATTTTTTCTGCGACCACCATTGTTTATGAACTTTTTATTGTCATTTCTATGAACTGTTTTTTTGATATATCCATTTATTGGAAGTATCCTACACTACGCTGTTTGCAGTTTTGCACACCTGTTGCACATGTTTTGCATTTTTGCACATCTATTCGATTTGGTTTTTGATTTTTTACTGTGATTTTTTATTGTGACATATGAATTTTCAGCACAGTTATTTTTATTGATGCACTTTATTTAAGACTTGCCATCTCTCACACTCACATATTTATATATCATTATTGTTAGATGTGATTACTATTTCTATGATAGATTTTATGCGCGAAATCCCTTTATCTCTATTCAGTGGGAAGAATGCTCCTTACATTGGTGGTCAGTGGGAAGAATGCTCCTTACATTGGTGATCAGTGGGAAGAATATTCCTTGCATTTGTTATCAGTGGGAAGAATGTCCCTTACATTGGTGGTCAGTGGCAAGAATGCTCCTTTAGTTGGTGGTCAGTGGGAAGAATGCCCCTTATGTTGGTGGTAATTGAGAAGAATGGCCCTTACATTGGTGGTCAGTGGGAAGAATGTTCCTTACATTGGTGGTCAGTGGGAAGAATTCCCCTTACATTGGTGGTCAGTGGGAAGAATTCTTGCATTGGTGGTCAGTGGGAGGAATGCTCCTTACATTGGTGGTGAGTGGGAAGAATGCTCCTTACATTGGTGGTCAGTGGGAAGAATTCTTGCATTGGTGGTCAGTGGGAGGAATGCTCCTTACATTGGTGATCAGTGGGAAGAATGCTCCTTACATTGGTGATCAGTGGGAAGAATGTCTCTTACATTGGTGGTCAGTGGGAAGAATGCTCCTTTAGTTGGTGGTCAGTGGGAAGAATGCCCCTTATGTTGGTGGTAATTGAGAAGAATGGCCCTTACATTGGTGATCAGTGGGAAGAATGTTCCTTACATTGGTAGTCTGTGGGAAGAATGTGTCACATACCTTGTGGCAGAGCCTGATGTGTAGAGGGAGACCTCTCGTACAGCCCCAGCTCAAGGGCCACTGGAGTTGCGACAGTGGCGCAAGAGCACGGTGAGGTAAGAGTGCCTGCAAGATCTTCCGTTGGCCGCAGAGGTGTGTGGCAGGTGCGTCACCATGGCTGGGCTAGATGGCTGAAGCCATATATTGGCCAATTTGGCGCAAGCATTAATGGCTAACAGGCATGCCCATTTTAGCGCCCACGCATGTGCAGATGCACGTCTGCACATGCGTATCTGCCTCGGCTGCACTATGGCCAACACGTTCCTGACAGAATGCCTCTTATATTGGTGGACAGTGGGAAGAATGCCCCTTACATTGGTGGTAATTGGGAGGAATGCCCCTTACATTGGTGGTAATTGGGAGGAATGCCTCTTACATTGGTGTTCAGTGGGAAGAATGCTCCTTACATTGGTGTTCAGTGGGAAGAATGCCTCTTTCATTGGTGGCCAGTGGGAAGAATGCCTCTTACATTGGTTTTCAGTGGGAAGACTGTATTCTTTACAGAGGTGGTCAAATGCCAAACTTACAGACAGCTAGAAAAAAATGTCAAGTGGCTTTGGGCAAGTAATTATGTAGGCATTATCAGATGGGAGGCCAATCAGTCATATCTCAAGGAACCCCTGCCAACCTCTGGAGGAACTCTAAGATTCCACGGAACCCTGGTTGAGAATGACTGGTAAAGGGACACAATGGATGCACGGACATAGCCGTTTGTCCTACTTTGACAGTGTGCATTCAGGGCCACTCACCTACACCCGCACGCCTATCAAATTGGCTGTGTCCTTGCAGCAGCTGTGTCCCACACACAACCATGGGCTGCCTGCACACAGCACCTGGTGGCTCAAGCCCATTCACCATCTACGGGCCTTAGTGCCCATTTGAATGGGGCCTACAATAGTCTGTGCTGACCCACATTGCACAGGCATTGTCCACTATTTTCACTATTGGAAAACCAGTCCTGAGCAATGATCTGTATGGTCGAGAAGTGGCTGAAATGAAAGTGGAGATCAGCAACATGGAAATGGGAAAGTTATACAAAAAAAAAAAAATGTATTTGATGGTAAAAGGCATGGCAATCATTTATGATACACATATCGTACAGTTGGGTTTACGTCTTCATTCTGGCTCTAATACACAGATATTACTGGGTGCGCAATGCCACATTTTCCCACGTAGATTCTCTTTCACATATATGAAAATAGAACAAAGCATTGCAGGTTTTGCATATTTTCCGGTGGACGCTGTACAGTGCAGTCTGGCAGACGGTATCTGTCATTGTTAACGAAAGACACTCCTTGGTAAAATATTTTCATTTAACCTGGACCAGAATAGCTGAGCATGTAGCAGTGAACAATTCTACACGGTATTTGCGAAGAGATTAGGATTAACATTTTATTGCATGTTCCCCCTGCCGGCCTCACCGTGCAGCTCTGCAGTCCTCTTCTTACCTGCCTGCCATCAGTGGGAAGGAACTGGCAGCGGGTCCAGGTATTCCTTTTTTTTTTTTTTTTCCAGCAGCAGACCTTGAAATGTTGAGAAGCCAGAGATCAATGTGAATGCTGTTTTTGGCAGAGGACTCGGATATTGTCTCAGCGCCGTGGGAAAATCTTTAATGCCCAAACGTTTACTAACAGCAAGGTTACAAAGGAACCTTATAGATCTTTAGAAAGGACTTACGTGTTGCACGATTCATGCAGTTTTGTGTTCACCAACATTTCTGGACATGGCGAAGGCCAAATCTAGCCAGAACTTTATTTTATTACTTATTTATTGATATATACTGTATATACAGGTGCATCTCATAAAATTTGAATATCATCAAAAAGTTCATTTATTTCAGTAATTCAATTCAAAAAGTGAAAATCATAAATTTTATATAGATGCGTTACACACAGAGTAATATATTTCAAGCATTTCTTTCTTTTAAATGTGATGATTATGGCTTACAGCTAGTGAAAACCCAAAATTCAGTATCTCAGAAAATTAGAATATTACATAAGACCAATAAAAAAAAAGAATTTGTAATGCAGAAATGTTGGCTTACTGAAAAGTATGTCCATGTACAGTATAGTATGCACTCAATAATTGGTCGGGGCTCCTTTTGCATGAATTACTGCAACAATGCGACATGGCATGGAGGGGATCAGCCTGGGGCACTGCTGAGGCATTATGGAAGCCCAGGTTGCTTTGATAGTGGCATTCAGCTCATCTACATTGTTGGGTCTGGTGTCTCTCATCTTCTCAAGATTCTCTTTGGGGTTTAGGTCAGGCAAGTTTGCTGACCAATCAAGCACAGTGATACCATAATCATTAAACCAGGTATTGGTACTTTTGGCAGTGTGGGCAGGTGCCAAGTCCTGCTGAAAAATGAAATCAGCATCTCCATAAATCTGGTCAGCAGAGGGAAGCATGAAGTGCTCTAGAATTTCCCGGTAGAGGGCTGTGCTTAGATAAAACACAGTAGACCAACACCAGCAGATGACATGGCTCCCCAAATCATCACGAATTGTGGAAAATGTCCCAGAGTCTGGAGGAAGAATGGAGAGGCACAGAATCCAAGTTGCATGAGGTCTAGTTTGATTTTTCCACAGTCAGTGTCGATTTGGGGAGCCATGTCATCTGCTGCTGTTGGTCTACTGTGTTTTATCAAGTCCAAAGTCAGTACAGCCCTCTACCAGGAAATTCTAGAGCACTTCATGCTTCTGTCTGCTGACCAGTTTTATGGAGATGGCTGCAGGGAGAAGGTTTTGTTCTAGAAAGGGAAATTGAAGGGGGGGGGGGGGTGCTAAGAGTGGTGATTTAAGGGGGTTTGTTTTGGGAGGGGGGATGCGGGAAGAAGGTTTGTGTTAGGAGGGGGGATTTGAAGTCAGAACAGATATGTACTAGGAGGGGAATTTTTAGGGGTAGAGGATTAATGCTGGGGTGGTGAAATTCTTTTGGGGGGGGGCAGTTGAGCTGGGGAATTAGGGGGATGGGGGGAAAATATTTGTGCTCAGAGGGGGTAAGCATGCAGGTTAGCTTTTTTTGCATGCTAATCTCATATAAAAAATGAAGAGGTTACTAAATTTACAAAAGTTCTCGTACGACATAAAACATTTTTGGAAGTGATGTAATGTGTTGTAGTGTCTTTGTATTGCATTTTCAGACGAAAACTGTACTGATTAAACTAAAATCGTATGATCTCGTATCGTACGAGAACAATTTTCATGTTTCTCCCATCGGATAGTATTAGATGAACAGATCGGCTCTCGAAAGCTGTGTACCAACAATCTGATTATCGTACGATCACTTAGAAAGTGGTACTCCTTGTACTATTTTCTGATCATGTGTACGGGCCTTAAGAAAAAGCGCTGCGTTATTGTACAAATATTATAGCTAAATGTGGAAAAAATATAGAAATATAACACATATGGTAAATACATACAATGATGGGGAAATTATGTGATACAAGTGATAATGTCCAATGTACTTTATAATGAAAGTCCACAACAAACGCAAAATTCATCAAATCATGTGCCACCTCCACTAGGACTTCCAAGGGTGTGCTCTCACCTTGTAGTTTGACCCCCACTACAAAGGTCAAAAAAGCATGGACAGATGGATATCTCCAAGGTAAACACCTCTTGAATACTCCCAAACATAATGTAGGCACTTTCCACCGCTTTCAAATAACACTCAGCACCACATGGGTTAATCAGCCAGTGTGTCCAATGCTCAAAGAAAAAAAGCAATTCATGGTGCACACTGCTGAAAATATTTTATTTAAAGCAAAAGAATATAAAATGCACTCTCATTAAAAAGACATAAAGAGACACTGGGGGTTATTTACTAAAGGCAAATCCACCTTGCACTACATTTGCACTGAAAGTGCTCTTGCAGTGCACTTGGCAGTGCAGTCACTGTAGATCTGAGGGGGACATGCAAGGAAAATAAAAAACATAATTTTAGCTTGCACGTGATTGGATGATAAAATCAGCAGAGCTTCCCCTCATTTCAGATCTTGCAGTGCACTTGTAGTGCAAAGTGGATTTGCCTTTAGTAAATCAACCCCACTGTGTGGCTATTGCACCGTTGCAGGCTCGGGATCGTTCCTATATTTATCCGCCTAGGGATGGACCAGATGCTGGAAGCCCTCACCACTACCCTGTTTCCCCGAAAATAAGACCTAGCGTGATTGTCCGTGATGGCTGCAATATAAGCCCTACCCCCCAAATAAGCCCTAGTTAAAGTCCTTGAAGGTCTTATTTTCAGGGTAGGGCTTATTTTTGGGGAAACAGGGTAGGGCTTATTTGGGGGGTAGAGCTTATATTGCAGCCATCACTGACAATCACGCTAGGTCTTATTTTCAGGGAAACAGGGTAGTCTCTTCCGAATCGCTGTAGCTCCACCCACGGCTAAACAGAGTGTGAGTCTAGTGGTGAGGGCATCTGATCCATTCCTAAGCAGTTCATCATGGGAGAGATCACGGGCCTCCACCTTATTTATTATTTTAATGTGAGTGCATTTTATCATTTTTTTGCTTTAAAAAAATATTTTCAGCAGTGAGCACTATGAATTTGCCTTTTTCTTTGAGCCCTGTACACACAGGGCTGCAGAGATATGATGTGTATTTTCAGCTGACTGATTAACCCATGTGGTGCTGAGTGTTATTTGAAAGCAGTGGAAAGTGCCTCCATTATTTTTGGGAATATTCAAGAGGGATTTACTGTACCTTGGAGATATCCCTCTGTCCATGCTTGTTAGACTTTTGTAGTGAGGGTCAAACTACTAGGTGATCACACCATTGCGAGTCCTAGTGGAGGTGGCACGTGATTTGTTGGATTCACATTTTTATTCAGCATTTGTTTTGCATTTTAAACTAAAGTACTTTGGACATTGTCACTTGTAACACATAATTTTACCACCATTGTATTGATTTATAATTTGTGTTTAACTTACATTTTTGCACTTTTAACTATATTATTTGTACAACAGTGCAGAAATCTTCTTACATTGTATTATCACTTTTACACCTGCTAATGCATGCAGCTCAATTGTTGAGTGCTCGTGCACAGATTTTTCTCTTTATTGTGAAGGTTTACATTTTAACTGAACTGATAAAAAGAAAAAAAAAATTCCTAAACACATCAACTGACTTGGATGATTATTCTGCAATTATATTAAAATTCACACAATAAATCATGGTATTAAACCTCATTAATCTTTCGATCTATGTTTAGCTTTAGAGGTTAGATTTGATCAATGATTTATCAGGTTTAATGACCAGGACGTATCAGGTGACCACTTTGGAGAGGCAAGAGATTTTATTTTAATTTATTTTAGCCTATTATTCACAAAACTGACCCAAGGATATCTGATCAAAATTAATTAAAAATCCATCACCTGTATATGTAGGCATAAACAGATGCCAGTCTGTTCTGCAACCAAACTATTTCAATTTTATGGCCAGCTATAGAGGGCCATTATATGTTATAGTTATGCCGCAAAACCAGATTTCACCCCCAGGCTGAAAAGAAAAATTAAACTACATATCTCTGTCTGGCCTTTCTCAACCTTTTTTTTAACCATGGAGGAACCCTTGAAATAATATTTAGGTCTCAGGGAACCTCTGCTAAAAATTAATAAATCTACAGCTCATAATACATTAGCCAAACCACATTGGTAGTTGATCAGGACTTCTTTGAACATTATTGTTAGCGGAAAGAATGTTCTTTTACAATGGTGGTCAGTGGAAAAGATTTTAGTGGCGGTCAGTGTAGGGCTCCTATACATTGGTGGTCAGTGTAGGGCATCTATACATTGGTGGTCAATGTTGGGCCTCTATACATTGGCGGTCAGTGTAGGGCCTCCATACTTTGTGGAAGAAATCTTCTTCTTTCAGAGAGTGAACATGATCACTGGTGTCAGTATTTACTTACCCGAGAAACAAGAGCAGTAGCTCAACTAGGCCAATTCCAGTGGTTCTGCTGAGTGGTGTTGGTACCAGAACTTTGTGGGCACCATCAGGCAAGAGACCAATCCATCACTGCTCAAAGAAAGCCTACCAATCTCTGGAGGATCCCAGGGTTCCAAAGAACCCTGGATGAGAATGACTGGTCTGGAGAATGCCCTGGATGTGTGGGAAGGAAACCCCAGTGACCCCAGAGTGATCTTGAGCAAGCATGATTTCTAGTTTGTTTTGCCCTTTTATCAGTTATACTAATACCTTATGTTTTCTTTTACTGAATTTAGTAAAGGAGACTTGCGTATATGAAGATCATTGTTTATTGTCAAAATATAACCTTCAATGTGACACTATGCTACTGAGCATGCCAGCTTACATTTCATGGTCACCTTTGGTGACACAGTTGTCTTGCATACCTTGTAGCGGCATTGTAATAGGAAAGATTAATTCAATAACATTTAAAGCTGAAGTTTAGGTATGGCACATTTTTTACATAAGTACATTGGTTCAGCTTGGACCAATGTAAGTATGTATGTTCCATACCTGTGTGATCCCTCTAGAACAGGCATTCTCAACCAGGATTCCATGAAACCCTAGGGTTCCTCCTGCAGAGGTTGCCAAGGGTTCCTTGAGCTGTGACTGATGGACCTCTCTATCTGATGATTCCTATAATGCAGGGGTGTCCAAACTACGGCCCTCCAGCTGTTGCGGAACTACACTTCCCATGAGGCATTGTAAAACTCTGACATTCACAGACATGACTAGGCATGATGGGAGTTGTAGTTCCTTAACAACTGGAGGGGCATAGTTTGGACACCACTGCTATAATGCATCTGGAAAGTATTCACAGCACTTCACTTTTTCTGCATTTTGCAATGTTACAGCCTTATTCTAAAATGGATTAAATTCATAATTTTCCTCAAAATTCTACAAGCAATACCCCATGATGACAATGTGAAAAGAAGTTTGTTTGAAATCGTTTATTAAAAATAAAAAAGGAAAAAATTCCCTTACATAAGTTTTCACAGCCTTTGTCAATACTTTGTTGAAGCACCTTTGGCACCAATTACAGCCTCAAATCTTTTTGCGTATGATGCTACAAGCACACCTATTTTTGGACAGTTTCTCCCATTTTTCTTTGCAGGACCTCTCAAGCTCTATCAGGTTGGATCGGGAGCATTGGTGCACAGCCATTTTCAGATCTCTCCAGAGATGTTCAATTGGGTTCAAGTCTGGACTCCGGCTGGGCCACTCAAGGACCTTCACTATAAATAAATAAGGAACCGCGCTACGTGCATAAATGTGAAAACAAAAAATAAGTGAATCGTGAGTGACCAAAATTGAACAAAATCCTGCTGCTAAACACTATAACCTCGATATAAGGCAAAGATCAAAATACATAACAGTCAGTGTAGCGCTGGACATAAAAGTGTGACTAGTGATTAGAAATTAGTGCACAATCTCTAATAATGCTATGATATAATGCCAAATAAACAATATAAACACACCAAGAATAATCATCTAAGGCTTATATCTATATATGATACATAGTGATATTCCTTTTAAATATGGGACCATGCCAAAAAATTGGTATATGTGAAAAGAATAAATGTAACATAAATAGTGAAATAAAAAGTTCAAAAAAGTGTCCCAAACAACAATGTGTAAATTCCAAAAGAGATCCAAAGGAAGATGTATTGCAGGATTCGGGAATACTCGATCCACCTCTCGTGCAGCCCACCACCAAATGGTAAAGATTCACAGAGTTGTCCTGTTTAAGCTTGTTGTCCTGTTGGAAAGTTAACCTTTGCCCCAGTCTGAGGCCCAGAGCGCTCTGGAGCATGTTTTCATCAAGGATATCTCTGTACATTGCTGCATTCATCTTTCCCTTGATTCTGACTAGTCTGCCAGTACCTGGCGCTGAAAAACATCCCCACAGCATGATGCTGCCACCACCATGCTTTACTGTAGGGATGGTATTGGCCAAGTGATGAGCAGTGCCTGGTTTCCTCCAGACATTCAGGCCAAAGAGTTCAATCTTTGGTTCATCAGTCCAGAGAATTTTGTTTCTCATGGTCTGAGACTCCTTCAGGCAGTGGCGTAGCGTGGGGGGTGCAGGGGGTGCCGTGGCCCCGGGCGCGATATTTAGGGGGGCGCCAGTGTGTGTCACTGGCTGCCTCCTCCTAATTTCTAATTTTGTGTCCCCGGGCTCCGGCCGCCATGTTAAGTGTCCGGCGCACTGTGATTGGGTGTATGGGGGTCATGTGAGGCGCCCCGCCTCCGCACATGACCCCCATACACCCAATCACAGGGCGCTGGATACTGAACATGGCAGCAAGCAGAGCGAAGGGGAGAGAAGAAAGAGCCGCCGCTGTGTTCTCCTCATCTGGATCGATGCAGCCAGGATAAGAAGGTAAGTGAGAGTCATGTTACTGGGAGGGAGGGGGAGGGAGGGAGGGGGGCGAGAGAGACTGTAGGCAGGACAGACTGCTGCTTTCCCCATGTAATGTGCTCTCTTGTGCCCACCATGTCATGTGCCTTGCAGTGCCCCCCATGTAATGTGCTGTGCCCACCATGTCCTGTCATGTGCATTGCAGTGCCCACTATGTAAAGTGCTGTGCCCACCATGTCATGTACATTGCAGTGCCCCGCATGCCCTGTCATGTGCCTTGCAGTGCCCCCCATGTAATGTGCTGTGCCCACCATGTCATGTGCCTTACAGTGCCCCCATGTAATGTGCTGTGCCCACCATGTCATGTCATGTGCCTTGCAGTGCCCCCCATGTAATGTTCTGTGCCCACCATGTCCTGTCATGTGCATTGCAGTGCCCACTATGTAAAGTTCTGTGCCCACCATGTCATGTGCATTGCAGTGCCCCCCATGTAATGTGCTGTGCCCACCATGTCATGTGCCTTGCAGTGTCCCCCTGTAATGTTCTGTGCCCCCCATGTAATGTGCTGTGCCCACCATGTCATGTGCCTTGCAGTGCCCCCATGTAATGTGCTGTGCCCACCATGTCATGTCATGTGCCTTGCAGTGCCCCCCATGTAATGTTCTGTGCCCACCATGTCCTGTCATGTGCATTGCAGTGCCCACTATGTAAAGTTCTGTGCCCACCATGTCATGTGCATTGCAGTGCCCCCCATGTAATGTGCTGTGCCCACCATGTCATGTGCCTTGCAGTGTCCCCATGTAATGTTCTGTGCCCACCATGTCATGTCATGTGCCTTGCAGTGCCCCCCATGTAATGTGCTGTGCCCACCATGTCATGTCATGTGCCTTGCAGTGCCCCCATGTAATGTGCTGTGCCCACCATGTCATGTCATGTGCCTTGCAGTGCCCCCCATGTAATGTTCTGTGCCCACCATGTCCTGTCATGTGCATTGCAGTGCCCACTATGTAAAGTTCTGTGCCCACCATGTCATGTGCATTGCAGTGCCCCCTATGTAATGTGCTGTGCCCACCATGTCATGTGCCTTGCAGTGTCCCCATGTAATGTTCTGTGCCCACCATGTCATGTCATGTGCCTTGCAGTGCCCCCCCATGTAATGTGCTGTGCCCACCATGTCATGTGCCTTGCAGTGCCCCCCATGTAATGTGCTGTGCCCACCATGTCCTGTCATGTGCCTTGCAGTGCCCCCCATGTAATGTGCTGTGCCCACCATGTCCTGTCATGTGCATTGCAGTGCCCCTATGTAATGTGCTGTGCCCACCATGTCATGTGCATTGCAGTGCCCACTATGTAATGTGCTGTGCCCACCATGTCATGTGCCTTGCAGTGCCCCCCATGTAATGTGCTGTGTCCAGTATGTCATTTGCTGTACGTTGCAGTGCCCACCATGTAATGCGCTGTGCTGAACAATGTCATGTGCTGTGCATTGCATTGCCCTTCATGTGATGTGCAGTGCCCACCATGTCATGTGCAGTTCCTAACATGTAATGTGCAGTTGCATTTCCCACCATGAAACGTGCTATGCCATGCAGTGCCCACCATGTAATGTGTTGTGCCCACCATGTAATGTTATGTGCCATTCAGTGCCCACCATGTAATGCGCTGTGCCCACCACGTCATGTGCTATGCCATGCAGTGCCCACCATGTAATGCGCTGTACCCACCATGTAATGTGCTGTGTCATGCAGTGCCCACCATGTCATGTGCAGTGCCCACCATGTAAATTGCTGTGCAGTGCCCACGTCATGTGCTGTGTTGTGCCCACCATGTCATGTGCTGCACCATGCAGTGCCTACCATGTAATATGCTGTACTCACCATGTAATGTGCTGTACATTGTCCACCATGGCATGTGCCGTGCAGTACCCACAATGGAATGTGGTGTGCAGGGCTCATCATGTCATGTGTGGTGTCCACCATTTAATGTGCTGTGCTCACAATGTAATGTGCTGTGCTGTGTCATGCAGTGCCCACCTTGTCATGTGCTGTGCAGTGCCCACCATGCTATGTGCAGTACCCACTATATAATGTGTTGTGCCCACCATATAATGTTCTGTGCAGTGCCCACTTGTAATGTCCAGTGCCCACCATGTAATGTGCTCAGCTGTGCCTGCCATGTCATGTGCTGTGCCCACCATATAAGGTCCTGTGCCCACTGTGTGCATGAGCTGTGCCCACCATGAAATGTGTTGTGCAGTACCAACCATGTCATGTGCTGTGCCCACCATATAATGTACTGTGCCTACCTTGTAATGTGCTGTATTGGGCAGTGCCAACCGCGTAATGTGCTGTGCCCGCCATTAAATGTGCTGTATCCATGTATCCACCATGTAATGTGTTGTGCCAACCATGTGATGTACTGTGCTATAACCCCCCCTCCCGTGTAATGTACTATGCTGTGCCCCCCACAGACTCACCCCCTCACTCCCACCCCCCTCCCTCTCTCATCCCCTCTCTTTCACCCTGTTCTCTCTCTCACCCCCTACCACCCTCTCTCTCTTTCACCCTCTCTCTATTCCCCTTTTTCTCACCCCCTCTCTCTCTCTCTCTCTCTCTCTCTCTCTCTCTCTCTCTCTCTCTCTCTCTCTCTCTCTCTCTCTCTCTCTCTCTCTCTCTCTCTCTCTCTCTCTCTCACCCCCTCTCTCTCTTTAATTTAAATTTCACAAAAAATTGTTTGCGTTTTAATTTTATTTATTTTCATAAAAAGGCCCACCAACATCCTTAGCACCAGGCCCATGATGCTCTTAATCTGGGCCTGAGTATAGTGGTTAGTGTAGTATAGTATAGTGGTCAATGTAGTGTAGTGGTTAGTGTAGTGGTTAGTGTAGTGGTCAGTGTAGTATGGTGGTCAGTATAGTGTAGTATGGTGGTCAGTGTAGTATAGTGGACAGTGTAGTATGGTGGTCAGTATAGTGTAGTGTAGTGGTCAGTGTAGTATAGTGGACAGTGTAGTGGTTAGTGTAGTGGTCAGTGTAGTATGGTGGTCAGTATAGTGTAGTATAGTGGACAGTGTAGTATGGTGGTCAGTATAGTGGACAGTGTAGTGGTTAGTGTAGTGGACAGTGTAGTATGGTGGACAGTGTAGTATGGTGGTCAGTGTAGTATGGTGGTCAGTGTAGTATGGTGGTCAGTGTAGTATAGTGGACAGTGTAGTATGGTGGTCAGTGTAGTATAGTTGTCAGTGTAGTGGTTAGTGTAGTGGACAGTGTAGTATGGTGGACAGTGTAGTGTAGTGGACAGTATAGTGTAGTATAGTGTAGTGGACAGTATAGTGTAGTATAGTGTAGTGGACAGTATAGTGTAGTGGCCAGTGTAGTATGGTGGTCAGTGTAGTGGTTAGTGTAGTGGTCAGTGTAGTGTAGTGGTTAGTGTAGTGGTCAGTGTAGTATGGTGGTCAGTATAGTGTAGTATAGTGGACAGTGTAGTATGGTGGTCAGTATAGTGTAGTATAGTGGACAGTGTAGTGGTTAGTGTAGTGGTCAGTGTAGTATGGTGGTCAGTGTAGTATGGTGGTCAGTGTAGTATGGTGGACAGTGTAGTATGGTGGTCAGTGTAGTATGGTGGTCAGTGTAGTATGGTGGTCAGTGTAGTATGGTGGTCAGTGTAGTATGGTGGTCAGTGTAGTATAGTGGTCAGTGTAGTATAGTGGTCAGTATAGTATAGTGGTCAGTGTAGTATGGTGGTCAGTGTAGTATGGTGGACAGTGTAGTATGGTGGTCAGTATAGTGTAGTATAGTGGACAGTGTAGTGTAGTGTAGTGGTCAGTGTAGTATGGTGGACAGTGTAGTATGGAGGACAGTGTAGTATAGTGGTCAGTATAGTGTAGTATGGTGGTCAGTGTAGTATGGTGGTCAGTATAATGTAGTATAGTGGTCAGTGTAGTATGGTGGTCAGTATAGTGGACAGTGTAGTATGGTGGTCAGTATGGTGGTCAGTATAGTGGACAGTGTAGTATGGTGGTCAGTATAGTGTAGTATAGTGGACAGTGTAGTATGGTGGTCAGTATAGTGTAGTATAGTGGACAGTGTAGTATGGTGGTCAGTATAGTGTAGTATAGTGGACAGTGTAGTATGGTGGTCAAGTGTAGTGCAGTGTAGTGTAGTATAGTGGTCAGTATGGTGGTCAGTGTAGTATGGTGGTCAGTGTAGTATGGTGGACAGTGTAGTATGGTGGTCAGTATAGTGTAGTATGGTGGTCAGTATAGTGTAGTATAGTGGACAGTGTAGTATGGTGGTCAAGTGTAGTGTAGTATGGTGGACAGTGTAATGTAGTATAGTGGACAGTGTAGTGTAGTATAGTGGACAGTGTAGTGTAGTATAGTGGTCAGTATGGTGGTCAGTGTAGTATGGTGGTCAGTATAATGTAGTATAGTGGACAGTGTAGTATAGTGGTCAGTGTAGTATGGTGGTCAGTATAGTGGACAGTGTAGTATGGTGGTCAAGTGTAGTGTAGTATGGTGGTCAGTGTAGTGTAGTATAGTGGACAGTGTAGTGTAGTATGGTGGTCAGTGTAATATAGTGGTCAGTGTAGTATAGTGGTCAGTATAGTATAGTGGTCAGTGTAGTGGACAATGTAGTGTAGTGGACAGTGTAGTTCTCAGTGTAGTGGTCAGTATAGGAATCAGGTAGGTCAGTACTATTGTATTTGAAGGGACTCAGGGATAGCTAAAAGTCCGCAGGTTGGGGGTGGGGGGGCGCAAATTACTTGCCTTGCCCCGGGTGCTGACAACCCACGCTACGCCACTGCCTTCAGGTGCCTTTTGCCAAACTCCAGATAGGCTGTCATTTGCCTTTTACTGGGGAGTGGCTTCCATCTGGCCACTCTACCATACAGGTCTGATTGGTGGAGTGCTGCAGAGATGGTTGTTCTTCTGGAAGGTTCTCTTATCTCCACAGAGAAACACTGGAGCTCTGTCAGAGTGATTATCAGGTTCTTGGTCACCTCCCTGACTAAGGCCCTTCTTCCCCGATCGCTTAGTTTGGCCTGGTGGCCCGTTCTAGGAAAAGTCCTGTTGGTTTCAAACTTCTTCTATTCATGGATGATGGAGGCCACTGTGCTCATTGGGACCTTCAATGCTGCAGAAATGTTTCTGTACCCTTCCCCGGATCTGTGCCTCCATACAATCCTGTCTCGGAGGTCTACAGACAATTCCTTGGACTTCATGGCTTGGTTTGTGCTCTGACATGCACTGTTAACTGTGGGACCTTATATCCACTTCAGCCCCGGAAGGATTTACCCCCTTCCTGACCAGAGCACTCTTTACAATTTGGCACTGCGTCGCTTTAACTGCTAATTGCGCGGTCATGCAATGCTGTACCCAAACGAAATTTGCGTCCTTTTCTTCCCACAAATAGAGCTTTCTTTTGAAGGTATTTGATCACCTCTGCCGTTTTTATTTTTTGCGCTATACACGGAAAAAGACCGAAAATTTTGAAAAAACATGATATTTTCTACTTTTTGTTCTAAAAAAATCCAATAAACTCAATTTTAGTCATACATTTAGGCCAAAATGTATTCGGCCACATGTCTTTGGTAAAAAAAATGTCAATAAGTGTATATTTATTGGTTTGCGTATAAGTTATAGCGCCTAAAAACTAGGGTACATTTTCTGGAATTTACACAGCCTTTAATTTATGACTGCCTATGTCGTTTCTTGAGGTGCCAAAATGGCAGGGCAGTACAAAACCCCCACAAATGACCCCATTTTGGAAAGTAGACACCCCAAGGAAATTGCTGAGAGGCATGTTGAGCCCATTGAATATTCATTTTTTTTGTCCCAAGTGATTGAATAATGACAAAAAAAAATAAAAAATTACAAAAAGTTGTCACTAAATGATATATTGCTCACACAGGCCATGGGCATATGTGGAATTGCACCCCAAAATACATTTAGCTGCTTCTCTTCTGTAAATTTAGATTTACAGAGGAGGTCTACTGCTAAAATTACTGCCCTCGATCTGACCTTCCCGGTGATACCTCACATGCATTGTGCAATTGCTGTTTACATTTGACGCCAGACCGACGCTTGCGAGAGCAGGGGGGACGGGGGGCTTTTTTTTTTTTTCTTTATTATTTTTTTGCTTTTTTATCTTATTTTTAAAGTGTTCTTTTCATTTTTATTTTTTTTTAATCATTTTTATTGTTATCTCAGGGAATGTAAATATCCCCTATGATAGCAATAGGTAGTGACAGGTACTCTTTTTTGAAAAAATTGGGGTCTATTAGACCCTAGATTTCTCCTCTGCCCTCAAAGCATCTGACCACACCAAGATCGGTGTGATAAAATGCTTTCCCAATCTCCCAATGGTGCTGTTTACATCCGGCGAAATCTAAGTCATAAAATGCTCGTAGCTTCCCGTTTCTTAGGCCATAGAGATGTTTGGAGCCACTCTGGTCTGTCAGCTGGCTGAATCACCGGCTGCATTCTCAGGTTCCCTGTTGAGACAGGAGAGCCAGAGAAAAACACAGAAGACGGTGGGGGGGGGGGGGGGCATTCCCTCCCACTGCTTGTAAAAGCAGTCTAGAGGCTAATTAGCCGCTAGGATTGCTTTTACATGAAAGCCGACCGCTGGCTGAAAAGAATGATACCAAGATGATACCTAAACCTGCAGGCATCATTCTGGTATAACCACTCAAAGTCGTGAATGGCGTACCTGAAGACAAAAAAATGGTTAACAATAAAGCACAGTAAACGGTAAAGTATAAAAAATTGCATACCTGAAAAGCAAACATGATAAAACATAATAACATTAAAACATTGCAGAATAGAATACAGTAAAAAAGAGCAGAACAATAGAGAGAATAGAGAGAGAGAGAACAATAAAACGACAACTATTTTTTATTTTATATTTTTGTTTGTGTTTTTTTTTTTACACTTTTTTTGTAACTAACTTTTATAACTGTAACCGGTTCCAGGTTCGGGTCTCTCAAAATGCGATGGCATCTTGGGAGACCCTGTGAAAGTGTGCCTAGTCTGTGGAATGCTGTACCCTACGCTAATACTCAACTAGTGAATGGTAGCGTTCAAAACATTCACCAATGCAAAGACCAGGATTGTCAGAACAGGAGGGACAATAATAGCGGGTGTCACGCCTATATCCGAGGCTTGCTGCAGACACAACATCTTTTTTGGGGGGTTCGTTGGGTAGGGGTACTCGGGAGGACATAAAGAAAATGCCTCTCATGCAGCTGACTGCATTTGGTTGGGGATGTGAATGGGGGAAGTACGGGCGCTGCAGAAGCGGTGGGTTCCCAATTAGGATTGGCAAATGCAGCAGGAAGGGCATTATGGGCACGACGGGCCTGTTTGTCTTTTTGGTGGCAGCGGGACACTACTTGTGCTTGCCACCTCACCAGCTTGAACTGCACTTATGGGACTCGCCACGTCACCAAGTGTTACTGCAGTGCTGGTTTGACTACGACCGGGGTGTACTAGGCCGCTGGTGCTTGCCAGTTCACCAAAACGCTACCAAAAAAACTGTTAGCGATCGCAGGGATCAGGCCTGACTCTGCGAACGCTGCAGTTATGCGTTTAGTGTTTTGTAAGTGACAGTGATCGATCAATACTGCGCTTGGGTGGGCTGGGCCGGGCCAGGCGGAGGGGCAAAACGCAGGTGCTAGCAGGTATCTGGGCTGATCCCACTAACACTGCGTTTTTGGGAACCCTAAACTGCTGGGGACGCCAGTATAGATCTGATCGGATCAGATATTGATCCGTTCAGATACTATACCACTAAGGGAGGTGTACGCTGCGTGCGTGGGTGTTAGCGGTACTGGCACAAACCTGACGCTGCCTGGGGCTGGTGCTTGCCAGTTCACCAAAACGCTACCAAAAAAACTGTTAGCGATCGCAGGGATCAGGCATGACTCTGCGAACGCTGCAGTTATGCGTTTAGTGTTTTGTAAGTGACAGTGATCGATCGATACTGCACTTGGGTGGGCTGGTCTGGGCAGGGCGGAGGGGAAAAACGCAGGTGCTAGCAGGTATCTTATCTGATCCCGCTAACACTGCGTTTTTGGGAACCCTAAACTGCTGGGGACGCTAGTATAGATCTGATCGGATCAGATATTGATGCGTTCAGATACTATACCACTAAGGGAGGCGTATGCTGCGTGCGTGGGTGTTAGCGGTATTGGCGCTAATCTGACGCTGCCTGGGGCGACGCATATCACCGCCGGGCGATCAGGGGGCTAAACCTTTATTCGGTAATAAACGGCGGGTGCCCTGACACTATAAAAAATAAGCGAACTAACCAGCGTCAACCGTAGCGGTTATACGGTGATCAGTGGTGAAAGGGTTAACTAGGGGGCAATCAAGGGGTTAAAACATTTATTAGGTAGTATATGGGGGTCCCTGTCGCTATAAAACGCTGACGGCGAACCTAAATATTTACGTCCCTAACTAGCGTCACCAGCGACACTAATACAGCGATCAGAAAAATGATCGCTTAGCGACACTGGTGACGGGGGGTGATCAAGGGGTTAAAACTTTATTAGGGGGGTTAGGGGGGTACCCTAGACCTACAGGGGGCTAATACTAACTGCCCTACCACTTCTAACTGTCACAAACTGACACCATGCAGTAATCAGAAAAAAAAAAAACTGCTTGGTGTCAGTGTGACAGGGGGGGGAGGGGTGATTGGGGGGGGATCGGGGGTGTAAAGTATGCCTGGCATGTTCTACTGTGTGTGTGTGTGTTGTGCACTCACTCAGATGTCTTCTCTCCTCGGCGCCGGAACGGAAACTGCCGAGCCGAGGAGAGATGACATCACATCCTCTGCCTCTGTGTACTACACAGAGGCAGGGGATGATTGTCATTGGCTGGGAGCGATCGCGAGGGGGGGGGCCACGATCGGATGGCCTCCCCCTCATCTCTAAACGCTCCCAGACCAAAGCCGACCGCCGCTGGCACCGCTGACCACCCCCCCCCCCCCCCGGGAAGGCAATCACGTACCAGGTACGTGATTTTGCCTGCCCGTGCCATTCTGTTGACGTATATCGTCGTTAGGCGGTTGGCAAGTGGTTAAAGACAGGTGTGTGCCTTTGCAAATGATGTCCAATCAACTGAATTTACCACAGGTGGACTCCAATTAAGTTGTAGAAATACCTCAAGCATAATCTGAGGAAACAGGATGCGCCTGAGCTCAATTTTGAGTGTCATGGCAAAGACTGTGAATACTTATGTACATGGGATTTTTTTTGCTTTTTATTAAATTTGAAAAGTTTTCAAACAAACCTCTTTCACATTGTCATTATGGGGTATTGTTTGTAGAATTTTGAGGAAAGTAATGAATTTAATCCAATTTAGAATATGACTAATATAACAAAAATGTGGAAAAAGTAAAGCGCTGTGAATACTTTTCGGATGCACTGTACTTAGTTTTGGGTCTAGAGTCACTTGGCAGAGCCAGCAGCATAACACCAATGATCTTTTTTGCTGTCTGTAAAGGTAGCATTCTGACCACTACTGTAAGGGAGGGGGGGGGGGGGCATTTTTCTATTAACCACCAATGTAAGGAGCATTCTTTCTACTAATTGACCCCCCATAAATAAAGTTCGGCAGGGGTTCCCCAAGACTTGAAAATTATTTCAGTAGTTCTTCTGGGGTAAAAAGGTTTAGAAAAGCTGTTCTAGAAAATGGATATCAATGTAGTAGGCATTGCTACTACAATGATTGATGCTAGATTCTGGTTCCCGTACTGAGCATCTGCCTTGTCGCATTATGAGTACAGGAGGTCGCTCACTCAGCATAGGCACCATTCAGAGAACAATTTGCTTTTTCTCAAATAATGCAGTGTTTTGTGATTGGACAAGGTGGAGATTGTGATGTCACCGCCCTGCCTCTTCACCTCGTCCAATCAGAGAACCAACAGTGGTTGGTCTTGGTGCCTACATTGATCACCTTTACAATAAAATCGCCCATGCATTCCAGCTTCCCCAGTATAATAAAAAGCACTGCACAGGTATTGAAAACCAAGCATTTTTTCAATGTCATACCTGCAGGCTGTGCGTGACTTCTTCCAAGCTTGTCTGAAACCTGCATTGCACACAGGTGTGGCATGACCCCATTCAGTACTTCCCACTGTACACATCAGGGAGTGTAATTCTTGCCACAAAGAAAAGCATTGTGGCCATGCCATGTGTACAACCCCGTCTGCTGCCTTTGCAGCTTATAGGGTTGTAGTTTGGGGGCAGCAAAGTGTAGGTAGGGTGCAACAAGAATTCACACAGTCAGGTGCAATGCGGAACTTGTAATAAAGCAATGTAGGAACAGTTCACAACTAACCTAGTGGGAAGGCTGCTCAACCAGGTGCACTCACAGTTTCCAGCAATATGAAAGGAGAAGATTCCAGCCGGACTGACAATGCCTGTTGAGAGGGGCAAAATGAGGCCTGACTGTCATGTGCCAATCAGGAAGGTGTCTGGCAGAGATGCAACCCTATGCTTTCCCTCCTTGCCAGGAACCTTTCCCTAGCACTAGTACTGTCCCTACTCTACCAACTCGCAAAAACATGCCAAACCCAGAAGCCAGGCCTTAAATAGGCTCTGCCTGACCCAAAATGGCTTCTAGAGTCCCATGGGTCAGCAGCAGCATCCAATAGGATAGCTTCCCAGTGACCCAGGTAATCACAGAGAAACCTTGTTCCTCTTGACTTTCTCCCCAACAGTGGAAGAGTGCCATCTGCAGTGGAGAAAGTCATTTGCACCTGCCTACAAACGACATACCTGAACTGTGTGTTTTTACCACCCCCAACTGCTAGTGTAAACAAGGCCTAGCAAGTCTCTGTGCACTAAATTGGCCATAAAATGGAGCAGTGCTGCAGTTCTACTCGATTCACTGCAGGGCAGTTGCGGCAGCACACAGTAGTCTAGCGGCCACATAGAAGTCATAGGGGAAGCAGTTTTATCTTGGAACTGATGACAAATTGCAGATGATTATCTGCGGCGCCCATCTTGTGATCTTTCATCAAATTCTTTTTGGGCTTTAAAGAAGATGCTTTCTGTAGAATATTTGAGCAAAGTTCTGAAATAAAATGACTAGATATTGATATATATCTACCAAAGTTTAGAAACAGCTTTACATTCAGCAAATGTAATGATTATTTCGATGTAACACGTTATACGCTTGACTCTTGTTTGGTGGTGTGGAATGAGTGTCATGGAAGAAGCTTGCCTGGTGGAAATATTCCATTCCATTCACAGATAATGTGAGATTTTTCTAGCCCCGAGCTGTATTTCTATACTGCAAATACCACTGTCACAAGTATTGACCAGACTATGCGAGCAATGACAGAGATATCTCCACAGGCCGAATCCTTTGAATTCTGCAGCCTACACACCGATATGCTAGGAAAACACGTGTTTAATGACCTTTGAAATGCTTACAACATTCGTGACAAAATATGTAACCCTAAACTTGAAAATTCTCCCTGTGTCTGAATGAGGGTAGGAGAACAAACGGGTGACAGTTGCTTGTCAAGTCCTCCATAAGGCTGCTTTCACACTGGGGCGGTAGGGGGCGTCGGCGGTATAACAGCGCTATTTTTAGCGCTGTTTTACCGCGGTATTCGGCCTCTACCGGTGCGGTTTTAACCCCCCCCCCCCGCTGGCGGCGGAAAAAGGGTTAAAACCACTCGTACAGCGCGGCTATAGCTACGGTATTTCCGCGGTATAGCCGCGCTGTCCCATTGATTTTAATGGGCAGGAGCGGTTTAGGAGCGGTGAATACACCGCTCCTTCACCGCTCCAAAGATGCAGCTCGCAGGAGTTTTTTTCTTCTCCTGCCAGCGCACCGCTTCAGTGTGAAAGCCCTCGGGCTTTCACACTGAACAAACAGCGGAGGCTGTTTTGGGGTGGTTTGCAGGCGGTATTTTTAGCGCGATAATGCCTGCAAACCGCCCCAGTGTGAAAGGGGCCTTATTCCCTCCTCATTGGGAGCCAAGCAAGGGTCATATGAGAGGCCTACCCTGGGGTGGGTTCTTCTAGGCTATGTTAGGCACCTTATACAGGGTCATATTGCTACACATGGAGTACAATTGCTTTGTACCATCTTCATCAATGCCCTGGGACAAGGCTGAGGCTGCCGTAGGGGAATATTGCACCTTAAGGCGGGCCTCTACTCTTATAGATGAACATACATCATGTACACTTGCACTGGCCGTGACAATATACATCTTCTCTGTAATCTGAATTTAGGTGAGACATGCTGAGCCTTGCCCACATCCACCTGTCTAACGTTTTCCACTACCATTCCCCAGTAGCGGTGTGGGCCCACTCTGCGCGGGCTCCACACGTGCACTTAACTTAACTTTTGAACCTCCGAACCTCTGTATAGGATGGGAACCTCTGCAGTGAGAATCTGCTCCTGTTGGAAGACAGACCGCTGGCAGAAGGAGTGCACAATCTCTCTTGCTGATAGAGGCCATTCCACATATAACATGTACACAAAATCAACGGGCTGCTGTAAAACTTCCATTACCCTAGGTAACCACTTGATGATAAGCAGCATTCTTCTGCTCCTCACGGGTGACATTCGCTGCCTCTCTCCCTTACGGGCACCGGTCTTAGCTCTCTACTCGGGAAAATGCTGTTGGAGATAACTCAAACCCGATCCAAACTTAGTTTTGACGAAACACGCTAGTCGTGTGAAATGTGTCCCCTTTTATTTCCTGCCTGTTTGCCACATGTCATCTGTGCTTGTTTTTACTATCTCCTGAATGAACTACATTGCATCGTAAGGGAGTCCAACCATCCTCTTCTTTATTCGTCTGAACAAACCTTAGCCACCTCCCTCAGGGGCTCTGGGCCCCACACTTCTGAGCTCTGTCCCAATTTTTTATATCACAGGATTAGTGGGCTGGACCCAGAGAAGAACCCGTCAAAAGGCCAAAGAACCAGGAAAGGCATTACCTCCTACCCTCCTGGCTGAGACAGCGCCTAACTGGCAATTTTAAACTGCTTACACCCCTACTGCAAAGGCTAACTGCTCATTTAGGTCTGGGTGCATGCAAAAGTAGATTTACCTACCAGATCCTCCATGCTGATAGACTGCTCTCTGCAGCGTCTTCTCCCCTATATTCCAATGTAATATGAGGACGCTGAGGGGCAGTCCTCTGCCGGAGCATAGGGGAACATTATCTGCCAGGGGAGTGAAGGATCGGGTAAGTAAAAGTGCTTGAATTCTTCCCTAGACCTAAGCGAGCAATTTCCCTTAATTGAGATTTAAATTGTGTAAACAGGTTGCTTACGGAATGTTAGTTAATGTAGATGGCTGTGCTAGGCTGGGGAAGGAATTAATGTTCCTGGACTTTTTGGACCCAACCTATCCGCCCTGTGATATAAATAAGAGGGAAGGCCAGATTCCAGAGGTTCGGCTCGCTCAAGAAGATGCCATGATTGCTGCAGAGGACCAACAGGGCGTACTGCTGCACCCTGCAGTCTGTCAGAAGACACCACGAGTCCGGAGAACCGCCAAGCCTTGGGAAACACCATTAATGGAATACTACCTTGCTGAGGTATGCCTGGGCTGCCTAGTTGAGTTTGGGAATGTTCCAGTGAAACTGTTCAAGTTGAAATTACCTTAAAATGTTCAAGTAAAGTTGCACCAACTGTTCTACGCCTGGCCTGAAATCGTTTAAAAGGGGTGCATGGAGGTTCTTGGCGTATGAAAGAACTAGGGTCAGTCAGAAGTGTGTTTAGGTTTTGTGCTGCCCTAGGCCTGACTAAACTTGTGCACACCCTAATTTAAGTATGATCCACCCCTCCCTGTCATGGCCACACCCCTTGCTGTTTAAGACCCACCCTGAAATTTTCAAGTGGGGTACACTAGTTCCGAGGTCCGGGGGGGGGGGGGTCAATGGATTCCCTTAATTTGAATAGATTTCCTCTCACTTCCTGCTTGACTATGGGGCAGGAAGTGAAGGGAAATCTCTGCAATCGGACAGGGATGGTAAAAAATAAACTGACAGGGGCTATAACCCTCCGTTATTCTATCCAAAATGAAAAAAAAAGTGTTGCCTATAGTTTTACTTTAAGCACAAATTTATGATAATTTTATGGATAGCACTAAGAAGATATAACCATGCCAATGGTGCAGCAGAAAACATATAGCACAGTGAGGAAGGTTTGTGGTCCAGGATGATAGGACAGTCAAAATTAGAAGTGGCGCCCCCCCCGTTACGGAATGCTGGCCGCCTGCATACTGGAAGCAGTGCAGCCGCTTTATGGGGGCTCTAGACTAATCTGCCTCTAAGCCCAGTCCGCTCCATAAGACTGGCGCTACACTAACAGTGTAGTGCAAGCCGGCGGGGACTCTGTCCGTGCTGCCCCCCTGCAAAGTGCTGCCCTAGGCCTGGGCCTTGTTGGCCTAGGCCAGGATACAGCGTTGGGGTCAGTAAAGCACATGTGTGGGGTATGAAGCAAAGTCACTACGAAGGGTCTACTTGGCAAGACAAGCAGGAGGAGCGCAGTTGCTATGGGTAACCAAGGACTAGCACAAGGTACATTACAGCCAGTCATGAGGCGTGGTACCTGGTGTAGGTGATGTGTCTTCCGGTAGCGAAGGGGTCGGTGATTTAGCTCTCTCCACAGCGATCGGGTTCCCTAAGCAACTGGGACTGTACCCTCATTACAGAGACCCATACCCTGGCCATACGGTATGGGAGAGAAGGAGTTAATGAGTGCATGCCGGAACCACATTGTTTCTGGGGGGGGGGGGGGGGTGGTGGTGGTGGAGGTACGCAGGACTGGGGGAGAGGGGATGGTCTCAGCAGTTTCCTTCCTAAATGCAATTGTAGCAAGATCCCAGGCCTCCTTTAGTCTAATGAGAACCTCCAGAGCCAAGAGCTGCTGACATCCTTCCGTATAGGGTAGATTGTAAGGCATAGTGGGTGTAATGCAAGGTAGATTTATGGGCGCCAGACATTTCTTGAATGCAAAGAGAGTTTATTTCTCTTGAACAGAACTTTGGGAGAGATTGTTAGGGCCAGGACACCCTTAGGCAGTTGCAATGTTAATTGGCAGACTCCAAGACTTCTACAGGTAGACAGCCATGCAGGGAAAGGTATCCAGCAAGACACCACATCTGCATGTGTAGGAGTGCTGTCTCCTATGGCAACAGTCTTAGAACAGTTCCTAACACAAATTGTAACAAACTCTTTTACTTTCTCTCCAGTCACTTCTTGTAGGTTCTCAACCCACTGAGCTCCAAGCGGTGTGTTATTTGGAGTGGCCCCTTGTTAATGTGGCGTTTCTGAACAGGTAGATATCCTTCCTGTCAGCCCTTCCATTACCAATCTTTGGATACTAATTTCTGGTCGGAGTATCTCTTGGGCTCCATGCAGGAATATTTTTTTCTCCTCGCCCATCTGTTTGAGGCACTTGGATTCAGTGGCTGGTCTTACCTAGGTATTTGGCCCTCTTTTCTAAGCATGGCGTTCCCTGATAAGGACTGTTTAACCTATTGCTGCGCTGCTGTCTTGTTAGCACTGGGTATTTGACTATAGGTCTATTTGGATCCAGGTCCTGCATTTTTCTGCCTCTATCCATTCCCCCCGTCTTTGTGTGGGGCACACCCCTTCCGCTCCTCAACTTCAACTATCTGGGTTCTACAATCCGTTCTTTGGTTATGTGTCAATTTTGGTTCTGAAGAAGCTACCTTGCAAAACGCATCAACCATCTTGTCTCACATATACTGTAACCTTGATTGTTGAACCTTTAGATAACATCCTAGTGTTTTTACAGTGTGTTTCTATGTATCTATTTTTGTAATAAATTTAAGATTAAGTAATATGTGTTTCAATTCCTCTATGGTACTGCGAAAATCCGTCAAGCTGGTTTCTGTTTTGCAAATTCTATCTAGGATGAGGTACCCCCCTTTAGCTTTTATGTTCACAATTTTCATTCCCACTGAGCTCCCAGTCTCTCTCACTAGACTTGCTGATTCACTGCCACCAAATCCCTTGAGCTCTTCTAATCTTCAGTATCTTCCTCGAGCGTCACCCCCGCTTCTCTGCTGGGTCCCTAGCTTGACACTCCAGATACTTCTCAATCGTCACCCCACTGGCCTGCTTGGTCCCTGGCTTGACACACAAGGCTGCTCTGCAAGCGTCACCTCCGCTGGCTGGGTCCCTGGCTTGACACCTGCTGAAGTTTCCTGATTCTTCACCGTCCCCGGTTGGTGAATATACTGCTCCGGTACTTGCTTCAGCTACCCACTGTGGTCCCTGGTAATAAGGTGGCCAGTCCCTTAGTGGCGACAGCTTCCCCTCTACCTCCGACCACGACAGGTTCTCCGGCCAGCAGAACCGTCACGTCTGGTTGGACTGCAAGCCGCAATCCCAACCCTGCGCTGCTCTCTTGCTTCTGGATAGGCCCTCAGACAGCATAGCAGCCAAATGTCCCGGGATAGGCCCAAACTCCAGACTAGCAGCCCGGGCAGCACAACACACGTCCACCAAGACAGCCATCCAGGTGGCATAGAACCGCGATCACCTGACTCCACCCAAATATATAGGTTCTCCCAGCAGGCCAAAGGGTTTAAGAAAACCCCTGCCCTTTGGCTGAGATACCCCATATACTCCTAACCTGTCCTTGCTTTGACCTTGTCTTATCTAATATCACCAGTAGGGATGAGCCGAACACCCCCCTGTTCGGTTCGCACCAGAACATGCGAACAGGAAAAAAATTTGTTCGAACACGCGAACACCGTTAAAGTCTATGGGACACGAACATGAATAATCAAAAGTGCTAATTTTAAAGGCTAATATGCAAGTTATTGTCAATAAAAGTGTTTGGGGACCTGGGTCCTGCCCCAGGAGACATGAATCAATGCAAAAAAAAGTTTTAAAAACGGCCGTTTTTTCAGGAGCAGTGATTTTAATAATGCTTAAAGTCAAACAATAAAAGTGTAATATCCCTTTAAATTTCATACCTGGGGGGTGTCTATAGTATGCCTGTAAAGGGGCGCATGTTTCCCGTGTTTAGAACAGTCTGACAGCAAAATGACATTTTGAAGGAAAAAACACATTTAAAACTACCCGCGGCTATTGCATTGCCGACAATACACATAGAAGTTCATTGATAAAAACGGCATGGGAATTCCCCACAGGGCAACCCCGAACCAAAATTAAAAAAAAAAAATGATGTGGGAGTCCCCCTAAATTCCATACAAGGCCCTTCAGGTCTGGTATGGATATTAAGGGGAACCCCAGCCAAAATTTAAAAAAAAAATTGACGTGGGGTTCCCCCTAAATTGCATACCAGACCCTTCAGGTCTGGTATGGATTTTAAGGGGAACCCCGCGCCAAAAAAAAAAAAAAAAAAACGGCGTGGGGTCCCCCTAAAAATCCATACCAGACCCTTATCCGAGCACGCAACCTGGCAGGCCGCAGGAAAAGAGGGGGGGACGAGAGTGCGGCCCCCCCCCCCCTCCTGAACCGTACCAGGCCACATGCCCTCAACATTGGGAGGGTGCTTTGGGGTAGCCCCCCAAAACACCTTGTCCCCATGTTGATGAGGACAAGGGCCTCATCCTCACAACCGTGGCCGGTGGTTGTGGGGGTCTGCGGGCGGGGGGCTTATCGGAATCTGGAAGCCCCCTTTAACAAGGGGACCCCCAGATCCCGGCCCCCCCCCTGTGTGAAATGGTAAGGGGGTACTTACCCCTACCATTTCACTAAAAAACTGTCAAAAATGTTAAAAATGACAAGAGACAGTTTTTGACAATTCCTTTATTTAAATGCTTCTTCTTTCTTCCTTCATCTTCTTCTTCTTCTGGTTCTTCTGGCTCTTCTGGTTCTTCCTCCGGCGTTCTCGTCCAGCATCTTCTCCGCGGCGTCTTCTATCTTCTTCTCCTCGGGCCGCTCCGCACCCATGGCATGAGGGGAGGCTCCCGCTCTTCTCTTCATCTTCTTCTCTTCTTCATCTTCTTCTTCATCTTCTTCTTCCTTCTTCTCTTCTTCATGTCTTCTCCGGGCCGCTCCGCAGCCATGCTGTGGCATGGAGGGAGGCTCCCGCTGTGTGACGGCGTCTCTTCGTCTGACGGTTCTTAAATAACGGGGGGCGGGGCCACCCGGTGACCCCGCCCCCCTCTGACGCACGGTGACTTGACGGGACTTCCCTGTGACGTCACGGGGAATGCCACAGGGAAGTCCCGTCATGTCACCGTGCGTCAGAGGGGGGCGGGGTCACCGGGTGGCCCCGCCCCCCGTTATTTAAGAACCGTCAGACGAAGAGACGCCGTCACACAGCGGGAGCCTCCCTCCATGCCACAGCATGGCTGCGGAGCGGCCCGGAGAAGACATGAAGAAGAGAAGAAGGAAGAAGAAGATGAAGAAGAAGATGAAGAAGAGAAGAAGATGAAGAGAAGAGCGGGAGCCTCCCCCCTCATGCCATGGGTGCGGAGCGGCCCGAGGAGAAGAAGATAGAAGACGCTGCGGAGAAGATGCTGGACGAGAACGCCGGAGGAAGAACCAGAAGAGCCAGAAGAACCAGAAGAAGAAGAAGATGAAGGAAGAAAGAAGAAGCATTTAAATAAAGGAATTGTCAAAAACTGTCTCTTGTCATTTTTAACATTTTTGACAGTTTTTTAGTGAAATGGTAGGGGTAAGTACCCCCTTACCATTTCACACAGGGGGGGGGCCGGGATCTGGGGGTCCCCTTGTTAAAGGGGGCTTCCAGATTCCGATAAGCCCCCCGCCCGCGAACACCCCAAATTGTTCGCTGTTCGGCGAACTTGCGAACAGCCAATGTTCGAGTAGAACATGAGTTCGACTCGAACTCGAAGCTCATCCCTAATCACCAGGTACCCGGCCACCTAGCGGCAGAAGAGAGAAGTGCAGCAATTCCAGACTTAGGGTGAACGCAATTGATCCCTAACAATGAGCTAAGGTAACTACACCTGGCAGGTAATTTCAGAGCAACCCTGCCTAAACATCAGAGTTCTACACAATATACAGAACGGAAGTGTGTGTAGTAACACAAGAACTCTGTGTAAATAATTACTTCACACAGTGTATGGCTCATCTCTAAGTCAGGGAACCGACATAATGTTTGATTCTCACATGAACATTGATGAGCTCGCTCCGCGCAGAAGGTACCTCCATGTGCAGGGTGAGTGGCCCCGCCCACAACTGGCGAATGGCCCTGCCCACAACTATTTCTCTGGCCAAAAATGATAATCTGCCTGACAGTATGCTCATTGTTGAAAGCCTTATTTAAGTTAAAGCATTTACCCGGTTATCCTGCCTTTTAACCCAATCTGAACTTTCCTGTCCTGTTCCAACAACGCTATTCAGCCGCTCTGCAAATGCGGCTGAACCCAGATACAGAAAGCTTCGGGGACCACAGCTTTCTCCAGTGCGTATGCTCCTGTAAGCCTTTATATAGAGAAGCTTTATAATTTTTCCTCCAAGACTTGATGAAGGGGGGATCGGTTAGCCCCTGAAATGTGTACATACATTGTTGCATACATCAGCACCAGTGAGGGGTTTTACACACACTCCATGCAAATTTCACAAGCCAACTGTCGGTTTCTATAGATCCCTGGGGTCTTTGCCATGATTCCCAGGCTCTGATATCTCACCTGTGACCCACATGACAGGTGTCACTCGCTAGTGGGGAGGGAGACCAGTGATTGTCTATTCAGTGATCTCCTCTAGCTAGAAAGAATCCAGATACAAGGATTTTGTCACTTTTGATTTCTGCTGTCACTTCCCCTGGCCACTGTGGCCAGGGGAAGCTAATAAGCATGATCTGCACTCCATTTGCTTTGGTGGAGTGCAGGGGAAACATCAGGGATCTAATAGACCCCTGATGCCTCATTAGGGAGTCTCAAGAGAATCTGTCACAGTAAATATGCTATCACATAGGGGGGGGGGGGGGGGGGTATTGGTCCTGTATGTCAGGGGTCTTCAAACTGCAGAGCGCACTTGTGGCCCACCAAAAGATTTTATCCAGCCCACAGCTGACGTGCTCTTATGGAAACCCAATGTAAGGGGAACCATGATCTTGTAGAGCGGACTCTGATGGGGACCCTGATGTAAGGTGGGACTCTGACATAAGGAGGTCTCTGATGTAAGGGGGCACTCTAAGCCGCAACGCTTCACTTCCTGATTCCCTCACCTAGGATGGCGGCGGCAGCTGCCTAGAACCGAGCGGGTTCTCGGCGTCCCCTGCCGACATCGCTGGACCCTGGAACAGGTAAGTGGCCATGTATTAAAAGTCAGCAGCTGCAGTATTTGTAGCTGTTGGCTTTTAATATTTTTTTTTTTTGGCGGTGTGGGTGAACCCCCGCTTTAAGTTGTGACACATTGCAAGGCGACTGTGTGCTGTGAGTGGGGGAGAGATGCGCCAGTGCCTACTCCATGCAGACACACAGCCTCGGGCTCTTCCCCTCTGCAAGCCGATCATATGACCCGTCCAGAAAGCGAGAGGAACAGACACAGAGCCTGCCGTGCGAGCTAAGGGGACACCGACCGCTGAGTGAGTGCAGAGCTGAGGCTCTTTACTTTCCTGCAGTTCACAGTCCACAAGCTCTCCAGTGTGGGACTGTCATGCTGGTCTTTCCAGGGACATGGCTGCTGATTGAAGATTGCAGTCTAGTTCTCCCTGCAGTACCATCCTGGCATAATTACTTGTCCAGTGCTTTATCTAATGTCTTTTCTTCTCTATTTGTGGGGTCCCTGTGGATTGCTTTTGTTTTTTATTTTATTTTTTAGGTAATTAAAAGTCCACTGCCGCACTGACACCGCACTCTGCCCACTGACACCGCACTCTGCCCACTGACACCGCACTCTGCCCCACTGACACCGCACTCTGCCCACTGACACCGCACTCTGTCCACTGACACCGCACTCTGCCCCATTGACACCGCACTCTGCCCCACTGACACCGCACTCTGCCCACTGACACCGCACTCTGTCCACTGACACCGCACTCTGCCCCACTGACACCGCACTCTGCCCCACTGACACCACACTCTGCCCACTGACACCGTCCTCTGCCCCACTGACACCGTCCTCTGCCCACTGACACCGTCCTCTGCCCACTGACACCGTCCTCTGCCCACTGACACCGCACCCTGCCCCACCGACACCGCACTCTGCCTCACTGACACCGCGCTCTGCCCACTGACACCGCACTCTACCCCACTGACACCGCGCTCTGCCCCACTGACACCGCACTCTGCCCCTTTGACACCGCACTCTGCCCCTCTGACACCGCACTCTGCCCCACTGACACGTCCTCTGCCCCACTGACACCGTCCTCTGCCCACTGACACCGTCCTCTGCCCACTGACACCGCACCCTGCCCCACCGACACCGCACTCTGCCCCACCGACACGGCACTCTGCCCCACTGACACCGCGCTCTGCCCCACTGACACCGCGCTCTGCCCACTGACACCGCGCTCTGCCCCACTGACACCGCACTCTGCCCCTCTGACACCGCACTCTGCCCCTCTGACACCGCACTCTGCCCCACTGACACGTCCTCTGCCCCACTGACACCGTCCTCTGCCCACCGACACCGCACTCTGCCCCACTGACACCGCACTCTGCCCCACTGACACCGCACCCTGCCCCACCGACACCGCACTCTGCCCCACTGACACCGCACTCTGCCCGACTGACACCGCGCTCTGCCCACTGACACCGCACTCTACCCCACTGACACCGCGCTCTGCCCCACTGACACCGCACTCTGCCCCACTGACACCGTCCTCTGCCCCACTGACACTGTCCTCTGCCCCACTGACACTGTCCTCTGCCCACTGACACCGTCCTCTGCCCACTGACACCGCACCTTGCCCCACCGACACCGCACTCTGCCCCACTGACACCGCACTCTGCCCCACTGACACCGCACTCTGCCCCCACTGACACCGTCCTCTGCCCTACTGACTGACAGTGTCAACTTTTAGGGTAGGCTAGGTTCATATTTTAACTGTGACATTTCTTTTATTAATCTAATCATATTTTATGGGCACACAAATGCTTTTGTTTTATTTAACCATGCCCCTTTAAGTCCACCCCCCTCTCCACTGTTAACACAATTTGGCCACAGCCATTGTTCACTGCAGCGCGCTATGCGCGCCTCCTTACTACTCTCCTAGGGTAACTCAAAGGTGCCCCAAGTCTCTTACAATCCTATAGCGTGTAGTACAAAAAAATTTGCTGTGCGCCGCTAAAGTGTTCGGGTTTGGCTTGATGAAAAGGTGTCAACCCTATGTATAAGGTATTTACTGGCAGAAAAAAAAAATGTTTTACTATCCAAAGTTAAAACAACAAGGGCAGAAGATTAATAGATGGAAAGATGAAAAAATGACTGAAGTTCTGCTTTAACAATAATTAGGAGCCATAAAGGCCATCTCCTGCCGGCATAAATCTGTAAATTTGA